>JAMPIV010008998.1:0-550956 GCA_024509875.1 Oreohelix idahoensis
ATATGTCGAAAAACCAAACAATTGGTTTATGAGACGTCCCCTTAAACAAAGATAGATATCCAACAGGATGTAGAACCATAGAAGATCTAACGCAGCTCAAAGAACTATCAAACACAATTAAAATTAGTAATAAATATAGAAGCAAAATACCACCCTGGGAACTAAGAACACCAATCATATACTACTTGCTTACTGAAAAGATCAAACAAAACATAGAAGATAAGGAAGCCAAAATGATAAGTAGAAAGTTCATAGATCAACTAACTAAACAAAGTCTGGCCGTCTACACTGATAGATCCAAGGGTGATAGTGGGCAACTAGGTGCTGGAGTCGTAATACCACAGTGGGGAATAAAAAAGAGCTACAGTGTAACTGAAGGGACTTCGATTTTTACCGCAGAAATGGTAGCAATTCTTAAAAGTTTAGAAATAATCGAAGATAACTCGCCTGATGCTGTTACGATATTTACAGACTCACTATCATCACTACAAGCACTAGAACACCTAGGTAACTGTAGCCGGCCAGACATAAAGGAAGAAATTCTAGCAATTAATACATCACTAGGGAACAGAGGATGTAGTGTGAGGCTAGTGTGGGTTCCAGCACACATAGGTATTGCTGGTAACGAGTTGGCAGATCAGAACGCCGAGAATGGAAGAACAAGTAAAAACAATATAAGAGCAGGACTGGGAAGATCGGAGATCAAGAGCCAAGTGAAGATAACTATAAACGAGGAATGGAAGACAACGTGGAAGAACAGTAGAAAAGGCAGACATGCGTTCAAACTGCTGAAAGAACCAACGAGGACATGCCAAGTCAGAGAAGAATTAAAGATACCATCAAACAAAAAATTGTGGCGTCTCCGCCTCGGTGCAGCATACTTTATGATAGAGGAACCACACTGCCAAGAATGTCAGGAAGAGAATGACATAGACCAGTACCTGATCCACTGTAAAAAGTATGAACAACAAAGGCTTGAATTAAAAACGTACTATAGAAATCACAATATAGGCTTGACAGGTGAAAAGGTTTTAAGTATAGATGCCCCTAGAGATGCCCAATCAATACTTAAAAGGCATACATAAAACAAAGGAAAACATATAAGGTTAGTAACCAAAAAAAAAAAAACCAACAAAACAAAAACGTACTAACTACTCATAGGACAAGGAAAGACAACAAGGTATGAAAAAAAAAAAATAAAGACAACTCAAAAGGAACAAATACTAATACAGAGTAAAACCAAGTGTAAAAAACAATAGTTATCAAGAAACAATACAAAAGAGAAAATAAAATGGACAAATGCTAATATAAATTGAAATCAGCAAATGCTAAAGACAATAGCTATTTAAATTGAATACAAAATTAAAAAAGAAAATAACACTAAATACCCCAATTATAACCAAATTTCAGGTTGACTAGGGTAGACCAAGATGGAACGAGAAGAGGCAATAACGGTCAGCTGTTAAGTGCCCGCTCTCCACCCATCACCTCATTAAAACAACAACTAAATATGACCATGGTTATTCGAATGCGTGATGTGAAACAGACGTCATCTCACGACAGCGATAAAGAAACTGAGACAGAGACGAGGATGTATAGCTTGATAATGTCGCTTGGGAAGAGATCAAAAGAACTGAGAGTGTCAAAAATCGAGTTACGTGAAGAAATATAATCGCCTACTTCTCGTGGCACCCTAGTGACTTTGCTTGGTGGTACTCTTTCTTCTCTATGTTTTGTAACGGTTTCATATGTGAATCCATAGGGAATCCATCCCAACCACTTGACCCTGTGGATATAGAACATACCAACGATTATGGATATCACACATGAATAATAAGTATTTATATTTATTGTTATTGTTGATCAAAAGTCACATCATTCCACTTCTAGCAAACCAATAGGAGCTCAGTCTACCTTATAAAATGTCGAAGATTGTGAATGCTCATTAATCCTGTAGCGGGATGATTGAATTCTTCTTCTTTTTTTTTTCTTCTTCCTCGTTCTCATTCAGACTTCCACATTAATAAAGGCTGTAGTCAGCTCAAAGTTCCTGACACCTCCAAAACAGTTTTTGTGTAGAGTGGGGTAGGTTGTTGCATTATACTACTCCGTTCATTGCTGTATGTTGGGCAGGACTGTAGCAGGTGTTTGGCTGTATTCGGGCTGGTGCCGCAGGTACAGAGATCTGTTGCACCATTTCTGTACTTGTGGTATAGATGGTATCTCAGTCTGTTGTGTTAAGTGCGTCGCCGAAAAAAGTGACCTGGTCTCACTAATCAGGCCAGATGCATCCATACTTACGTCCCAGCTAATCTTACGTTTCTTGCTGAACTATAGCAATCTTAGCTTTATTGATTCGGTGATTGCGTCTTGTTTTCTAGTAGGCGATCATTAATCGCCTTTGGTATCTGTTACGAAATACGTCTTATTTCATTCGTCCAATTTTCCTCTTTACTCCTCTTAATCAGTATTCGCTCGACCATCATTTTTTTCCTTCTGATCAATTTACCTTTCGATTACGCCTCATCTACTGAAATTCTCTTATCTTGTTCTGGGTAGGTCAAATCGTCACTCGCACACGTTTGACCTAACTGCTGTCACATAATTTGTGTGCTCTCATTTCCGCTCCGGCAGTATTGAACTACCTTTACTGTGCGTGCGAAACTTGTTGCCCTCTTCGAGGGTCGGCACATTTTATTTTTTCTACCGTCCAACCGTATTTAGTATTTCTCTCTCGCTCCCCTTCTCTAATTTTGTTTCATTTCTGAACTGAGAAACTCGTACGACGGTCATTGTTTGCATTTTCACACTTCGATTCATGTCAAGTCAAGTCGTGGTGGTACGTTCATAGGGATTAGTGGTAATTGCTTCAGTGATGGCACAAGATGGGCCGTCAGGCGTGAAGTGTTTGTCTACAGTTACGTAAATAATGTCCGCCTAGAAGGGTAAACTGAGGTGTGTCGCTTCTGTGTTTATACAAGCGATCAGAAGTGTCTGACCAGCGATTAGAAAATCAGACCTCCGAAATTGCCTGCGGTGCTATTACAGAAAATCCCATCTTGGAGACAGATAAAAAAGTGAGTTGTAGAGTGAGAATAGCAAACATTATCAAGAATAGTCGGAAGTCGCAACTCATATATGGGAGATTGACTGTTTGAAATTAAACAAATATCTGAGTCGTGCAAGATATTTCATCATGAAAGTTGCCCTGACAAACTGTCAAATATTATTGGCTTAAAAGTTTAGAGGCGGATAACATTCACGCGATTGGAAGATTTGTTAGAACGCCATGCAGGAAGCGTGGGCCGGGAACTTACTATATAACCTAGGACAAGTGTGACATCTGCAATCAATGGTACCTATACCTTGTAGCGGTATGGCAGCTTGTGTACCCTGACAATCCCCAGAGCTATGCCAGTGGGAGTTTTACTCCTGGTAGGTTCAACCAAGCTGGACTGTTCTGCGTGGGTCCTGGTCAGACAAAAGCTGGTACCCTGGCCCTCCATGATGGGGCTTTTAGCACAGGGCCGACACCCCTGTCTATGTAAAAACTCGCAAATGTTACGGAAACAGCAACAAATAAAACTCTTTTGATGCGGGACGGACATCCGGAGTCTCAGGCTCGTATGACTGACAGTAGTGAAAGCCGAAATGAAGCCACTGGTATGAAAACAGATGCTCTGACCGCAAAACACGAAACCAGAATTGGTTTTTGGAATGTCAGAACTATGAATGAGGCAGGAAAGCTGAGACAAATCCCAGCAGAGACGAGGAACTACAAATTACATATCCTGGGAATAAACGAGAGCAGATGGACAGGGATGGGGAGAATAAAAACAGCTACAGGGGAAACAGTACTTTATTCTGGTAGAGAGGATGGTTAGCACAACGAAGGTGTAGCCATTATCTTGAAGAAAGGAATGGAAAGGTCTTTACTGGAATGGAAACCCATCAACAACAGACTGATAAGAGCAAGACTGAGAGGGAGATTCACCAACACCACAATCATACAATGCTATGCAGCAACAAACGACAGCGATGAAGAGATCAAGGACGAGTTCTATCAACAGGTACAAAAGGAAATGGAAACTGCAGCCAGCTACGATCATATTATACGAGGTGTGTTCAAATGAAACCCGTCACAGTGGCTTTATAAGAAATATATGTAAGGTACATCAGCAGGAGTAGTAGAATTAAATACAGCAATTGTTATGAAGCAAGTACTCACTGGGGTTCTTTAGAAATAGTCACCATAGGCATTCAGATACGCATCCCACTGCTTGGGTAGACGGCGGATGCCGTCCGAGAAAAATGACTTTGGTTGCTTATTGAACCATTTGGTCACCGAGGCCCTGACCTCTGTATTGGAGTCGAATCGTTGTCCCTTTAGAGATTTTTTTAAGGGTCCGAACAAATGAAAGTCACATGGTGACAGATCGGGGCTGTAGGCTGGGTGTGGCAGAACTTCCCACATTTTCCTTGCTAACGCTTCCAGCACAATGTTCGCAACATGTGAACGAGCATTGTCGTGCAACAGAATCACACCACGCGAAAGCATGCCGGGTCGTTTATTCTTGATGGCTGTATGCAGGTTGTCTAGTGTGTCTTTGTAGTGGATGGCATTGATGTTCACGCCAGGCTCTTTAAAGTCTACCAATAGAAGCCCTTCATGGTGAAAAAATGCGGTCAGCATAACCTTACCGGCGGAAATCTGTGACTTGAATTTTTTTGGGTTTTGGTGATCCGGGATGTTTCCATTGCATGCTCGCTGATTTGCTGCACGGCTCAAAGTGGTGGCACCACGACTCATCGCCTGCCACTATGCGCAACAGCAGCATCCGTGGGACCCATTGTGAACACACCTTTCGATACTTCAGTTTCTTCCTAACCACCATTTGAACTGTCCCAAGAGACACAGCGAATTCCTCTGCTAGCAAACGTAAGCTCCGACGACGATCCACCCGTATTGCTGCATCAATCTCGGCAAAAGCTTCTTCTGTCGCAACAATATGCACCTGACCTGGCCGCGGAAGATCTTTCGTTAACTGACGTTCTTCTCGAAACATTTGTGCCCAGTATTTCACTGTAGTCTTAGACACACTTTTGTCACCATACACTGCTTTCATTCGGCGATGAATGTCGACTGGTCGACATCCTTCGGCTGTTAGGAACTGAATCACCGCTCGCTGATCGATCTTGGACGGATTCCTTATCACACCGGCCATGATTTTAACGGTCTGCAGCACAACCAATGAATACTAGGAGAATGAACACTTACACACTTGTACATTCGTATGTGCTTATTACGTCAGATGTGACGTCATCATGCTCCTCCTACGAATGTCCACTTGGCGCAGCACGGTCGGGTTTCATTTGAACACGCCTCGTGTATATATATATATATATATATATATATATATATATATATATATATATATATAATATATATATATATATATATATATATATATATATATATATATATATATATATATATATATATTGTCTTTCACTTAGATTGTTCTTTTCCAGGTTGTGCGAACTCGCACTTTACTTTGTTTACTGTGGTATTGATTTGTTGTTTCAATAAACTATAAAATGTACGCTGGATCAGTTTATCTTTAACTATTTTGTACTTATATGCATTGTCCGTATAGTGGTGTCTGTGGAATTTAGTGAACCTTTATCTCCTTTCTGGTAGTCAGAGGTGGTGAGACAGTAGCTATTAAATAAGTCACAGGTGGGAGAATTGGTGAGGAAAAGAATGCACTACGCTGAGAGATCCAAAATTCGTGACATGTGGTCAGAAGAGGAGTACATTGTTATTCGTGCTCCCACAATGACAGGGGGTCCGTATGTCATCCATCGAACAGACAGAGCGAGTCCGAGCATTAGAGTCACTGGCAACGATCTGAGACGAAGTGAAGACAAAGATGATTCTCCAGATTTGGTTGATACGACACTAGGCCTACCTGAAGCATCAGATTTGCCAGTGGAGACAGACCCTGGGGAGGACGCACATGGTTTAACGCCTGAACCAGGCTGGTATGCCTTGCACTGAACTGGGTGTTCTACTGTTTCGGCTGTTGCTACTCTGATTGCTAAAGAGTTGCTTCACTGCGTGCTGTCTGTCTATCCTGCCGACGACGCCACTTGTGACAGGGGCAAGCTAGGATTCCACACCCAAGACCCGTGCACTAAGAAAATTTATAAAGGATCGTTTGACAGGGGTTGCAATTATTGGTTGCTTGCAACCCTCTCAGCAGCAGACTTAGCAATTCAAGCAACACAAAGCCTTATACAGATCAACATTTAATACTAAGGAACACCCAGACAGTGTTCGTAGACTTTACGTCTTAGGCATTTTCTTGCTTGAACTAGACTTGCTTGTTCTCTCTCCGCGACCGCGATTGGAATGATAAAGAATTTTTCAAATGACGCTGGCGCCTGTACGCTTCTCTTCTCTGATTGGCTGCTATAGTAAGCGGCTATACTAAGGTAGCTATTTTTTAGATGTAAACAAAGATAACGACAAAATGGCGGTGGACAACACGCGAGATGACTATGGCACTGTCACACTCACATTTACTTTAAGCATAATTGAGGCATTTATCATTATAAAAGTAATATTACATTTGCAATAATCATCATAATTAAAGTACGTTTTTAAAATAAAAAAATAAATAAATAAAAAATAATAATCATCATCATCAGTTGCCATCTCCACAACGAAGGTTGGCTGTAATGGAGCTCCAACGTCTTCTGTCTCTTGTCTTGATGGTGCACTCTGATAGACTCTTTCCTGTCCATCTCTTGATGTTGTCTTCCCACTTATAGCGCTGTCTTCCCCTTACACGTTTGCCTTCAACTCTCCCTTCTGTTATGGTCTTCTGCAAGGTGTTATGCCTTTTTATGTGGCCAAAGTATTTTAGCTGCCGAACTTTGACCTCCCTCATTAGTTCTCTTTTCATACCTAGATTTTCTAGGACCTCCTTATTTGTTTTCATCTCTTTCCATGAGATACGCCCCATTCTTCTATATATCCACATTTCAAGAGCCTCAATTCTTTCTTCCAACTGCTTATTCATCGTCCATGTTTCTGCACCATACAGAAATGCAGAATATATATAACACTTTATGATTCTCACTTTTAATTTGTGAGATAACTGTTTGGATGTCAGTATATGTTTCATGTTGTTGAATGTAGCTTTGGCCATTCCTATTCTCTTCTTGATTTCTGTTTCACATCTGCCATCTTCTGTTATTATATGACCGAGATATACGTAGCTCTTGACTTGTTCCAGGATTTCCCCATTTACGCTTATCTTTAATGTGGGTTTATCGTCTGTTTTACTAATTATCATAGTTTTTGTTTTCTCAATATTAATGTCGAGTCCATAATCATGACTTATACTGTTCACTTGCTTCACTAGTTCTTGTAACTCCTGTTCGCTTTCAGCTAACATCACGGTATCATCTGCATATCTAAGATTGTTTATTGACCTTCCACTGATGTTCAGTCCTGGTATTTCCTGTATCTGTTTGAAAATTTTTTCGATATATAAATTAAATAGGCAGGGGGACAGTACACAACCTTGTCTGACACCTCTTTTTATGTCTATGTATGGTGAATAATTCCTTCCAGATCTTACTGTGGTAGTTTGCTCCCAATAAAGGTTACTGGGTATTCTTATATCTTTTCCATCAATACCTATGTCTTCGAGGCATTCAATTATTTTCTCATGATGGACTCTGTCAAAAGCCTTCTTATAGTCAATGAAGCACATATACATACTCTTTTGGACCTCTGTATATTTTTCTGCTAATATTCTTAGGCAAAATATTGCCTCTCTTGTTCCACTGTTCCGTCTAATAATAATAATGAGTTTAAAAATAAAATAAATAAAAATAGAAATCAACATTTAAAAAAAACAACAACAACAAGACATAAAAATCGAATTCTTCGTAAAGTAAATTAGTGATTTAAGACATATTCAGAGGTATGTTATAAGAACTCCTGAAATTTTCAAACGGTATGCAACTGAATGACTCAGGGACTTTTTTAGGTTCATCAAGATGAGGTGGGGTAAACAGTTACTTTCCTCGCTGTCTTTGCGTCGCAAACTCAAGACCAGAATCAGACTAGGTAGATAGTTAGATAGACATATACGAAAGCAATTAATTTGCCAAGGGTTGAAAATCGGGGACAGTCCTCTCTTGCATTCTTCCTTCCTCTTGCTCATCTTTTATTACTGTTACTCAAATATTCTCCAGCGTACTGAAAGTATTAATGTAAGGGCAGTGCAACATTACAAGGAAGTATAACAGCATGCATTTCTGTGACAGGATTTTGTGAATAAGTTTCCCTTTGTTAAATAGGAAGCGCTTCCTGAGGGGTAATATTTGAAGATAATTATATAAATCTATACAATGTGATTGGTGTTTATCAGCAACAAGGCGCATTGCGCGTTTTTGAAGCGAGTGGAGCCTTTTTGTGTTGGACACAGAAAAACCATCCCAAATTGTGGAACAATAGTCTAGATGCGTTTGTATATGAGATATGTAGAACATTTTCCTTGCCTCCTCATCCAGGAAATGTTTAATTTTGGCCAACTGGTAAACTTTCTGTGCTGTTTGCTTTGTGAGTGCATGTTGTACATGTGAATTCCAACTTAGGTGTTGGTCAACAGTGATATCTAGAGTTCTGTGTTCATTTACGTTTTCAATTAGTGATGTTCCAATGAAGAGCTGAAGTGTTGTTTTCTGCAAGTTTTGTAGTTTTTGTCTGGTTGATATTAACATACATTTTGTTTTACTAATATTTATTTGCATGCGATTCTCGTTGCTCCCCGATTGTTTTAGTGTGGTGCAACTTTTATCACTAGTATAGACAGTATAGTCATCGGCAAACAGGTCACATGATGAGTGTTTGAAGTATAGAGGAAGATCATTAATGTATACGGTAAAGAGAAGAGGGCCGAGAATAGAGCCCTGAGGAACACCTGTATTGACAACGGTTGGGTTCAACAAGGAATTATTGTAAGAGACTATTTGTTGTCTGTCTGACAGGAACGATTTGATTAACTTTACCAGCTTAATATTTACTTTCATTGTTTCTAATTTTCTGATTAAAATAAAGTGATCTTTCATATCAAATGCTTTTTTGAAGTCTACAAATATTGCTCCACATATATTATCGTTATTGATGTTTAGGTGCCAATTGTCTATCATCTTTGTTAAGGCTGTGTGGCATGAATGCTTTGGTCTAAACCCCGACTGACTACCGATTAGCAGGTCATTATTGACTAGGTGTTGTAGTGTTGTTCTGTGGATGTGTTTTTCCAGTGGTTTGGATAGCGACGATATAAGAGAGATAGTCCTATAGTTACTAAGATTACTACTATCAGATGAACCTGGTTTGAGAAGTGGATATACTTTAGCGCTTTTAAAAGCAGATGGAAAGTAACTCCTTGCGATACATTGATTATATATGTATGTCAGTGAATCAGTAATGGCAGGTGCGGCAAAGCGCAGTATTCGATTACTGATTCCATCAAGTCCCGATGAGTTATTATCTTTAAGGCCAGTAATATAGTTATAAACTTCGTTAACTTTTATGAAAGGGATGTCGGGTGGAATTGTGTTAGTACATTTGTTCTCGCAGAACGTTGATAATTTGCTTAAGTCACAAGGGGGAGACGGAATGGTGGATTTTATATTATTGATGTCTACCTGAAAATGATTGCTGTAGTCTGTACAAGTAAGTGGCATATTGGGAGTATGTGGGTCTGGAAAATTTCGTTTGTACACTAAAGTGTTGATTGCCTTCCATATCTCTTTACTGTTTGTTTTACTCTGAACTAAATTTCTAAAGTAGTTTTTCTTTTCTCTTCGAATTAAGTATTGTACTTTATTTCTTACTGTCCGATATGTAGTGATATCCTTATTTTTATGCGCTCGATCTCTTTGCCTCATAGCGTCAAGAACTTCTTGTGTGATCCATGGAGATTTAATTTGCCTTTTCACGCGAATTTCTTTAGTAGGCGCATGCTTATTAAAAATACTATAAAATATCATTGTCCAATATGCGATGGCGTCATCAGGATCAGTAATTTGAAAAACGTTGGCGAGAGGCGCAGTTCGCAAATCATTCAAAAATAATTCACGGTTGAAATTTTTAAGACTTCTATATTGAAAACTAATGTGTTTATTTTTTGGAGATTTGTATCCATTTTTTGCCCAAGTGCAACATATGGGATAATGGTCACTCATAGCAATAGTAGGGATAGAACATTCTATAATGTTTTCTGGACATGTTACATAGTTGTGATCGATCAGTGTGGATGATGTTTTTGTTACTCTGGTAGGTTTGTTGACTATTTGTTTCATGTTGTACGATTCTATGATGTTGGTCCATATTTGGTTTGGCTTATGCATATCGATATTAAAATCACCAAGAAGAATAATTTCATTAACTGTAGTGATAACTTTATCCATCATGTTCGTGAAATCTTCAAACCATGTTGTTCCTACACTGGGATTACGATAAAGATATCCGATTACAATAGATCTTTGCTTTTGTGGCTTTACTTCTAACCATATGCATTCTATATCTATAGTCTCAAGATCGTTTCTGCGGCGATAACTGAGAGAAGTAGAAATATAAACTGCTATAGCACGTTTCACTAGCTTTGCCCAACTTCAAAATGCTATATCTCAGCGAATATATAACGCAAATAAGTGAAATTTTGTGTGTGAATTTGAAATGGTATAGACCCTATGAATTAAATTTTTCATTAAAATGCGGCCATTGGTTTCAATTTTTGTTTCTTTGCGATATAATATAAAATCCTACTTGCCAGCACACATCACACACACACATATTGAAATGTCTACAGTAAATTATGCGACTTCATTTGCACATTTTTGGTTTATCAAGCAATTGGCATGATTTTTGCGTGAAATTGCGTGAAATTGCACTTCTTGAACATAAAACAGTTTATTTCCGGTTTTACGCACACATTGTCAATCAGTGGCGTGTCTACAAAAAGTATTGTGTGGCTAAGTAAGAAAAATGAGTCTGGGAGTACATGTTATGACATTACAGCAAATCACAAATAGGATTTTTAAGTATTTCTGCAATGAAGCTACTCGAGGAAAACTATATAATTCTATTTCAAACCCACAAAAGAGGACTATTCATGCCTTGGGGAATAAGGAAACGATCATTGCACCGCTGGATAGCGACATCTGAAATTTGTAATTCCAGTGTTTTACACACGAAAAATAGGCCAAGAGTGGTGGATAATTTTGACAGAAAATTGATCCGCAGAGAAATTTGCAATATGTTTTACAATAATGAGGCAGTGACTTTAAGGAAATTGAAAATTTGGTTAAGAAAGAATAATGACATTGATATTTCCAAATCTACGCCATGGAGGACTATTAGGAGTTTGGGATTCAATTTTAGAAAATATGTTGGTGGTAGAAACCTTATTTGTGAGTTGATAATGGACAATGCTTCATATTACAACGTTGTGGCACCAGAAGATAAAGTTCCTAATTCATCAAGTACTAAAGATGTAATAAAGATTTGGCTGACCAAAAACGATATTCCATTCAACGAAATGTCCCTGAAGCCTGAATTACTTGGAATTGTAAAAAAGACACAGCATACAAAGATATTTCTCATAGACAAGGCAATCCATGAACATGATCACAGATGTTTAACATTGCCTCCTTACCATTCTCACTTAAACCCAATAGAATCAGTCTGGGCTAAAATTAAGGAACAGGTAGCAACAGAAAATAGAACGTTCAAATTAAAAGATGTTGAAATACTTACAAAAGCCGCCATCTCCAATATAGCCAGGGATTATTGGAAGAAATGTGAGAACCATGTGTTACAAGACGAAGGGGAATATTGGAAGAATGATGGTTTGTCCTTCATTCAGCCGAGATTGATTATCAATTTCTCAGAGACATCTGATTATGATTCGGATGAAGTTTAATTTCTTTAAAGATGACCTTACCGTTATTTACAAGCACATTAGAGGAGCAACGTTCCATTATGATATTTATGAACCGCAAAGAGGTGATACCTATTGAAATAATTAGATCAATGAAGGTCCAGTTTGGTAGCGCACTAAATGTCAATGACAAACAATGTCACGAGTATCTCCCATGCATATCATTTAAGAAATCATCTTCAACAGGTATTCATGTGCAAACGTGATGGCCACATTATTGTATAAGTAGACACGCCTATGCCTATTCAATTCACAAAATCTGTGACTGAAGTGGTAAAATTTCTTTTCTCGATACACAATAATTAGTATGCCGACAAAGATCAAAGGATTTCATCCGTTTATGGGAACTGGACAAGATGCACCGATATAAAGTATATATTTGTTGGGTCTAACCCAATATAACATCGTATGCGAAAAATGGCATTAATACGTTCGACGGTTAATCAGATAATTACATTTGAAGTTGGGCAAAGCTAGTGAAACGTGCTATAGACCCGTCTCTAATTGCCTACTTGAATCTCGCCGAATTGTTTTAAAACCTCTGAGCGCAATGTCATCGTCGGTTATTTTCTCATTCAGACGACTTTTTGGAAAAACCAAAAACCTGGAAATTTTGGTTAAGAATTTGTGTGAGTTCTGGAATTTTACCTAAAAGATGGTTTACGTTCAAGTGACCAAGCCGTAAACCAATTGTACTTAGTAATTGTTCATAATTATCTGACATTTTTATGTGAAAGAAGTTTTACGCTCAAATAGAAAATAAATAATTAATTAAACATCACGAAGTTGCTATAGAAGTGAGATTAATAGTAATAGTACATAAATGCACACCTTAATACAACAAATTACAAACAATTCAGATAACTGTACTAGGTAAAAATTGTAAGAAAACTGTCACACAACAAGCACGCCCATCCACACTGTGAAGGTTAACAACAAAGTTAAGCTGCACCAAGAGAATAGACTGGCAGACAAACAATTAGATACTGAGAATAAATAAATAAAGCATTATACGACAGTTACTGGTGTTACAGAGACGTCGACTAGTGAAGTGAACAGTCACTGATAATGTTGAGGAGAGGGTTGTTGAAAATAAAAGCGAGATGGATTTGGCCGAAAAAGATGATTCATTTGATAGTAGGTGTTCGCGTGATGTTGAGGTACTGTTGTTGGATGAATGGGATATTCCGGCCAGTAGGACCTCCAAGTGTAAGGTGCGTAGTTCAAGAGGTTTTGCTGATGTAGAAAGTTATGAATGGTTGGATGTGCGGGTTGATATGGGAAAGCGTGTGATGACAACGATGATGGGTGATCTCGGACAGCGGACGTGGTGAGATTTCAGTAGGTGGACCCTGAGTTGGTTGAATTGAATCTTTTACAGATCTTTGAGGATGGAGTGTCTCAGGTCGTTGTTGTTGAGGTGGGTCGTCGGTCATAGAATGTTGCTGAAGGCCGATTTTATTGGCTGTTTCCTGCACATCTGTAGTTCTAATAAGGGGTCTGTCTTGATACTCCTGATTGTGTGACATTGTTGTCTGGCTGGTGCTTGAAGTTGTGGGTATTGACGGAAACTCAAGGTCGTAAATTGCATTAGAGGAGTAGCTGGTTACATTCGTGTGTCGTTTTGAAGGATACTTGGATGCTGATGTGCTGGCTGTGCCTCTGAGGGTGTTTTCTGGGAATTTGATGTTTCTCGCCAACATACTGGTGCCTTGATCGGATAAGGAAATGACGCCGCTATAAAGATGCTTCCTAGGAGCTCCGGATAGGGCAAGGAACGAGGAGTGTTCTATAAATGTGTGGTGGTGTCTGACGCAATGCTTTTTCAATTTTGTGTTGTTCATCTCAACAGATTTCCTATAATGTGAGCGAACTGGCTGTATAATAGCTGAAAAACATACCTTTGCATTTGGGAACAGGAACTGGAAGTTAGAAGTGATTTGATTTAGCTCTGTTTGAGCAATTTCGTTATGTTTTAGCGCGTCCGACAGACCAATGTGCACAGTGACTCTGGCTACATTAAGATCAGTTTCATATATTTTAAGGAGAATCAGTAGGTCCTGCGCAGATGCCCAATTCTTGATGCGAACAGTGACCGTGTCTGTATCTGCTGTTACTAATTGACATTTTTGAAGGTCCTTCACATTTTGGTCACCAAAGATGAAGTGTTTCCTTCTATTTGAAAGATGTGTGTGTGTGCCGTTGGCAGTGCGTGCTGTTTCTTGTGTTTGAACTATGCTGGGGTTGTGTGTAAGTTTCTTGCTGTGATGTGAACTGGCTATTGGCAGTGGGGGCTGCCGAGTAGAAATATTGACATAGATTCTGCTCACGTCTGCAGGGAATTCCAGAATGCACAGGTCGTGGTCTTCTTTATGGCTCAGTTCAGCTTGTGTCGTATGCTGTACTTCACTACCATGGGAATTTCCCTCTGAGCTTGTGTTTGTGTTACACTTTCGGTATTTATTCATCTGCTGTGTGCTTTCTTTCTGTTGTTCAGACTCGTTTCTCTCACAGCTATTTTTGAGGAACATATGGTCAGCATGGAGCTGCTCGTAAGCTTTTTTGAGGCTGCTCAGCTCTGCTTTTAGTATCTCCATCTCAGACAATATTATTGAAAATTGATCTTGTGACGAGTGCATAGGTAATGTAAGAGGGGATGTTGTTGGACTACTGTCAAAAGTGCTTGATAGATGCTCTGTCTCTGTGCTGTCACTTGTATCAGCTAACGCTGGTGACTTTAGTTTTGTCTGTGACATCTTTTTGCACTCTTTATTGGGAGTTGTGTTTGTTGTGATATCAGCGGGAACAGTGGAATGTGTGATTGATAACTTCTTAGATTTAGAAGTTTTTGCTGGAATACTTTGAACCGGCACATTTGAAATGATGGCCTCTCGACTGACTTCAGCAGTAGTTGCTGATTTCCATAAATTATTCAAGTCCGTACTAATACAGTCTTTAATAGCGCACTCTGCACCCTGTACCATTACTTTATTTGTTGTGTTATAGAAATGTAGGACAACCTCTCCTCTGGAAATAACATCTTCTACATATGAACCATTAGCGTCAGTCCTTGCTTCAACAGTTGCACTAGATTCATAGTATGCCTTAGACAGGCTACGTATTGCTTCATATTCAATTAAGGTAGAAAACGTAAGAACCGCACATTGATTATTGTTCTTGTAAGATAATGTTACGCAGGGCGTGTATAGCGAGTTGGTCTTCAAACTTCGAGTTTTCCTTTTAACCGCTTTAGTTACATTCAAAATGTAGTCCTTCTGTTTGGTACCTTTTGTGTTCGGTTGGGTCGTGGCGACCGAATTTACGTGTAGCATTGTGAATTAACAGAAAAATATACAGAGGTCCAAAAAAGAATGTATATGTGCTTCATTGACTATAAGAAGGCTTTTGACAGAGTCCATCATGAGAAAATAATTGAATGCCTCAAAGACATAGGTATTGATGGAAAAGATATAAGAATACTCAGTAACCTTTATTGGGAGCAAACTGCCACAGTAAGATCGGGAAGGAATTATTCACCATACATAGACATAAAAAGAGGTGTCAGACAAGGTTGTGTGCTGTCCCCTTGCCTATTTAATTTATACACCGAAAAAATTTTCAAACAGATACAGGAAATACCAGGACTGAACATCAGTGGAAGGTCAATAAACAACCTTAGATATGCAGATGATACCATGTTGTTAGCTGAAAGCGAACAGGAGTTACAAGAACTAGTGAAGCAAGTGAACAGTATAAGTCATGAATATGGACTCGACATTAATATTGAGAAAACAAAAACTATGATAATTAGCAAAACAGACGATAAACCCACATTAAAGATAAGCGTAAATGGGAAAATCCTGGAACAAGTCAAGAGCTACGTATATCTTGGTCATATAGTAACAGAAGATGGCAGATGTGAAACAGAAATCAAGAAGAGAATAGGAATGGCCAAAGCTACATTCAACAACATGAAACATATACTGACATCTAAACAGTTATCTCACAAATTAAAAGTGAGAATCATAAAGTGTTATATATATTCTGCATTTCTGTATGGCGCAGAAACATGGACGATGAATAAGCATTTGGAAGAAAGAATTGAGGCTCTTGAAATGTGGATATATAGAAGAATGGGGCGTATCTCATGGAAAGAGATGAAAACAAATAAGGAGGTCCTAGAAAATCTAGGTATGAAAAGAGAACTAGTGAGGGAGGTCAAAGTTCGGCAGCTAAAATACTTTGGCCACATAAAAAGGCATAACACCTTGCAGAAGACCATAACAGAAGGGAGAGTTGAAGGCAAGCGTGCAGGGGGAAGACAGCGCTATAAATGGGAAGATAACATCATGAGATGGACAGGAAAGAGTCTATCAGAGTGCACCACCAAGACAAGAAACAGAAGACGTTGGAGATCCATTACAGCCAACCTTCGTTGTGGAGATGGAAACTGATGATGATGATGATTGTGAATGAGAACGTAACTGCCCAGGCGTATTTAAGGTAGCTGTGTCCCAGAATTTAATCAAATTTCATGAAATACTTCATTTTTGTTTTTTAATGTTTTTATGAAGCCAAACCATTTCTCTCCACAATACATAGGTTTATATTGTCCAGTGATGCATAGTTTTTTACTTTTTAAATTATAAGTGACCAGGGGGTGATCTTAATTTTCCTTGACAACGCATTGTTTACCTCTGGTTACTAACCACTTTTTAAAAACATTATGATGCGCACACTAAAAAGGTGAAATGATAATAATTCCATAACTCTTCTGTACCAGAAAATACCAGAGAACCATTTATGAGAAGGGAAATTACTCTCCTTAAAGTCAGTTCTTTATGATCTAATGTGAAAAACGTGGGCTGAAAATTTTTCTGCTTTTTCTTCTTTTTCTCACTTTCCCTATTTAGCATGACAGGTACATTTTGAGACGCGATATCTCAAGAACGAATTGTTGGAATGCTCTGAAACTTTGCAGAGTGTTTCTTAATATCTTAAACCTTGTCCTGAACCAAACTTTGATTTGCTTTCTCAATTTGTTTTATTTGTAGAGATATTTTGCATACTAATGAGGTTCGATAAATTTCCAATTCTATTTTTTTTACAAATGGTCACACATAGAACATGCTATATACCAAATATTTTTGGTTTAGGACATAATGCACTCACTTGTGGACTTGTATGCAGAATTTCAACTCTATATGTTGAGAAATAATTATGTTATGTGGGTTTAAAATAACCCTGCATTTTTTATACTGATGCGGCCATTTTGAATAGCTAATTAGCATAATTATGCAATCACTCATATGGTTTGATTTCTCTCTTACCAAGGAACATTTTGACATATATAGGCAAAATGTAAAGTTATAAATAAGAAAAATTTGGGCCAAACTTCTTTTTAACCGCTTTAGTTACATTCAAAATGTAGTCCTTCTGTTTGGTACTTTTTGTGTTCGACCGAATTTACGTGTAGCATTGTGAATGAGAAGGTAAATGCCCAGGCGTATTTAATGGGCGTAGAAAGGTTATAGCCGTTCTCTCCGCTCTAATTGACAGCTGACTCGTCGACACACATATTTACCGGTGACCAATTTCTAAAGCCACGGTTCTCTGACATTCCGTAGGGTGCAATAAAACATCCATTTCTGTCGGCTACCCCAATTATCAGTGCCGACCGTGTGGAACGTTTAGTAATTCCAACACAAAAGCGACTTACTATACTTATAATAGAAGATATGCTAGTCTTCATTTTTCCTAAAAATCACATTTCCTATTCACGTGAACACAATAATATGTATTTCACAATGAAGCAACTAACATTATGTACGCAGTGATATAAAAATTCTTCAGAAACATTGCTAGACATGCAGTTTAAAAATCCAAATGTAGGACTCCCCAAAAACACGTCCGCACGCCATAGTGAAGTGGCAGAGCAAGAGTTATGATAAGTCAGCTATGTACAGGAACAGACAACATATCCTGGAGAGCGCCAATTGTTCAGAATGCAGGATACAAGAACTGAAAAGGAAGAATAGTTGTCGTTGGCATATGAGAAAACAATACAAGTGAACATGATAGAAGTAGTGCAAGGTAGATACAGTCAGCGGCCATACCGTGGATATTGGCACAGGAACTAAAAGGTCGTACAAAAGTAGCCACGCACAACAGCGAGATAAAGTACAACAGTGAGGGAAAATACAACAAGACAAAATGTAAGAAGTCAAAAAACAGATAAAAACGGAACTCAAACAAATGAAAAGGCTACAGGGGTTCATTGTCAGTAATCATGATATTTTCTCCCTCAGTGATATGGAACTGGGGAGAACAGAAACAGGAAGGATAAAGATAGAAACAACGACAGATAAGGTGATTAGTATAAAGATAAATAACACATAAGGAAGGGAAACCCGAGGCCTGTAAACAGTAAATTAATATTAGACAAACATAAAGGTATGTTTTCAGGCACTCGTAAGAAATAAAGAAGTAGAACACTTGGACAACAGAAAAAACAACAGACGTGAGTGGCTTACCCAGGGTTCGAACCCCGTACCTTCCGTACGACAACTCCGCCTAGCTATCAAGCGAATCACACTGACCCCACGGCCAGCTAGGCATCCCCAAAAAAGGATGCTTTACTGACTATTTATCAGTACGAAACACAAGATAACACAGGAAGTATACAGTGGGCAACTCAGCCCCTTAATGACGCAATCACTTCTGTTGTTCCCCTATTAACAGTATATGTCAGTCCAAACAAGACAAAGACCTTGATACTGGGTCCAGTAAATAGTAGAAGACTTAAGGACAGTAGTATAGAATAGAGGGTAGGTTTCTGGTATTGTATAAACATAAATAACACATAAGGAAGGGAAACCCGAGGCCTGTAAACAGTAAATTAATATTAGACAAACATAAAGGTATGTTTTCAGGCACTCGTAAGAAATAAAGAAGTAGAACACTTGGACAACAGAAAAACAACAGACGTGAGTGGCTTACCCAGGGTTCGAACCCCGTACCTTCCGTACGACAACTCCGCCTAGCTATCAAGCGAATCACACTGACCCCACGGCCAGCTAGGCATCCCCAAAAAAGGATGCTTTACTGACTATTTATCAGTACGAAACACAAGATAACACAGGAAGTATACAGTGGGCAACTCAGCCCCTTAATGACGCAATCACTTCTGTTGTTCCCCTATTAACAGTATATGTCAGTCCAAACAAGACAAAGACCTTGATACTGGGTCCAGTAAATAGTAGAAGACTTAAGGACAGTAGTATAGAACAGAGGGTAGGTTTCTGGTATTGTATAAACATAAATAACACATAAGGAAGGGAAACCCGAGGCCTGTAAACAGTAAATTAATATTAGACAAACATAAAGGTATGTTTTCAGGCACTCGTAAGAAATAAAGAAGTAGAACACTTGGACAACAGAAAAACAACAGACGTGAGTGGCTTACCCAGGGTTCGAACCCCGTACCTTCCGTACGACAACTCCGCCTAGCTATCAAGCGAATCACACTGACCCCACGGCCAGCTAGGCATCCCCAAAAAAGGATGCTTTACTGACTATTTATCAGTACGGAAAACACAAGATATTTCACAGGAAGTATACAGTGGGCAACTCAGCCCCTTAATGACGCAATCACTTCTGTTGTTCCCCTATTAACAGTATATGTCAGTCCAAACAAGACAAAGACCTTGATACTGGGTCCAGTAAATAGTAGAAGACTTAAGGACAGTAGTATAGAACAGAGGGTAGGTTTCTGGTATTGTATAAACATAAATAACACATAAGGAAGGGAAACCCGAGGCCTGTAAACAGTAAATTAATATTAGACAAACATAAAGGTATGTTTTCAGGCACTCGTAAGAAATAAAGAAGTAGAACACTTGGACAACAGAAAAACAACAGACGTGAGTGGCTTACCCAGGGTTTGAACCCCGTACCTTCCGTACGACAACTCCGCCTAGCTATCAAGCAAATCACACTCGGAAGGTACGGGGTTCGAACCCTGGGTAAGCCACTCACGTCTGTTGTTTTTCTGTTGTCCAAGTGTTCTACTTCTTTATTTCTTACGAGTGCCTGAAAACATACCTTTATGTTTGTCTAATATTAATTTACTGTTTACAGGCCTCGGGTTTCCCTTCCTTATGTGTTATTTATGTTTATACAATACCAGAAACCTACCCTCTGTTCTATACTACTGTCCTTAAGTCTTCTACTATTTACTGGACCCAGTATCAAGGTCTTTGTCTTGTTTGGACTGACATATACTGTTAATAGGGGAACAACAGAAGTGATTGCGTCATTAAGGGGCTGAGTTGCCCACTGTATACTTCCTGTGTTATCTTGTGTTTCGTACTGATAAATAGTCAGTAAAGCATCCTTTTTTGGGGATGCCTAGCTGGCCGTGGGGTCAGTGTGATTCGCTTGATAGCTAGGCGGAGTTGTCGTACGGAAGGTACGGGGTTCGAACCCTGGGTAAGCCACTCACGTCTGTTGTTTTTCTGTTGTCCAAGTGTTCTACTTCTTTATTTCTTACGAGTGCCTGAAAACATACCTTTATGTTTGTCTAATATTAATTTACTGTTTACAGGCCTCGGGTTTCCCTTCCTTATGTGTTATTTATGTTTATACAATACCAGAAACCTACCCTCTGTTCTATACTACTGTCCTTAAGTCTTCTACTATTTACTGAACCCAGTATCAAGGTCTTTGTCTTGTTTGGACTGACATATACTGTTAATAGGGGAACAACAGAAGTGATTGCGTCATTAAGGGGCTGAGTTGCCCACTGTATACTTCCTGTGTTATCTTGTGTTTCGTACTGATAAATAGTCAGTAAAGCATCCTTTTTTGGGGATGCCTAGCTGGCCGTGGGGTCAGTGTGATTCGCTTGATAGCTAGGCGGAGTTGTCGTACGGAAGGTACGGGGTTCGAACCCTGGGTAAGCCACTCACGTCTGTTGTTTTTCTGTTGTCCAAGTGTTCTACTTCTTTATTTCTTACGAGTGCCTGAAAACATACCTTTATGTTTGTCTAATAATAATTTAATTCAAGACGCAGCAATACCGCTGACTCATAGCTTGACTATAAGCTGGTCAAGACCGCACTCCACCTCCATAGTCGAACTCCGAGTGTTCGAAATGGGAAGCAAACCCGGTCCATGCCAGAAGTGGTTGATGCAGATATCACAGTAAACAGACACAACGCAACCACGTCCTTTTCAGGGCGAACGAAGAAGAAGAAGAAGAATTTACTGATTAGTATAAAGCCATACCGAACTCCATTAAAGACCAGAGAAGTGGTTGATCGAGCCATACAGGAGATGCAGGAGGTAGGAATAATTGAAAGGTCGCGATCAGAATGGACATCACACACAGTCATAGTGATGAAGAAAGACGGAACCCGTAGGTTCTGTTGTGTCTATCGCGCTCTGAATAAGATTACCAAGACGATCTCATATCCAATCCCTCGGACATATGATATTTTAGGAACGCTAAGAAAATCAAGAGTGGTTCATTCACGACATTGGATGCAAGGTCGGGATTTTGGCGCATTCCGATGTCAGAGGACGCCAAAAAATACGCGTTTTTTTCTCCGCGCACATGGGGACGTTCGCGTGTAACGTAATGCTATTTAGGCTGACTGGAAGTCCAGCAACGTATATGACACTCATGAACGAAGTCCATAAGTGATTGTAGAAACTCGCCACGGCGTACATTGAAGACATCTTAGTTCATACAGCAGGATCGATTGAACACCATCAACAGCAGTGGTTCCCAAAGTGGGCAGTACCATCCCCTGGGGCGTTAGGAGCATCAAATGGGGCGATACGGAATACGGGGGCCACAGGGAGGCGTTCAGTAGTAAACAGGTGGCGTTCAATAGTAAGGGTGGTTAAGGAATGACAGGCTAAATTCTGTACGACCGAAAGGTACGAGAACCTTTTAAAGTGGTGTAACGATTATTTGGTAATTAAATACATTATTCTATTTGAAAAATAAAGTAGCAGTGTTAGTGGAGGGATGGGAGTTGTTGATTTGAGAGGCAACATCAGTGAGGCGGGGGTGATATAGGGGAGATGCTGATGGGTGTATTATCAAGGTCATTAACTGTTCGTGACATGTTTACCAGCACTTCAAAACAAAACTGTGATGGTTTGCGAGCTTCATACAACATTTCATTGCTGATAGCTAAATCTGGAAAGCCCCACACAATCAGACAGAAACTGATTCTGCCAGCTATAGAGCAGATTGTGAGTACATTTATGTATAAATCAGCTGAATAAATAATTAAGGCGATTCCGCTCAGCAATATCTCTGTTCAAAGAATAATAGGAGAAATGGCTGAGAATGTTGAAGACACATTGTGCAACATAGGACAACAGAATTTGCATTGCAGTTGGATGAGTCAACTTTACCGGGCAACGAACCTTCGCTTCTTGCGTACGTTCGATAAGTAACAGGTAAAAAGATTGGTTCAAGAGTTATTATTTGCAAGGCAACTAGTAACAGACACTAAATGA
The DNA here is from genome assembly GCA_024509875.1 of Oreohelix idahoensis. Classification (NCBI taxonomy): domain Eukaryota; kingdom Metazoa; phylum Mollusca; class Gastropoda; order Stylommatophora; family Oreohelicidae; genus Oreohelix; species Oreohelix idahoensis. The sequence continues at coordinate 22,566 of JAMPIV010008998.1, forward strand.
GATTCAACGTTTCGTGTACTTGAGACATTTTTCAAAGAGAAGAGCATAAGTTTACCAGCATTCTTGCTTGTGCAACAGATGGGACACCATCAATGCTAGGTTGCTTGCATGGAAGATGGTCGCATCCCAAAAGATATCTTCTACGGACAATTAACAGATGGCAAGAGAACAGTTGGGCGACCACAGCTGAGGTTCAAAGATGTGTGCAAGAGAGATATGAGGTCACTGGACATGGATTCAGCAACATGGGAGGATGAAGCTGCCGATCGCACTAAGTGGCGATGCTATTTACGGCGCCACCTCAGATTGGGCGAAAAGAGGCTCTCACAACAGGGAGAGGAGAGGAGAAAACGTCGAAAGGAACACCAGGAAAATAAAACACTGAGGGCTGCCACCTCAGGGGCGCATTCCCATAGTCAGTTATGACTGAAGGGGCTATTATTATTATTATTATTATTATTACCGCAGGCTCATCGCTTTCTTAAAAAGTAGCGGTACCAGGTAAATTTACAATACACTGTTTAATTCACAGACAACATCTTCTCGCAAAAAACCATAAGTTATCAGCATCACAAATCATTAAACACTGTTATCACAGCAATTAATAAAATTAAGTCCCATGCTCTGAATTCTCGACTATTTCATGACCCTTTGTACTGAGAGTAATGAACAATTTGAACGCTTGCTGATACACACACAAATCAGATGGCTCTCAACAGGAAATTTTCCAGTCTCATGCCATCCGCACAAGGTCTTTCCGTGTAATCGTTATCTCTTTCAATTCAATCTCCATATCTCTTCTCCATCTGTTTTTTCTCTCAACAATGGGATTTCAGCGCCTTGTAGTGCGTCAGCAGGTTTCCTCATTGTGAGTCTAGTCCATCACCAGAGTCTTCTTCTAATCTCCTGTTCCTCTGACACTGGTTCTTGTCATTAGTGCTACATCTATCATCTTGTTATACCACTCTCAGTCTCTCTGTTTAATGCAAACACCTACTAATGAAAGTCTGTAGCTAGTTGGTTATTTGTTTTTTCCACGTTTCAGAACAGTAAAATAGGACTGGCTTGAAGTTTGAGTTGACGATTATTGCATCTATTATTTCAAATATTATTGCTTGACTGTCAATTTATTCGCGAATACAGTGATACCACTATAATTAATGTGTGCGGGAATGTTTAGCCTCATATTCTCAAAAGTTAAATTATTTTTTTTTACCACTCCGCCACCTATAGATACATCAAACCATCACACACGACAACCGGTGGATCGCAATCGGAAGGTTGCCTACCCTTGGTTAAAATTTAAGCGCATTTACATACTACAACGTTACTTTTATAACTGAAAATATTACGAAATTACATGTGTGTGTGTGTGTGTGTGTAGTTTTAAATAAGTTTAAAGCTAGTATAAAGTCAAATACTCTTCGTAGTATTGAAGCGAGGGAGATAAGTTTTTGATGAGGAAAAAGTTTGGATTATTAATTTTTAAGGGGGAAAATAGATGTTAATTCAAACTATACATTATACAGACGTGACATCCTTGTGGTCTCCGAGTTGAACAAAAAATGATAGAGCTATTAGTTCCCCCCTGGCATGTGGTGAGAAGTGACTAATATGATATGAGCCAAATCTTGTGCTGATATTTTGATCATTTAAAATAAATCTCATCAGAAACCATCATTACAACAATCATTAGATTCTCTGGTGAGAGCTGCCTTCAAGGAAAAAGCCGCACTGCTGGATGGATGCTCCTTAAAGAACAACAATATAAATAATAATGAGATTATGAACACATAATATAAACAAGGGTTTCGAACATTTATGCCAAAGTCTAGCAGAACGATGACAAAGATGGTGTAGTGGACGTCGACAATACAGTTTTGATATACTCACTATTATAACCTTTACAAACATTTGTGTCTGTCTCAAACGGTGGCTATACGATGCAGGATGATGATCACTTCAAACGGTTCTACAGGATAATTACTGCTGATATCTGTTTAAACATTGCTGGGGTTTATAAATGTGTGTCACTTCTGGACAACTAATGCTATTGGTTGTGTTGTTATTACGTGTTGCTACGCTGCCAGTAAGTCTGTGTAAAGGGGTGGGGCATGATAAAAAACGTGCCGCCAGTAAATCAATGAGTGAGCCAATCAGTGTTGATTGCAGAAAGATCACTGTCGTACATTTATACTGCACAGAACACCAATAGTCGCACCTGCAGCATGATATATGTATGATGGGAATGGTATGTAGAATATTATCAGGAAGGTCTCTAGAAATAGGCTCGTTAAGAAGGAAAGAAGCCTACTCGAGATAGGGACAAGAAGAAGAGAAGGTGAATTCTCGCCACTAGATAATGTTTTCTTATAAATCAATACGTTTTCTGTATCTCTGCAACAATTGACTTCTTTTCCTGAAGTCTCGATTAAGAAAGAATCCTCCACCTCCCAAATGAAGAGTTTTGCCTATTTGTAAATGCTTAACACAGACAGCACGAGAGATATTATTAAATAACGAATTAATGATCAACACAGCTACGCGTTTATTTGTTAAATATACAAACTTATTGGGATAGTAGAAATTAAAAAGGATAATTGTGACAGACATTTCACAAATAAAATATAAATGAGTAGTGAATTAAATATAATATTGAAACTATGTAAAAAATTAAATGATGATGAAATACTAAATGATTTCATATGAAGACAAATCTACATAATCTGTAATCCTTCAAAATTTTCTCCAATGCATAATCACATCAAGGCTTGCACCGACTGTCCAATATTGAAATCTTTTTTCACCGTATGTGTTATCTCAAAGACGAGTACTTATTATTGTAAATATTGCACTTTATTTAAGAGTGAACATAGAAGGTAAAGATGAAGAAGATTGAGACATGAGTCTGCCACCAAGCCATACAAAGAGTCTCAAACCAGACACGTTGAGAAAAGCAGAAGAAAAACGGGTTTCCACCCCTGCCACTTGTTGCCTCCCCTTTGCTCTGCGAAATATAAATGAAAATAAAACACTAGGACTTATATTTGACGAACATTTAAGTTGGAATTCGCATGTACAAGAACTGACCAAACAAACGGCACAAAAAGTTTACCAGTTAGCTTCTTCTTCTTCTTCTTTCGTTCGCTTGAACTATATTGTCTATATCTGCAATGTTGTTTCTTGTATAAACTTCACTGTCTTTTGTAGTTCATACAGAGTTCCATATAGTTTTGCTTCCAGTGTTGTTTCTCTGGGCCAGTGGGTTTGCCTCAATATATCATATTCGGGGCAATCTTGAAGTACGTGCTCCGCAGTCTGGGGTGCCTGTCCACATGTACACATGGCTGAATTGCCAATCTTGAATTTTGTATACATGTGGCTGCGGAGGCGGTTGTGTCCTGTTCTGAGGCGCAGAATGACTATTTGTTCTGATCTGTTCATAGCTTGGTAGTCATCCTGCGTTGGTGTTGGTGGCTTTCTGATAGATTTGATCATCTTTTTCTTCTGGTGGTACGTAACTGGTACATCCGGTTGCTCGTCTGCAGCACCTTCTTTAGCCAGTCCGTCTGCTCTCTCGTTTCCTGGTATTCCACAATGAGACGGTATCCACTGCATGGCAACCCTGCGCTGGTTGCACAGTTCAGAAAGTAGGGCTTGTATACCTGGCAATTTTCTGGACTGAAGTGCTTGGAGTGCTGATCTTGCATCTGTCAGGAATACTACAGGCTGTGGACCGAGATTGGTGTTCAGTAGTTTCTCAGTTGCCACCTTGATTGCCTGGACCTCTGCATCATAGTTGTAACAGAATTTCCCCGTTGGTACTCTGACCGTATCCCTAGTGTTGTTTGGGTATTCTATGTACACTCCTGCTCCTCCATTCTTTACTGCATTCTGTGCTGACCCATCCGTGTATACTCGGACCCAGAGGTCCTGTGGGTATTCATCATCCAGGAAACTGAGTGACTGTCCTACGTTGCACGCTGTTCTGTTCATCCCTGTCGAATATTCCTTTCACTTTTGTGTGGATGTGTACTGGTGGTCCATGCTCCTCTCTCCAAGGGGTTTGTTCTGGCACAGACTTTAGGGGGCTGTTAACTTCAGGCAGGTCTGAGGTTTGTCTACGAAATCGTTTGGCCTGGTGGATAAAGCTGCTTCTTTTCAGTCGCCCCATTGCTAGGTTTTGGAATCTGTCCTTCATTGGATGGCTTGGCATACAGAGGAACTTTTCTGCCTGTGTTAGCACTTTCGTGTCTCTGCGTTCTCTCAGTGCTTGAATCCTCCCCATTTTCTCCATCTCCACTATAGGCGTTGATTTCATTGCCCCCGTGATGACCCTAAGCGCCTGGTTTTGCACCTTATCTAGCTCTTGTAATGTGGTGTTTGATGCTGGACACCACGCAGCTGACCCATATTCCAGGTGTGGTCGTATGCCCTGCTGGTAAACTTTACTAAGTATTTTCCCGCTGGCTCCCCATGTGGTTCCACTTAGTTTTCTCAGGATGGCTAGCTTCCTCCTGGCCTTTGTTGCTGCCTTGTTGATGTGCTGCTTCCATGTCAGCCTATCATCGAATGTAACTCCGAGATAGGTGGGTTGTTTATCTTCTCTCAGGAGCTCTTCGTTTATCTTGATGACACCAGCTTTTTGTTTGGGAGAGAGGGTGAAGAGCGTAGTGCTGCACTTGTCTGTGTTGATGCTGACACACCATCTATTTGCCCATGAGGTTAAGGCATCTATAGCTCTTTGTAGCAGTTTGGTGGCCACTGTTGCATGCTCATCTGTGCACCATATTACCAGGTCATCAGCGTACATTGCCACTTTCATTCCATGTGGTAGTTCAGCAACCAGGTCGTTGATGTAGACTAGGAAAAGTGTGGGGGACAGAACCCTTCCCTGAGGGACGCCATGACGCAGTAGAATTTTCTTACTCTTGAGGCCATCTAGTTGTTCTCGGGCTCTTCTGTTATGCAAGTATGCTTTCACCCATTTGTACATCTTACCATTCACTCTACAATTTCTCAGTTTCTTCAGAAGCCCTTCTTTCCAAACCTTGTCAAATGCTTTCCTTAGATCTATCCATGCTGCTAGTACCAGTTTCATATCTTGGAACGCATCCTCAATCTCTTGGGAAAGGTACGTTGCCTGATCTTCGGTGGAATAACACTGCCTAAAGCCCGCCTGCTGTGGTACAAGAAGGTTTTCACTTTCAAGGTACCACTGTAGCCTGAGGTTGATGATACGTTCCATTGTTTTGCAGAGGCAGCTTGTAAGGCTGATTGGTCTTACTGTAGCTGGAGGCAGTGGAACTGTCTTTTCCTGGTTTTAGGAGTGGTATCATGATTGCTTCCCTCCAGGTCTGTGGAACTCTGCCTGAGTTCCAACAGATATTGAAGATCTGCAGCAGCTTTGTTTTTGCTGCGGTTCCCAAGTTCTTAATCATTTCATTGGACACTCCATCAACTCCTGGCGACTTTCTCATTTTCAATTTGGATATTGCAAGCTCCAGTTCTCTGAATGTGATTGGTGCCTCCATAACTTCAGGTATGGTTCCATCTCGTCCTGCATATTGTTGTTTCTCACGAGTCTCCTGTTGCTTCTCTGGGCTAACTTCGATGTTGTTGTCTTTAGCAAAGGAGTCTGCAAAGTGATCAGCTGCCTGTTTTCCCATGAGGATGTTTCCATCTTTGTACAGAGCAATCCTTGAGTTTCTCCCTGTACCTTCATCGTTAAGTTGTTTTACCAGCTTCCACAGTTTCCTCGTATCTCTTTCGAAGTTCAAGGACTCTGTTTTCTCCTTCCAGCTTCTTCGCCTGGCCTGCAACTTGGCCCTTTGAAATTTGGCCTTAGATTGTTGGTAGTTATTGTGGTGTTCTTGGCATGGACTGGTCTCTGCCTGCTTTCGAGATGTTTCCACGTCGTTGTGCAGCTGCTCTAGTTCACTATTCCAATATGGTTTGTAGTGCTTACGAGCCCCTCTAGGTATTGTTTCACGAGCAGCCTGTAATATGCATCTGCTGAATTCATCGACTAGCTTATTGATGTATTTGTCTACAGTCAGATCTCTAGCCAGTATACTAGTACGGTGCTGGTACATTGTCCAGTCTGCCTTCTTGTAGTTCCACCTAGAGAGAGTGCTGCTCTCCTTGACAAGTTCATTTTCCACAATTAGGAAGACTGGCCGGTGGTCGCTGCCTCCAAGTTGTTTCCCTACAACGCGTGTGGTGTTCCACTCCAGGCCGGGTGAGTGGAATGCCAGGTCTGGTGTAGAGGTGGTGTGCCATGATCTCGAGTAGAAGGTTGGTGGGTCGATTGGCTGGTTAATCAGGATAAGCCCATTGTCATCCTGCCAGTTTTCAAGCTCCTCACCTCTCCTGTCTATGTGATCATAGCCCCAGCTCTGTGAGTGGCTGTTGAAGTCTCCGCATACAATCAGTCTTTCTTTTGCTGGGATTGTATCTAGTGCCAGTGGGCGGTCGCTTGGACAGTAGTAGTTGAGCAGGTGGAATTCTGAACTTTCTGTCCTGAGATGAAGCATCTGGTATTCCACCCCCTCCATATATGTTTCAAGCTGACATGCACTGATGTTATTCCTCACGAGTGTCAGTATTCCACCCTTCCGCCTGTCTATTCGGTCAGATCGGTAGCACTGGTAGCCTCTGATTTTGAAGGCTATGTCCTTGTTGAGGTGGGTTTCTTGCAAGCAACATACATTTACTTGCTCTTCATTCAAGATATTTTCGAGCTCTAATTTTTTGCTGTAGCCGTCTTTTTTTACTATTGACGCCTTCAGCATTCCAGTGCATTATTTTAAATGGTCTTTTCTTTGCTTGGCCAGTAGCTCTATTCTCATGCCTCCTGGCTCCATGGGGCAATTGAGAAGGACCCCCAGTAGTAGGGGTTGGGCCCTTCCGAGGCAGAGGGCCCGGCACTGCGCCTGCCTGGGTGTCCGTCACAGGGCGAGTGCCATAACGTTTTGCAGATATAGGCATACTTCCATAGCGCATGTGCGTGGCATCCTGATTGCTGTGGTGCGCCTCTTGGCTGGTTGCCTCCGTCTTCAGCACCTTGACTTGCTAGGGCAGACTGTGGTCTTGCTCGAGTGTAGGAGGGCCTGGCCAGTCTTGGTTTTTCAGCCGCTGATGGCTGTACTTGAGCCCCATCTCCACGTCAAGGAGCTGGCCTCGATGGGGACCAGTTAGCTAAAATCAAACATTTCCTAGATGAGGAGACACGAAAAATGTTCCATATATCCCAAATAGAAACACATCTAGACTTCTGTTCCACAATAGGGGATGGCTGCACCATGTCCAACACTAAAAGACTCTATTCATTACAAAAACGTGCAGTGCGCCTAATTTCAGACAAAAACCTCACACAGTGTGTAGACCAATATACATGTCTTAACATATTACCACTAAGAAAGCGCTTTCTCTTCAACAAAGCCAAATTTATTCACAACATCTTATCACAGAATGCTCCAACGTATCTGTGGCCTATTTTCAAATACAACGGAAGACGCAGTCGACGCTTAAATAAATTACACATGCCCAAGCCTAGGCTCGACTTATTCAAGAAAAGTTTAGCTTTTTCTGCTGCTCATCTGTGGAATAAACTTCCACACGACTTAAAAAAACACGCTTAGTCTATATTCATTCAATCACAGACCTTTCAAATACACCATGAGTACAGATTATATGCCACCCTAATTTAGTTATGTTCTTAAATAATTACATAACATCATATGTAGGTTTTAAAGATAATTGTGTCCTGTTTAGTATTAATTATGATAAGGTACTGTAAATCTGTGTAACTGTTATTGTGCCAACAAGGCCAATGGACTACATGGGAAGGAGCCTTGCAGAGGTCCTTTACATGGAATGATATATGGCATATGGCACCTCTTAGGCTCAGCTTCGTTGTTAGATCAATGTATGACCTGCTGCCGTCGGCCACCAACCTTGTGAAATGGGGAAAGTCGGATGATGAGCAGTGCCCCTGTGCCAGGGGAGGCAGACACTCGAACACGTGCTCTCAGCGTGTAAGGTGTCATTAGGGCAAGGGCGATACACTTGGCGCCATAACAAAGTGTAAAATGAGCTTCCTGCGACAATAGATCTGGCAAGGATGAAGGCGAATAGCAAACCCAGGCCAAGCACCGCAAATACATACTTTCTGAGGGCAGGAAAGTCGGCACACCCCAAACTGAGTAATCCTGGTAGCAGTTTACCATCTCTTCTTGACTGTGCAAACGACTGGGAGATGGCGGTAGACCTACCTGGACGAGGGGCATATCCAGAGAGTATCAGAAAATCGCGGAGACGGCCGGATATAGTGCTTCATTCTTCAGCAACGCTTCAGGTCATACTGATTGAACTGACCGTGCCATTTGAATCCAGATTAGACGAGCAACATTCGTTCAAAGCGGCCAAGTATAGTGATCTGGCCGCGGATCTGAGACACGATGGGTTCACTGCAAGGGTCATTGCTGTTGAAGTGGGCGCAAGAGGGCTTGTGGCTGCATCAGTGTATGATCTATTAAAACTGTTGGGGCTGAGGGGACAGTCGAGAACAAGGGCACTGAAGAGGCTTAGTGAAACTGCCGAAAAGGCATCAGGCTGGCTGTGGAACAAATGCAATGGGCAATGGAAATCGTGACAATAAACGCTGCGGTACAGAAAACACCAGGAATTTTTCTAAGTCCACAATACCCTGAGTTTATTGGTGTACTAGTGAACGGGCTGTGACTGAGAGGCGACAGGCGGTGTATATTATAGGGGTGTCCAGTGTCAAAATTTCAGTGGCAAACGCGCAGTGGCTAGACTCGTCGGCTTCGCGATGGTGTCTCAGAGTATGCGACGGAACGAACGGAATAATTTGTCCTTGCTTTGTTACTTTCACAATTGCCTCCACGGCTGGCGGAGTTGTGGATTAAAGTTGCTACCATAAGTGAAATGGGTTCATTTTCGATACAAGACAACAGGAGGCTGAGACGCTTGGGAGTCATGACCCAAGTGGGCCCGCCCCCCTTAGAGTGCAAAGGAGTATATAGGGCCGAAACACTTGTCGGACGGGGGGACTGCTTCTGATGATCAGATTGCTTCCTGTTGTATCGCTCTGTAAAGAGTTTCCTATCATTGTACTGTTACATTGTTGGGATTTTATTTTATTGTATTTTATTATTTAAGTAACATTTAAGATACATGTGAGAATTAATGGATTCAGTATGGAAGACGAGAGAAAGGAAGGGCAGAATGTTAGATGGGCCTGCGTGCCCAATTCTAAACCCTTTGAAAATAAAGTTCGTTCTGCGGTAGAAGTCCAACAGTTGCAAAAACCTAGAGTATCTAATGTCGGACTTCAAAGGTGTCTACCTTCGCACAAGATTACTTTTGGCAGAGTTGTAGATAGAAGGATAATGATGCTTCTACTTCTATGTAGTGTCCACAAGATATTTAAGAAATCGAGAACGATGCTGAATGAGTCTGAGCACGTTAACTCTGTACCTTTCCCGCCGCCTTTTGTGAACATGGGTTACTTATAAGTAACTCGTTCAAGCCCTAAGGTTATATATATATATATATATATATATATATATATATATATATATATATATATATATATATATATATATATATATATATATATATATATATATATATATATATATATATATATATATATATATATATATATATATATATATATATATATATATATATTAAAATCAGGATTCACACGTGTGCCTTTCGTTCTCTAATAATTAATTCAACTAAAAATTTGTTTTAAAAAAACATAAAACAAATTTAATGATCAATTATTCTTCAACAGTTTAAAATAAAAATGACTGGTGGGTGAAATTTAGTAAAAGTTTTGTCTTCATAGAGATTTGATAGGGGAATGTTAATGTTCTTTGTTGTTGTCTTTTAGTAAGCACTTAGCTTTTTTTTTTTTTAATCAGCGGCACTTGGGCTCAGCCCTTCAGCCCAATGACATGTCATTGCGAGGCTGGGGAACCTGAGGACTTTCCATCCAACCCGGTCAGGAGCTTCGCTCCTTCCCATCCACAGAGGGTTTATCTCAGGAGCCGTTCAGATTATTCAGTCAAAATCCCGGTCGTTAACACTCCTTCAAGCGCCGACGCCCGGGCTTGAACATTGAAAACCTGGTCGCCAGGACAACGTTGTAACCATTACACCAGCGCGGCCCCCAAGCACTTAGCTTGAAATTGATTACTACTGCTGTCGTTTCGTCAAGTTTTTTTGTGTGATGAAAGTACTTCTCTAGAAATTTCCTGGGATAGCCATTCCTACGGCCAAGGTAGGTATCTTCACAACTCGTCCAATGTAGATGGTTAGTGTCGAACCCCAGCTCTTGAATAAAAAAACTGGTAGCGTAGACTGGTTCCGCAACTGGTCTTGTGCCACGAACTTCAGAGAAAATAACAGAACAAATGCCTCTGCTAAGCACAGGGTGGTCGGAAGATTAAACAGCCGCTTTTTCACTCAGTCAGCCCACCAGTTTTGCCTCTCTGAGATTGTATTCTCCCTGAACATAAACATCATAACTCAGGGAATATGATTAGAAATCACCGTTATTCTTCTGGTTATTCTTATTTGAAAAATGTATCTGGACAGCGTGAGTGGCTTGTGCCTGAAGTTTACATATAACTCAAAAATGAAAATATAAACACTATCCACATGTGATGTAATCATCACTCCTCACTGCTCCATTCGGAGTCTGGGGTTACTTCTGCTTTCGGTTTTCTGTACGAACTAGCATGAAGCAATCACAAGCGCTTGCTGAAGTGTTTTATGAATATACTTTTTTCATATCTGAAGGTTGCCAGCCTCGTATGACTTTTATAACCACTTAGCAAGAAAAACGTGTCAAATTCGCATTGAAAAAAATATGTACAACGCACCCCGACTTGGGATCTATAATCTCCTGGCACAGATGAATGAACATAGCAACTTATATTAGATGCTACGAACATTTGGTCTAAGGTAAATTTAGAATCTCTCTTATGACGGGTGCTCCTGATTCCTTAAGTCTCCAGTTTTTATATTTAGAAAGTCGGATTTTGTGTTAAGTTTCAAAGATGCCCAGATACTCTGTCACAATTTGGAATCCTGTCTTATTCTTCCCTGGCTCTTGAAGTTGCTACTTTGACGTTGCAATGCAGTCTGTCTTGGTCTCCGAATTTGCTAGGTTACATTCTCAGTTCTTCCTCCAAGCTTCCACATGGGGATTTCGACAAACTTGCCAATCAGAGCTACTGTTATTTTCCTGCTCTTGATTGAACCAATCCTGCTCTGAGAACTAGGGCGTCGAGGTGTTGATTTTAATTTTTCCCCGCGTATTTAAATTTATCACGTTAAAATTTAAACCCATGACCTATCTTTCAAATATGGCATGATTACTTCCGTTGCTATTACACAGATTTGCCAACGCACCTGTGATCTCATCCCTAATCATTACCTTGCTCATAATGTCTCTTCATAAATGTTTTATCGGTAATAAAGTCGCCGATAATGTCTGGACAAAAATGATAAAACGATTTTCAAGCGTACTCAAATTTTCTGCCAGACAGTTAATCCCTGACGTACGTGGACCACAGGCGACTCCCTCAGACAGACAATATGTCTTCCTTTGTCCCTCTGTGACATATTATGTATATAGATTACATGAATCCGCAAGTCTTTGCTTCCCACCTTTGTTTCCTTATTAGTATGCACGTTTTGTTAAACGCAGAACCCATGCTCTTCAATATCCGTCTAGCTCATATTTTAACCACGCCTATTTTCTTTTTTTTTCTCTATGTCTTACAGGCACTAGCGAGTATTTACAAACAGACCTATTAGCTAGTCCACGAGCGGACAGGTAACCACCAGCGAGTAAGAGCCGTTAACTGATTGTTACGCGAGCGATTGGGCAATCGTTGAATAGTGACAGATCAGACAAAGAATGCGCGTAGAAGAGATCGAGTCGTCTATTTGTAGAATCAAGGGCGATAAGACAGAAGACGTACCTTTGATGGTTACATTTAATAGGGGAATTAAGCGAATGCAAAACGGGGTGATAACCACAGTTACCGACCACATCCGTTTGTTCTTGATCCCCAGGGGGACGTAATTAGCTACAGTAAGAGACGGGATCAAAGAAGTCTGCTCGCTAGCAAATGTCTACGTGGTCGGCATAAGTGTGAAAGAAAGCTTACATTCAGGAATCGAACCGTAGATTTTCTCAAAATACGGGCTAAGACGCGATATCTCGCATTAGAGAATGGAAGAAGACTTGTTTTATATAAATACCTCATCCTTTAAAATCAATTATCTAGTCGCCTCAGAATTTTTGGAATATCTAGCTCGAATCCTAGAGCCATCATGCAATGTGGATTACTTAGAATTTTCGTTGGAGATAGTTTCATTTTCTGTGTTGCGTACGGATCACAAACCAAATCTACTAACGTCCTAAATCTGAGAAAAGGGGTCTAAGTCTAAGTCAAATAGCACCAAAAACATTCTTATGTAATATCGGGTCTTCGAGGTTGACCTGTTCGGCCCTCTTGTTTCACCCAGAGAGAGAGAGAGAGAGAGAGAGAGAGAGAGAGAGATAGAGAGTACAAACATATGACATTAAGAATAATTATAACTGGACATATAGCTACCCAGATTTCTCTTTTCATTTTCATTTACATTCAGCCCACTGTGGCGAAAATATCAAACTTAACACTACCCGACTACCGACCACTGTGTTGTGGCGAGGATTTATCCAGAGAGATTTACACACCTGACATTCTCTTTAACTATCGGAAATTACAAGCTGCTGTACACTGTGAACACTAAATCTCGGTAATTTAATCTTCTACCTGGACAAATTGATGTGACATAAACATATCCAATTTTCATTACCAAAGTAAGTGTTCCACATTAGAAGAATTAATCAGTCTTGGAGGAACTGGAGCTTATTTCGGCGAAACCCAACACTGGATTTGTAATTATATCATGGAGATATGTTCAAGATGATGTTAAACAACTATTAAGTAAGCGAGACTGAATGTGGGCACAGGTTTGTCAGAGCAGAGAGAAAGAGGAGTGAATAATTCTTCTTTTGTATAATCATTTTACTCACTTAGTTTGTTCTTCCTTTTGTTTGCTAATACTGTTATTTTCAGGATAGATTAATTAGGAACTCTGTTCTTTACAGTATAGTCAAATTCTATACCATAGTGCAAATCTTTTGACCTTTTGGGGTTAATAATTTCTTCATGAGGGATCTTGTCTCAACAGAGGGGATTGCACTTATGGGTCTATATTTTTTTCAATTTCTGTAACCTATGATTTTCTATTTCTATTGATATATTGGATGTTGCAAAGTTTTTATGATAATAAATTTTAACAAAACTTTATTACCTTTGTTGGTCAGCTCAGCTCAATATCCATACCCCATCTATCACAGTTTCACGTTTGTGCGTCTGGTTGTCGTCACCTATCTGTATGTGTGTATGTGAGTGGTTAATAGTGTATATGTTAATATATGTATATATATGGAAAGGTGGATTGTCTGATAAACAAATTACAGTCGTAAAGATAGGCTGGACTAGTGTTTTTTCTCAATCCAGTGACAGATTCTACCTTTAACTATTCACTCGTGAAATCTATTTCTTTACCTTATCTCTCACTGAGTTACCACCTTTTCCAGTTCTATTCAGACGGGACCAGAATATATCTTAAATACCTATCCAAATCTACGACACCCTCCCGCCGAGGTGTCGGGATGCGCCGTGACCAAACGCGAAACACAGGTGGTCACCCGCCTGCTCTGTCTGGGTCGCAAAGGAGTTACGTCAAAGTCATCCATTGCTTTCACGTTTACCGTCTGCATTCAAGCTGGTGGGACCACTTAAGCGATTACAATTAATCGTCAAGGTAGTCAATTACCCGTGAAATAACATACTATTGCATTGTAAAGAAATGGTATAGCAATTTAAAAAGTGTCAATGGCACGAATTCATGTGCGTAAACTGAAGAAATAAATGGAAAATGTAGGAAAGAGAAAAAATGGAAAAGTACACCCACATATAGCGTCACAACCCCGAAAGGTCAAACATAATTTGACAACAGCACGTGCATCGTGGCTTTTTTTTTCTTCTTCCTCGTTCGCCCTGAAAAGGACGGTGGTTGCGTTGTGTCTGTTTACGCCGTAGCTGTGATATCTGCACCTTTCGGTCGACACATCCGACTTCTGCACGACATTTTTGGGACCTGGTTTGCCTTCCCTCTTCGATCCGTACTCGCTCAGCCAGACTGCACTGCTACAGACTGTTTCCAGGACCACCACATGGAGGTGGAGTACGGTCTTGACCAGCTCTGGTTCGCTGATCCTGATGCAAGTAGTCAAGCTATGGGTCGCTGGCTGCATTCTCTATTGCTGCATCTTTGGGTCCCACACAGAAGCTGGTTGGTGGTTGGTTGGTTTGGATCCCAATAGGGTGCGAATCTCTAGACTCTTTTACCTTTTGGCCCGGCGGTGGCTGCCTTCTGCACACGGTCCGTGTTGCCACACGGCCGGGAAGCCACCCATCGTGACACCAAGCGATGGTACCGCAACCCGCCGTGCATCCACACGGTATCAGACGATTGGGGGGGGGGGTGTTTTGGGCTTTCTTTCAACCCCAGGGAGCATCCTAGACTCGAAACAGGGTACACCAGGCCTACTATGGCGTGTGTGTACTGTCCCGAGGTTTGATAACTCTCTACCCTGCAAAGGGGGTTATAACTCCGAAGACAGTGGTGACTGGCAGAGAGGCCAGTCACCAGTGGGCTTTGTTGCAACCCCAGGGAACCTCTCCTCGGGCGGCGAGGGGGCAATGCCACGAGAAAAGTGGTTCTCTACCCTGCAAAGGGGGTTATATCTCCGAGACATGACGTATCGAGGGATCGGCACAGCCAGCGCCGAGCCACTACCACTGCCGAGCTGCATTACCAAGAAGAAACAAGCTCTGGCCCACCTGAACTGGGAGGACCCGGCAAACGGGACCAAACACAGTCTCGATAGGACACGGCTCTGTTCATCAATGGCGTAGCAGCGACCGAGCCTCAACCACTGTCACAAGACATTTTCGGACACAGACACATATCACTGCCTCTACTTTACTGGGAAGGCCCGGAAGTAGTGACCACACACAGTCTTGAGAGGACAAAGATCGCTTGCAAACCGGGAAACCGCTTGCCCCCACGGGGAATCGCTTGCCCCCACACAAAGAAGCTGGAAGGCGAGGCTACTCTCATGACACTGTGTACCGGCAAACTGATTGGCATCATGGAGGGAATTGTGTACATAAGAATTATAATTAAAGTTTAAAAACAAATCAAAATGGAGTCATTCTTGCCCTAAACAGTACATAAAAACTATCTCGATGATGGCGACATTGGAATCAAATCCAAAGTTATTGCAACTTCCGTAGTAGATTACAATCAAAGAAACGATATTTAAAGAAGTCAAGAAGTAGGTTATAAGGAGAATAGATTCGAGCTGGTCAGGTAAAGACGCTCTCAGTTGCCTAAAAACAAAACACCAAAACAAAAAACACAAAAGTCAAAATCAGACATTACCAGAAGATTGAAAACCTGGTTTGATTTCGGTTTTGAGGACCATCTTCGTTACACACGGACAACTCCCTCAATGCTCCTATCTCCTTCCTGAGAATCTCTGTACAGTGCACAAACTACGTAACACCGGCAAGGATTCCAACGTGTATATACAGGAATCACACATTCTATAAATATTCTTTTGGTGGGTAGGTTTCCCTAATTTTGTAAATTTTACCAGGGCAGCAGCCGTATGGCCTACTCTTTACGATTTGCAACTGCCAAGGGTTTTTAACATGCGCAACTTGCGCACAGATCCTTTTTTATTTTTTGTTTGCCCTCATCCGAGAAAGCTAGGCATTCGATCAAAGGATCCAAGGTATCAGTGGGAGTATGACATCATTTTAACCCACTGTTTCTGAAAAGATTTTCATCAAATATTTTCCCTGCAGTGGCTACGAACCTGGTACCTTTATATTTAGACGCAGATGCCATACCTCTCAGCCACTCTGCCCTAAGAAAACCTGGAATATGAGAAAGACCAGCCTGATGATGCTAAGAGTCGAAAAAACAGCAATACCAGAAACGATTAATATGCAGTCCAGACCTCGAAACCAGAAGCCTATATCCCTTCAATGATACAATGTTTGAAGTGCCAGAGGTTCTCTCAGCAGTGGAGTACTATGGGAATGGAGTGCGAGAGGGCGGTCCGCCCTGGTGACAGCAGAACAGGTTGCCATAGGACATTATTTTGACAATACTGTACTGTTTAAAAATCTACTTGCGAGCATCATTCTATTTTCACTTGTGTTTTATCGGGGGTGCCAAAGGAAGGATCCGCCACAGGAGCAAACAAAAAAATTGGCCTCTGTCTCTCAGATTAAGAACAAGTTCACAACAGCCACAGTTTTACTGTGGAGGAGGGAGCAGATAAACAATAAAAGTACAAGGGGGAATGGAGATCCAAACTATAAAACCTAGAATAAAACCGATCATTTGTTATCTGTCTCGGAAACCACTGAGCAAGGGGCCGCTGATGTCCTGTTTTTGAGGAAACCAGACAGATGCTTTACGAGTCAGTCAGAAAAAAAAATCCCATACAGAAAGGCAAACAATGGAAGACTGGCGACAAATACACTATCAACTTGATTTAAACTAAACATAAAACTCAACTCAGGACAATTAGTAGCATAAATGAGTGATACAACAAAAGCTATGAATAGAAAAAAAAGCTGTCAGTCCACAAACAACAAAGTTCCAAATATCAGATGCGATGAAACACTAAGAGACTTGGACAGCACACAGGAAACAACATACGATATGAAAATAATTAAACCAAATAATAGCATAAGCCATCGCAACATTCGCAGAATTGAAAGCTGACAACCAAGATATTCATAAAAGAACAGAATAAAAAAGACTGACCGTCGATGACATATCACATAAAATTATCCAAGGAAACGATAAACAACTCTTATAAAAAATTGTTAAGTAAGTTCTTAGTTGGCCTCCTTCCAATACTTGAACAAAGTCTGGAATGGAATTCATCACTATACATCGGATTTGTGGACTACGAAAAGGCATTTGAGAGTGTAGACAGAGAATCACTTTGGAAATTCATGAGGCATTATGGAGTTCCCCTGAAGATCATTAATTTAATAAAGAAAACATATGAAGACATGACATCCAGAGTTCTTCACGAAGGACAGCTTGCAGAACCGTTTGGGATAAGAACAGGAGTGCGACAGGGATGCCTCTTGTCTCCATTTCTTTTCTTACTATCAATAGACTGGGTTATGAGATCATCGACAACACACAACAGAAATGGAATCCAGTGGACTCTGACTAGGCAGTTGGATGATCTGGATTTTGCTGATGACTTGGCTCTTCTGTCCCATAACCGTAATCAGATGCAGGACAAATTGAAAACACTCGATGAGAGGTCCCGGCAATTGGGTCTAAAAATACACAGGGAAAAGACAAAAATAATGAGAATAAATGCAGGTAATGATAACAGGGTTGAACTTGAAGACACATTAATACTAGATGTAGAATCGTACACATATCTTGGCAGCAATATAAACAAAGTTGGAGGGACAGACAGTGATATCAAAATAAGAATACAAAAGGCAAGAGGAGGTTTCATTGCATTGGGAAATATATGAAGATCAAGAGAAATCGGATCCAACACGAAAATAAGAATCTTCAACTCAAATATGAAGTCAGTCCTATTGTATGGCTCTGAGACATGGAGAACAACAAAGACAACAACCAAAAAGCTACAGACTTTCATGAATGGGGGCTTGCGTAGAATAGAGGGATTAAAATGGTATGACAAGGTTACTAACGTGGAACTGAGGACAAGAACTAGACAAGTGCCAGTGGAACAAGAGATGAGAAGAAGGCGATGGATTGGACATACACTGAGGAAACCTGTTGATAGCATTACAAGGCAGTCATTGTTCTGGAACCCCCAGGGCAAGAGAGGCAGAGGTAGACCAAGAAGCACATGGAGAAGAGAGCTGGAAACAGAGGTGAAAATGATGAGGAGAACGGGGAAAGAACTAGAGATGATGGCACGTGACAGGAGGACTTGACATGTGTTTGTTGAAGGCCTATTCTCCTTTGGGAATGGAGGGTTATGAGAGATGAGAGAAGTTTTTAGTTGGCCTCCTTCCAATACTCATTGATAAAGTCCTAAATCAGGTGAGACTAGGGAAGGGGACACTATCGGCAGACACGAGAGGTTAGCACATGTAGCCGCGTGCGAAGCACAAGCGATTTTATTTAAGTTAAACAAGACATGATAATTTAGTAGATGACATAGAACGACAATTATTAGCACCAGTTAGGTTTTCATTTTAAATAAAAGTATGCAGCAAGGTTACAGCAGTACAAGCAGATCATTGTAACCCGCTGTGTGTCAAAGTGATTAATAGATAGGTCATACTGCGTGACTAAAAAGTTTGCATCAGCAGTGGTTCTCAAAATATATAGGAAAAGTCCCTAACTAAGTTTGATTCTAGTAACTACAATACGTTTAGAAGCATTCGTGCGCACTTGAAATTATAAAATAATACGGTCAGCAAGAGTTGAAAAAATAGAATGTCTGTCAACAGGTAGAGCAGCGTGTGAGAACGATTACTAAAAGGTAGTATTATAAAAATTAAGATCACGTTGATCAAAGACAGAGCAGCAGAGAGAGAAATGGAGACAGCAGTGCTAGTAGAGCAGCACTTTAGACTACAAACTTCAAAATTTTAGATATAGAAGCAGAAATAAGAAAGAGATCTCTCCAAAGACAGAAACTCTTCAACATCAAGCACTACATCTTCGGTGCAAGTTTTTCGAAACCAAGAAAAGGTAACAAGTATCTGTGCATTATTAGTTGTGCCTGCTCAGTCATAACGCTGGGAAAAAAAAACATTTAACAATCTAGAGAAAGACTGGTCTTTGTAGAGGCATAGCTTCGCTGATAACATAGACCTTCACACGTCAGAAGAAAGAAAACATTACAGTTCTGCCAGAAAGAGAAATGATAACGGCTTATCGAACCTTAAAGAGACTTTATATTTTTCTGAAGTATCGAATAGAGGAGAACAATTGTAGTTGCATTTTTCCGAACTTGATACAGGAACAAAGCTAATCGTCACAAATAACTAGGTGTAGAATACGTAAGAAAGACAGGACAGACTAACATCTTGGGAGAATTTATTTAACCATTTATTACAGCGTTGTGAAATTTAAAACATTGTGAAGAAAACAAACGAAAGACTGGAAGAACTTTTTGAACGAAATAAATAAATTACGTCTCATGGAGTTTGTAAAAACATTATATGTAACTCTGTCGTGACGTCAAAGAAGTACGTACGTGTCGTCAAGTTTCATCGTTGTAGACAGTGTTGATGAACGTTTGTGCTTGTGAAAATCATTCAATTTTCCATCATGTGGTTGCTTAGAAAAGAACCTGGAAAATGAGGCTTCCCATTGCCTCAAAATGCCTGTATCCGTAGCCATCTCAGGTGTTAACCTGATACAAATCTGTTCTACCACAAAATTATACGATCAAGCAAGAAAAACACATGACATGAGAGACTAATACCTGACACACTGACAACCACACCTGATGAACAAATCTTCGATTCTATTAACACAACCAGACAGTTAAAACAACTCACAGACTACACGGCCACACACACAAAATTAACCACACAGGAACACAAAGGCCTTTAAATTGTAGCTAGTGGTTATTTTAGGACTAGCTTTTGTCGGGGTTCTTGGCCAGCTAGAGATATCTGATGTCGAAATAAAATTACACGCTTCCAAAAAAAAAAAAAGGAAACAATAATTAATTGAATAAGCAATATTTTGACTAATCACATTACAGGACGACTCGGGTCAGTCACCTAGTTGGCAATTTCAGGACTAGACTATTTAAATATTACCCAACGTGCAATTGAGGTAACAGTCCACGTTTCAAAATCTGATATAAAAGCCCCGCAATATAGCTCAGTTATGGCCAAAGGTGTAACACCTCGGATCAGGTTGAAGCAGATATCGTATCTGCAATATATTGTATACTGATCAAAAATTTCCAGCTAAATGAACACATGAATACACTGACTGTTCAGCAAACAACGTAATTGAAAAAGGGGTGGGGGTGGGAGCACTGGTATTCTCATTAGATTAAAGAATAGACTCCACTCTATGACAATCCCCACTGGCAAGTACTGCAATAACTTCAGCTCGGAAATAGAAGCCGTGAAACAGCAGCGAAAACTCTTACTCAATGCAAAGCACATGCAGAAAAACAAATAGTAATCTTTACAGATGCCCTCCCAGTAATTAGGCCTACAGCCCTGAAGAACAACCATGCTAAAGTATGTAAAGATCTGATAATCTCACTTTAAAGACTGGCCAGATGCTTCAACAAGTGCACAACCTAGTGGATACCAGCCCATTGCGGGCAGCGATGAAACAAACTTGCCCAGGAAGGAGGAGCGATACAGTAAAATTATATAGGGACAACGTATGACAAAACCAGCTATAAAACCACATTCAAGTCCACATTGGGAAGAGACCAACCAGGCCACATTTAAAAATCTTCTTCTTCTACCTCGTTCGTCCTGAAAAGGATGTTGGTTGCGTTGTGTCTGTTTACAGCGGTGCTGCGATATCTGCGCCTTTCGGTCGGCACATCCGACTTCAGCAGGGCATTTTTTGGGACCGGGTTTGCCTTCCCTCTTCGATCCCTACTCTCTCAGCCAGACTGCAGTGACGCAGCCTGTTTCCATGACTATCACGTGGAGGTGGAGTAGGGTCTTGGTCAGCTCTGGTTTGCTGACCTTGACGCAAGCAGTCAAGCTATGGGTCGCTGACTGCATTCTCTATTGGTGCGTCTTTGGGTCCTTCTTCTTCTTCTTCTTCCTCGTTCGCCCTGAACAGGACGGTGGTTGCGTTGTGTCTGTTTGCGCCTAAGCTGTGATATCTGCACCTTTCGGTCGACACATCCGACTTCTGCACGGCATTTTTTAGGGACCGGGTTTGCCTTCCCATTTCTATCCGTACTCGCTCAGCCAGACTGCACTGCTGCAGACTGTTTCCAGGACCACCACGTGGAGGCGGAGTACGGTCTTGACCAGCTCTGGTTCGCTGGTCCTGATGCAAGCAGTCAAGCTATGGGTCGCTGACTGCATTCACTATTGCTGCATCTTTGGGTCCAGTCTTTGGGTCCCACATTTAAAAAAAAAATTATACCTAGAGAGAAGAATCTTTATTACGAAAGAAAAATAGACCGATAACATTGAATTTGTATACCAGCCTTTTATAACTGTATACCAGACCACAAGGTTATTTGGACATAACGTCTTAATATAACCGACGGACCTTATCTACGTTGAGCCTCTCTCTCTCTCTCTCCTTCGTACTGTGCGGACGTGTTTTTATTTGGCTCTACATTTTGGATATTTATTCTAAGTTGTTCCCATTTAATATGGATGGTTTATACATCCCTGTGTTGGCGGCTTTGTTTGACATACAATGAAATTGTTTATATTGTAATTGTGTTAAATTCACGTACTAATATTGTGTTTTTTCTGTATGGAATGACGGTATTGTGTTCTGCCACCATTTGTCGATATATCGAAAACTACTTAAACATTTGTTACACATTCCAAACTCTGACGGTGACCTTCTGGCTAGGGAACAATAGACAATGTTAAATTACAGGGCTTGTTGGCCATCAAGCATGTAATTTGATCATGGCGAGCGGGGAGAACAGCGTCGTCGTATCAGCGATAGTAAAACCACGCAGAGATGGAAGATTACGTCCCTCTACAGTCGCTAAGAGCTACTGCCTTAACAAAGAAAAAGTCATACAAAGAAAACGTCATGCCTGGAACAACCCTCCACATCTGATCATCAAACAAACGAACAAGGGTCAATGTTGCTCTGTTGAATTCCGTAACAGTCAACATTACGAAAATTTCAAACACACTTGGCTAGAATACTACAAAAGCTGTTCCATTGAAACCCGGAGCGATCAACTAAACGCTATTGTTGAGGATAAAATAAGCACGGACCTCCTCACAATACATCTGTATCACACAAAAAATAAGATTTTAGCTCAAGGAGCGACAGAGTGCGTACAGACATGGTTGGACGTCGAATTTTCTCACCTCCAAAGATCAGCTCTAGATAAAACCATGATTGTAACTGATCCTACTTCTTCTCCAACAATGATAGGAGACGAGTCTACCAACGCAAAATCTCAGCTAACCATTGAAGCCAGTCCTCTTACCCCTGATCTACCACAACCAACCTGTGATCCAACACCACCCATATTTGATCCAACGGGACCCACCTTTACCCTGATCTAACACTACCAAACTGTAATCCAACACCACCCACTTTCGATCCAACACCACCCATATTTGATCCATCAGGACCCACCTTTAACCCTGATCTATTATCACCAACCTGTGATCCAACACCACCCACTTTCGATCCAACACCACCCATATTTGATCCAACGGGACCCACCTTTACCCCTGATCTAACACCACCAACCTGTGATCCAACACCACCCACTTTCAATCCAACACCACCCATATTTGATCCAACGGGACCGACCTTTACCCCTGATCTAACACCACCAACCAGTGATCCAACACCACCCATATTTGATCCAACAGGACCCACCTTTAATGGAACAACAGCTCAAAAGCCCACAATAAATTATCTAGAAGTTCACATCAACCAACCCACTGAAGTCAGCGTAAGCAACACTTTGAAAGATGCATTCATCACTTCTTCAGATAACCCACCCAATATGAACGAGACCAACCCATCCTGCCTCCCAGATACAGCTACTTTCCAAGTCAGTGTAAACTACACTTTGAGTGATGTATTCCCCAATTCTTCAGATAACCCATCCAATATGAACGATGTAGTGATCACGACTTGGTATTGATGACGCTCAAGCTTAAACTCAAAAAGAACTATAATCAAAACAGATGTTCTCAGTTAAGATTCAATTTAGACAAACTGAAAGATCCAGAAATCGCGGGAATCTTTGAGGCAACTGTTGGAGGAAAATTCGCAGCTCTCAACTTTTTGGAGGATGATATCAACTCAATCACAGAGAACACGAAAGACGTGCTCATTGAATCAGCAACAGAAATACTTGATAAAAGAAAGAAAATAAACAAACCATGGGTTACAGATGACATTCTAAAGTTATGTGATACACGGCGGGAAATGAAAAAGGTTAAGAAAGAGGTTCCTGAAGCAGCATGGCAATACAGTATGGTGAACAAAAATATTAGGAAGAAAATGAAACAGGCCAAAGAAAAATGGGTAGCTGATCAATGTGAGTCCATTAATACGGGGCTAATAAAAGGTAACAGCAAGGCAGCTTTTGACACATTAAGAAAACTATCAAAACCTCAACAGCCCAGGGTAACTGTCATAGAAGATAGCAATGGGGCTCTGCTCAATGAAAAAAACAGCTGTAACGAGAAGGTGGACAGAATATTGTAAAGAATTATATAACTGTAAACTTGACACTGACTTAGGCATATTAAACAACATTAAGTGCGAAAACAGGGAACTCGGAAATGCAGCAATATTACGGGAAGAAGTGGAAGAGGCTATATGTTCGATGAAAGGAGGGAAGTCACCGGGTGTGGATAATATCCCAGCAGAGCTCTTGAAATATGGAGGACCAGATATAGTAAAAATCATGACAACAATTTGCCAGAAGATATGGAGTACAAAAAAATGGCCAAAAGAATGGACGCAGTCATTAGTAATACCGCTTCCAAAGAAAGGAAATCTAAAAATGTGCAAGAACTACAGAACCATTAGCCTTATTAGTCATCCAAGTAAGGTAATGTTAAGGATACTTTTGAACAGAATAAAACAGAAATCAGAAGAAATCTTGTCAGAGGAACAGGCTGGCTTTAGACCAAAAAGAAGTACCTCAGAACAAATCTTCAATATTAGATTACTTATCGAAAAACATCTCCAACATCAACACGATTTATACCATAACTTCATCGATTTCACAAAAGCCTTCGATCGAGTCTGGCATGAAGGCTTATGGCAAGTAATGAGAAAATTCAATTTTGATACCAACATCATAGATATCATTGAAGCACCATACAAGGACGCAAGCAGTGCTGTTTTTGTAAGCAACGACATTGGAGAATTTTTCAAAACAACTGTAGGAGTTCGCCAAGGATGTATCCTGTCACCAGTGCTCTTTAATATATATCTAGAACATATTATGCAGGAGGCTCTCTACGATTATAAATCAACCATATCGATTGGAGGCCGACCTCTGTGCAACCTACGTTTTGCTGATGAGATTGATCTGATAGCTGGATCAGAATCAGAACTTCAAGACCTTACCTCTAGACTGGAGAAAGTAACAAGAACGTATGGGATGGAAATTAATATAGAAAAAAGCAAGATATTGGTGAATAGCCATAAGAAACATGTTCCGACCAACATTACGTTAAATGGGCAAACGTTAGAAGAAGTTAACACCTTTAAATATCTCGGGTCCACTATATGTAGTGATGGAAGATCAATTAAAGAAATCAAGACAAGACTTGAGATGGCCTCAGCTGCCATGACAAGGTTGAATGTGATATGGAAAAGTAACATCAGTTTTCCTGTGAAGATCAAATTATACAAATCACTTGTATTTATCTATTCTCTTGTATGGGTGTGAGGGCTGGACACTCACTGCAGATACGGAGCGAAGGATTCAGGCTTTCGAGCATAAATGTTATAGAAGAATTTTGCGCATTTGCTATAAAGAGCACAAAACAAATGTCTATGTTAGAGAGAAGATAAACACCTATGCAGGCCACCAAGAACCACTTTTGTCAATAGTGAAACGTCGAAAGCTTGCCTGGTTTGGGCATGTAACTCGTCATGACTCCCTTTCGAAAACGATCCTTCAGGGAACAGTCGAAGGTAAACGGAGAAGAGGAAGGCAGAGAAAATCCTGGGCTGATAACATCAAAGAATGGGCAGGACACGGTTTTTCCACACTTGTACGCATTGCTGAGGATAGAGAGCAGTGGAGGACCCTGTCTGCTGATGCTTCCACCATGGCACCCCTACGACCCATGACGGGTTACGGGCTGAGATGATGATGATGAACGAGACCAGCCCATCATGCCTCCCAGATACAGCTACTTTCCAAACAAAAGTGCCTGTCAATAGCGCAGATGTCTACTCATGCTCCACAAAATATATATTAGCAAATGAGTGTGTTGTGGAACAACTAAGCCAACGAACAGGGAAACACTTCTGTCTGGAGCTGGAAACTATAATTGAAAGTTCTCTGAAAAACGTGATTGAGAAATTCAAGCAGGATATAGAAAGCTCACTGAAAACAGAGCTTGAAACACTGAGACGTGAAGTTATGACTCTCCGCAGAGAAAACACAAGGTTGGCTCATCACCTAGACCACCTACCTATTTCAAGTAATAAAAAAAAAGAAAATGGGGAGGTGACTGACAGCCCACGAGAAGCAATTCGTCATAAATCTCCAGTTACACCACTTAACTTACCCACCCCTTCTCCAACACACATTCCTCAAAACAAAGCATGCCCAGGACAGCACCATAATGTTAAAAGCCATAAGGACATTAGCAGCAGTGTAGGAAGAAGATTACGACCTAATAAAACATTCTCAATTGAAGTAAAAATTAGCAATCGATTTGGAAATCCGTCAATCCCATCTACACAAGCAGATTCCGAATCAGCAACCTCAGAAGGAGATGACAGGGCACATAAACTCCAATGTCACTTGACACAAGATTCTGCTGACCACCTACTGCAAGACAACGAGCAATGGCACCAACAACGCCGTCGTACACGACCGCAGCCACATCCTGATCGTCACATTCCTCACAACACAACCAACAATATTATAGGGGACTCATTGCTAAATGGCATTCACAGCGATCGAATGTCAACAACACCAGGGGAACTAGTCACTGTTATACCATTACCTGGAGCCGGAATAGTAGGAGTTATCAATGAAATAAGCCGTCTCAACACAAACACCAACATAAAGAAAACAACAATACACGTAGGGATAAACGACAGCACAAATGGACACACACTTAACCTATCAGACATCTCCAGAATGATTGACACCATAAAAGAAAAATTTCCCAACACATCCATATATATTTCGTCAATTATTCCACCCAGCCATGGTAAAGCACGCCAAACTGTGGATATCAACAACAAGGTGCTTTAAACTTTTTGTTCAAAACATAACACGTCTTTCATAAACAACACACCCTTTTTCACATCTAAGTCAGGTGCGCCAAAAAAACTGCTATACAGAGAACCAAGTGCACACTTCTAAACTAGGGACTAGCTACCTAGCCAAAAATGTAAAGTTTCCTCAATGGACACACCAGAAACGCACACATTCATTCACCAGGGACACAAATTGTACACTTAACTCAGTAAACCCAGGCACAACAGATCATAACCATCAATCACCATCCTCAGCTGACATGCGTGTATCTAGAAAAGCTACACTTAAGCCCACCTCCCACGCAAATCTTTATGACCAAATTTATCCCACACGTCAGACACGCCAGCTGCTAACTGCACAACAGACACCACTGGACAGATGGACAGACTATATTACTTCAGACCTAAGGGTATTTTATATTTGGACATGCGCCCTAATATAACCGACTAGGCAAAACTCTATTTAAAAAAAACAAAAAGGTGGACAGACTGGACTACAAGTAACACCCATTCACTTAATCGCAACGCAAGAACTACAGCAAGAAAATGGGAGTTTCCTCACCCCGTCTCCACCCGCCCAGAACGGAATTCTCACAGTTCATCCGTTTTACGGCGAAGTACTCAATATAGTCTAGAAATATTAATGCAAGCTCTTCAGATTTCTATAAACGGCTCTACAGAACAAGATTAAGACCAAGCAATGCCTAATCTACTAACTTAAAACAGTTTTTAAAACAAGTTTGCAGTGTAACATTCGACCTGACGCGTTCTCTTCGCAAGCGCTTTAGTGTTCTTTGTCCTGAGATAAAGACATAGCTTGAGTAAATCCAGTTACTCGAGTGTACTTGTAACTTTAATTGCCCGCCCCGCACGGAGAGGTGGGACACTTTTACAGCCATGTTAAGTGACGCCTCTGGTCTGATTTTTTTTTTTAATTCATTGTCTGTTTAACATTTCTTTGACCCATAGTTGATGACTGGCTTGAACACCTACTTTAATAAAACTAGACTAGTCTGTTCGTCAGAGCATTTATGCGTAATCACATGCACTTTCTTTCATTAAATTTTAAATTTGTTTGCCGATTTTGTAATAACTTCTCCTAAATTACGAGAATAACATATTGTTCTCATGTGGGTGTTCACATTATTCTGAGAAAGATCACCTAAAAAACTAGTGGGTCGTAGTGGAGAAGCCTCAAAAATAGGTCTTTAACATAGAATCAACATTAGAACTCTAAACGGACAGAAAGACCAAGGTTTTCCAAAATTTCTTAGAGAGAAGTGGAGGACCCTCCTGTCTGCTGAGGGACACATCATTATATTAGAGGCAACAGACATGTCGAATCAACTCGATATACTGGGAATTGCAGATAATATAATTGAACCCCCCCCCCCGCATGCAGAGCCGCATTTTGGATACAGAAAACACAAGGGTTGGCTCATCTCGCTACATAACAAGAGCAAGAAATAATGGGGAAGGTGATCCTGCAGTACACGCGAATTTCATACAACTCAGGAGTCATCAAAAGAAAAACATGAACGGGGGTAGGACATGTTGTATAAAGAAGGGAAATAGAAGAATACTATGAAGAGCTACAAAACACACCTAGACCAGTCAAATCTACAGATGTGTTGATAGTAATGGGTGATATGAATGCAAAAGTAGGAAAAGGAAAATACAAGAAAATAGTAGGACAGTATGGATTAGGGACAAGAAATGATAGAGGAGACAGACTTATCCAGTTCTGTGAAGAAAACCAGCTGGTCATATGTAACACCTTTTTTGAACACCACCCAAGGAAATTATACACATGGAAAAGCCCAGGAGATGTAACACGAAATCAAATCGACTATGTCATGATAAAACACAGATTTAAGAACAGTGTCACAAGTGCAAAGACACATCCTGGCGCCGACATAAATTCAGATCACAATCCAGTCATCATCAAAGTAAATATAAAGCTGAAAAGAGCAGGAAACAGAAGACAGGAGGAACCCCAGATAGAAATATCAGCGCTGAAACAACCAGATATAAAACAGAAGTATTTAATCGACGTCAAAAATAGATATCAACAGTTATTGACAGAAAGCATGGAGCAGTATAGCAGAGAAAACCCAGAAGAAAAAGCAACCGCAAAATGGGAATGCTTAAAAACAAGCATACAATCAGCAAATGCAAATTTACCTAAAAAGGAGTCTAAGAAAAATCAAATTTGGATGACAGAAGACATCTTGAATAAAATGGCAGAAAGAAAGAAAGCAAAAAACACTCCAGAATATAAAACAATAGACAATGACATACGTACTATGTGTAGAGAAGCAAAAGACCGGTGGATAGCAACAAAATGCAAGGAAATAGAAGACTTGGAAGCAAAGCACATGACAAGAGATATGCATGAAGAAATAAAGAAATTATCAAATCGGTCGCGGTTTGCACAAGGTGAGGAAGCTGTATCAAGAACAAAAATGGTGTAATATTACTTGATGAGAAAGACATATCAAACAGATGGGCAGAATACGTAAAAGAACTATTCGAGGACAACAGAGGTAAAAAACCATCACCAGATTCAAATGAAGGCCCAAACATTCTCAGATCAGAAGTAGAGAATGCCATTCATATGATACAAAAAGGAAAATCAGCAGGCATGGATAACATAAAAATTGAAATGATAGAAGCTCTGGAGAGCTTTGGTATAGATACAATCACAGAAATATGCAACGATATCTACAATACAGGATATATACCACACGACATGAAGACATAAGTTTTTATAACATTGCCCAAAAAACCAAATGCAACAGAATGTTCAGACTTCAGAACAATCAGCCTGATGAGTCATGCAATTAAGATACTGCTCAAAATCATACAGGAAAGAATAAAAAGTAAAGTAGACAGCGAAATCCAAGAAGAACAGTTTGGTTTTAGACCGAACAGTGGAACAAGAGAGGCAATATTTTGCCTAAGAATATTAGCAGAAAAATATACAGAGGTCCAAAAAAATATGTATATGTGCTTCATTGACTATAAGAAGGCTTTTGACAGAATCCATCATGAGAAAATAATTGAATGCCTCAAAGACATAGGTATTGATGGAAAAGATATACGAATACTCAGTAACCTTTATTGGGAGCAAACTGCCACAGTAAGATCTGGAAGGAATTATTCACCATACATAGACATAAAAAGAGGTGTCAGACAAGGTTGTGTGCTGTCCCCTTGCCTACTTAATTTATACACCGAAAACATTTTCAAACAGATACAGGAAATACCAGGACTGAACATCAGTGGAAGGTCAATAAACAACCTTAGATATGCAGATGATACCGTGTTGTTACCTGAAAGCGAACAGGAGTTACAAAAACTAGTGAAGCAAGTGAACAGTATAAGTCATGAATATGGACTCGACATTAATATTGAGAAAACAAAAACTATGATAATTAGCAAAACAAACGATAAACCCACATTAAAGATAAGTGTAAATGGGAAAATCCTGGAACAAGTCAAGAGCTACGTATATCTTGGTCATATAATAACAGAAGATGGCAGATGTGAAACAGAAATCAAGAAGAGAATAGGAATGGCCAAAGCTACATTCAACAACATGAAACATATACTGACATCCAAACAGTTATCTCACAAATTAAAAGTGAGAATCATAAAGTGTTATATATATTCTGCATTTCTGTATGGTGCAGAAACATGGACGATGAATAAGCATTTGGAAGAAAGAATTGAGGCTCTTGAAATGTGGATATATAGAAGAATGGGGCGTATCTCATGGAAAGAGATGAAAACAAATAAGGAGGTCCTAGAAAATCTAGGTATGAAAAGAGAACTAATGAGGGAGGTCAAAGTTCGGCAGCTAAAATACTTTGGCCACATAAAAAGGCATAACACCTTGCAGAAGACCATAACAGAAGGGAGAGTTGAAGGCAAACGTGCAAGGGGAAGGCAGCGCTATAAGTGGGAAGATAACATCAAGAGATGGACAGGAAAGAGTCTATCAGAGTGCACTACCAAGACAAGAGACAGAAGACGTTGGAGATCCATTACAGCCAACCGTCGTTGAGATGGCAGCTGATGATGATGATAATCTCTTATTATTATCTCTGTGCTTATTCCTCTCATTCCTACACTCACTATTCTCTTTTACTTCTCTTTTAAATCTCCACGTGCGTTTTTTTTTTTTTCGTTTTGAGGAAAATTAGGAAATCCTCAAAACTGACAAGCTAAGTCACAGCGAGGACCTTTAACTGTCCAGAAAGGATAAATTCTCCACATTGGTTGAAGTAAAAATATTCCTTTTTGTTCCGAACAGACTGTATTTTAAGATAAAAACTGCACTTTGCAAAGATTAAGATACTGTAAACAATGTCCACGGACTTTAAAGAAATCTATTGCAGTGTATATTTTATAACTTGTTTACAATTTTGTATTAACCATTGTGTACTAATTTTATTGCTCCTTACTCATTCCTACTCCCCTCATTATTTCTGTCCTATTGACTATTATCATGTCCGAGTGCAAAAACTCTAATCAAAGTATAGGCAATATCACTACTTCATGGCTTAAACTATCAGGACTTAAAATTGGTCATTTAAACATTTACCACCTTCTAGGTAAGCTTTCTGAAGTCTCCACCTCTCTCCAACAAAACTTCCACATATTTGGTTTTTCTGAAACCCGTCACAATGACAAATTACAGATGGCGAAATTAGGATTAATGGATTCACCATCATTCGCAGGGATTCTAACAGACAACATGAAACAGCGCTGGTCATATACATCTCAACATCTCTCCTGTACAGACGCCGTGATGATCTTGAACATACTGGCATTGAATGTTTATGGCTGGAAATAAAACTCACCAACCTGACCCCCGTTTTAATTGGTTACCTGTACCGAAATCCTAGCTCTTCTACTGTATGGTTTGACACATTCTCACGGATGATGGACAAGTTTGGGCTTCTTCGAAGGAAATTATTCTACTCATCATCATTGTGGTGAAGTGGGATGTTATAAATATTTATAGGGGACTTGGTGTACTGACTGAGATCAGCTGTGAAGGTATCTATATCTATTAAGAGTAGTGTATTATAGATAACCTTACTTGCTACCACATATCTATATATCTCAGTCAGAATTATTCTGGAATAGTGTGATGACTACGTTAGGTGTCTAGGGTATGTGTATGATGAAGTGTAAGTCACAACAACAGACAGATAAACAATTTAATTTAATCCACTACTCTTGACAACACTGTGACACTCACATACATATAACACTCTATGAGAATATCTTAAGGAGTCACTGATAACTTTTCAAATAACAATATGTATTCATGGTTATCATAAAGGTATATGTGTCCTGATTCAAATACAAAGGAACTAGGAATCACAATCAATTTTAATTACAAGTATATGAACAGACTTTATCAATATGAATATTGTAGTGACATATATTATTAAAATATCCTATGTGTGTCAGTTGTGTAGTGGTAATATGAGGTAATACTGGTTTTGTTTTGTTCAAGCTCTGTTGGTATTTGTCATCATGACTTCAATAGTTTGTCTTTTGGGACTAGTATTGGAGATGTTCTCAGTTCCTGATATTAAGACAATTAAATTCCCCTCTGAATGTTATTTTTACAAAGTCATTTCAAGATGAGGGGACATAATGTTGAGCTCAGCTGGCCAAATCAGCTTATCTTGCGTGATGGCGGCAGGAAGGGACTCCTCTGCTCGAATACTCCCCTGGGCTCTGGAGACACCTCACTGATAGCTAAAAAGACCAAGGAGTATGCTGTCCGACTCTGGATTCAGCAAAGCTCTGACCAGGTGCTGCTCAGTACCATCAAGACCACGGTCCCTGAAAACAAGAAGGATGTACCTTCTACTTCATAACTAATTGATACTCTAGTTCTACACTGAGCACAATACAACACAAACATTGAGTTCAGAGCGTTTGGCCAACTGTCAGCTTCATCTGAAATACTTTATACCAGCATTACCCTCCTTAATGGTCACTACGCCTCTGCACTTCCAGCATTATTTCTGTCTAATCAATCATCCAGGTGTCAGTGTACTATTTGGCCATTCCATGCCGTTTTACTTCCCTCCGACACCCTCTGTTCAGGCTGGAGCATTATAGGCTTTATCTCCTGTTTGCCACTGAACTACACATATATATATACAGGCATAAATTAACAATTTACATTCAATTTTCATTAAAAGATACTGAATGGTTCAAGCTTACCACAATTTCATGGAAATAAACACAGATACGTTGATTAGCAATGAATTCTGGCACAATTACTGGCACAAATTCCCATCTGCTTATGTTCCAGGCTTTTATTTAACACAAATATGAGCTGGCTTCAACGCACTGTTGCTTTATCAAGATTATTTGCACTAGTGGTCTCGAACTAACGCTCCTAAGTGAGTATATCAGCGAGTCTAGCCAATGAGGCCACGTTTCGACAAGTGTTTGAAAAAATGTTACCTTTTCACGTCTCCCCTAACAACGAAAGATAGTATTTATAGCCCGACCAATCGTGGTTAGTCTTTCATTTGTTGCGCTCCAATCAATTTGGAGTTTACATGGTAGGCTAATTCTGTAACGTAAGATTTTTTTCAAACACGTTATAAAAAATTTTATGAGCAGAAATGATTCCATGCTGTCAGGCATCCCCACTATTTTATTTTGGGTATAATTTATTAATTCCTGGACTATTTGCGTAACGTTTTACATATTCTTGGTCAGCAAGCCCTAAGGAACCCAAATATCCAAATTTAAAAGAGCTACGTGGCTGCGTTCAAAATATGTATTTTCTACCTCCTGTTTCGAAGATGTGCTGTCTGGGTACTGTTATGTTTTCAACCGTAAACCCATCTATTGTTATCTTTCCTAATAAGCGTTTTTTATGATTTTAAAACCTAACTCTGGGAAGGGTAATGTATTTATCACTGTCCGTCTGAAAAAAAAGTTAGTGCATGTAGTCTTACACGCGTGATGGCAGCATTTGTGTATCGCGCGAAGCGTGTTTAGTGTTTGGCTTTCTGCCTCTCCCTTCTCGCTATCCTTTTGTCCATCTGTCTTTTGATCTTGGTAACATAGTGTAGAAAAAGACATGAATGGAATTTAAAATTTAGGTCAACTTGCATATTTCAAGGTTTTTCTTAGAAAGGCAGCACATTTTATTGTGTGTTTGGGAAACGCGTGTATGTTGCAGAAGGCCTTTAATATCAACGTGAAACGTTACAATTTGCATACGCAGTAGAAAACAAGGGGATTTCGAGTACAGTCATTGTGACAGCACTGTTCTTTACCATTCTTCTTCCTTTATTTATTATATGTATTTATTAGGCTTTATATTTACTTGATAATTTATATATGTGGACTAGAATATTCCACGACACCTCCCCTCTTAAAACAGACATTATATGTCAGTCCTTTATTCTATATTCACATAGAGAAATGTATTATTATTTCTGGGGTTTACGGTGATTCTCATCACACGGATGGCGGCTTAAAAAATCCGCTCCCAAATTGGTTTTTCCAGATATATACTCAATGCTAAAATTATATGGAGCCAAAAGTAAAGACCATCGGAGTAACCTGGCGTTCTCATGCCTAGCCTGTGCTAGAAACGATAAAGGTTTGTGGTCTGTTTGCAACTTAAATGCCTTCCCATATAGATAAATATTGAATTTCTTTATCGCCCATATTACTGCAAGACATTCTTTTTCGCTAGTTGAGTAATTGATTTCAGCTTTATTCAATTTTCTGCTAGCATATGCCACTGGGCTTAATTCCCCATCCAATGCATCTGATTTCTGTAGTAGAGTTGCTCCTAGCCCAATATTACTGGCATCCGTCCTTACAATGAATTCTTGACTTAAGTCAGGTAATTTCAAAATGGGTTTACTTGTGAGCTTTTCCTTCAATTCTTGGTAAGTCATTTCACATTGTGGTGTCCATGTAATGCGATCTGGATGTCCTTTACGTGTCAATTCAGTTAACGGTGCACATATGGAATTAAAGTTTTTGATATACTTCTGGTAGAAACCACATAATGAGACAAAGGATCTCACGTCCTTCTTGGTTTGTGGTCTCGGGGCTTTCTGTAGTTTCTCTAAATTCTTTGGGTCAGGGGTCATGTTTCCCTGATAAACTGTGTGTCCCAAAAATTCCAATTCTTTACATCCAACGCAACATTTGGTTGGTCGGGCTGTTAAACTTGCCTCCCTAAGTCGATTAAACAGCATGTTCAGAGAGTCAATGTGTTCCTCAAATGTTTCTGTTGCTATAAGGATATCATCCATAAAATTTGTTATACAGGGATTATTCAGAGGATCCAATAATTTTCTCATCATTCTGAGAAGACACTAGGCGCATTCTTCAATCCAAATGGCAATCTATTAAACTCATAGTGTCCTTCTGAGGTACTAAAAGCTAGGTATGGTCTAACCTCAGGCTTTACTGGAATCTGATAGTATCCTTTACTCAGATCCACTTTTGAGAAATATTTAGCTTTATTTAGCCTGGCAAACAGCTGATTTGTATCCGGCAATGGATCCACCTGTCCTTCTGTAATAGCATTCAGTCTCCTGTAATCTATACAGAGTCTATGTTCTCCAGAGGGCTTCCTTAAGAGTACAACACCGGAACTATACGAAGATTCACTGTGTGAAATAATTCCTTCCTTCAATAGATAGTCTATCTCTTCCTTCAAAGCTTTCTCCTTAGCAAACGGAATCGAATATGGTTTCATACAGACAGGTGTGGGGTCTATCAGTTTCATATCATATTCCAATAGGTTTGTATGCCCTGGTCGGTCTGTTAACACCTCTGCATGATTATTTAGAACCTGTTGCACTCTCTCTTTCTGAGTTTTCGTTAAATGTGTACTGATTTTCACCTGTGCTGCTGTCTCACAGGGGTGTAATGGATATTCAAATGATGAAAGTGGTTCCTTTTTCATCTCCATGGCGATGGACAAGGTCAACAAGTGTGTCTCTTCCTGATGTTCTCTTTCCAAATATTTCTTCAGGAGATTCACATGATAGATTTTTTCTTTCCCCTTCTTATCTATCTTATAATTTGTTCTAGACACCTTCTCTAGAACTGTATATGGACCCTGCCATCCAATTTGTAACTTATTCTGACTCCCAGGCAAAAGAAGCAGTACTTTCTCTCCCACAGCCAAATTTCTGTCCTTCGCCTTCCTGTTATAATAGGCAGCATGTTTCTTCCTGGCTTGTTTCAAATTTTCATTGGCAAGTTTCCAGCCAGTTTTTAACCGAGTGGTCAGCTCATTCACATATTGGTATGAAGATGTAATGTTTTCCTCTGCCTTTTCATCAGTCCACGTTCTTAACAAAGCTACATATGGACCTTTAATTGTGTGGACCTATTTGTCCATGCACCGGTATGGTCTCTTCCACTCGAAGCTTTATAGTGATGATTTTTCCTCCCAGAATTATCATTCACAAAACGACCGCTACCAATTTTTCTTTTGGGGCTTTCTCCCCACTTAAAATTCTTGATGAGAGATTTCCTCTCTACATCTTCTTCCTCCAGTTTGTTTAAGTCCGATTGAGGGATTGTCGGCTTATCCTGGGGTAAGACATCTTTTTGCACTCTCCGCATAGTGGCCATTGTAAAACAGTTAAGTGAAGCTTGTCCGTGAAAAGGGGCTTCCCATTCCATTTGGTCCACTTTTTCAAATTTATATTTCTTTTTATTATCAGGCCTAATTTTGCCCCGTGGCGTGTCCAGGTCCTGATCCATGTTCCCACTTGTGGGTGTTCCCTCATGTGCTATGCTACACCTTTCTACAAAATTCTCAATGTCCCATCTTGCTTTGGGCCAATAATAATTGTGAGCCACCTTTTGAATGATGGTACCTATTTTCTCATGGTCCCCATCTGGTTTCACATGTAGACTCCTTATTAAGTCTGCCCTATATCTTTTAGGAAGTACCAGTTGTCCCTGACCTTTGGATCTAGCTCCAGTCTTCCTATACATCAACTTGTTTTTCATGTAAAAATCTCCCTTGCCTGGAGTTGTATGACAAGTTGACAATTTTCTGAAACAAGGCTTGAGTGTTTTATCCCCAGCCTGTGCCTTCCTCATCTCTTCTGGAGTGGTATCCAACATAATATCCTCCTCCTGTCTTGAGGTCGACCTGACCTGAAGGGTTGCCATATACACAGGTTTCCTTCTGCAACGGTCAGTGTCATGATTGTCCATCTGACAATTCTTACACCACCTTTTTCCTTGGTTGAAAGATTTTCTTTCATTATATTTCCTTTCATCGAATTGTGGGAATTTATTTTTATTTTCATACCGTGGCCTATCAAACTGGTGCTTACCTTTGTGTTGATCCCTAGGATCAAATTTATTAAAGTTCTGTGGTGCCCTAAAGTTATCCACTTGTTTCTTTTTATTACCTGTTACCTCTGCTTGAGCTGCTTGATACCTTTCAGCAACATTTAGCAACTCACCCAGCCTCTCTGCACCTTGTTCCATGAGAAACTTTCTCAGGTCTGGAGCCATGGACTCTCTTAGTTGCTCTATAAGGACCATTTCCTTAAGATCTTGGGTTTTCCCCAGAGAAGTCCATTTCTCCAAGTATGTCTCTATTCGTGCAGAGAACTGGTGATAGGTTTCACCTGACAGTAGTTTAGCATTCCTAAATTTTTTTCCTATAAAATTCTGCATTCTTTTCATATCTTAACAAAAGAGCCTGCTTTAGCATATCATAATTTTCCTGATCACCTCTGCTCATTTTTGCAAAAACTTCATAAGCTGCCCCACGAAGTCCCTGAGATAACTTTAAGCTCCACCTTTCTCTCTCTAACCCATATGTGGTAGCTAATAGTTCATATCTATTTATATAGCTCTCAATATCATCGTCTTTCTCAACAAAATGATCTAAATGAAAGTTCATAGCTGAGGTTGAGGCTCCCTGAGTAACCGTAGCATCAGAGGCAAAGGGACTGGCACCATTTTCAGGAGCATGGCCTTGAAACTCAAACTCCCTTAGTCGTAATTCATGTTCCCTTTGTAATCTCTTCTCCTCCTTTTCTGCTTCCCTCTCTGCAGTCAATCTTCTTTCTTCTGCAGCTACTTTCTTCTCTTCTCTTTCTGCAGCTAATCTTTTGTCTTCTCTTTCTGCTTCCAATTTCTTAGCCTCTTTGTCAGCCTCAATCTGCAACCTCTTAGTCTCAGCCTCAGCTTCAAATTGCAACCTCTT
Source organism: Oreohelix idahoensis (assembly GCA_024509875.1). Lineage (NCBI taxonomy): Eukaryota > Metazoa > Mollusca > Gastropoda > Stylommatophora > Oreohelicidae > Oreohelix > Oreohelix idahoensis. Next base: position 60,208 of record JAMPIV010008998.1, read on the forward strand.
AGTCTCAGCCTCTAACTTTCTTTCGGCCTCTTTTTCTAATCTTCTTTCTTCGCGTTCAATAAATTTGTCACATTCCGTAGTGACATAGGCAACCATAACTTGCCCATCTAATCCTAACTCCTTTGCAGTCTGAACAGCAGCAGATCGAAACTTGGCCAGGTCCGCCATTGTCTATCAGGTAAGTTTCTACAATGTCTAACCAACAATTTAATCTCTAAATATATCTAATGGACAACACAGGCACCGTGAGCTCAACCTTATTTAATTCCACCCAAGGATACCTTTTAATTCTTATATTCCCTGAAGTGAATTACCCCCAATATTTTTAATAGGGAAAGATTCAAAATCCCGGGAGCGAGACCCCAATATATGTGGTGAAGTGGGATGTTATAAATATTTATAGGGGACTTAGTGTACTGACTGAGATCAGCTGTGAAGGTATCTATATCTATTAAGAGTAGTGTATTATAGATAACCTTACTTGCTACCACATATCTATATATCTCAGTCAGAATTATTCTGGAATAGTGTGATGACTACGTTAGGTGTCTAGGGTATGTGTATGATGAAGTGTAAGTCACAACAACAGACAGATAAACAATTTAATTTAATCCACTACTCTTGACAACACTGTGACACTCACATACATATAACACTCTATGAGAATATCTTAAGGAGTCACTGATAACTTTTCAAATAACAATATGTATTCATGGTTATCATAAAGGTATATGTGTCCTGATTCAAATACAAAGGAACCAGGAATCACAATCAATTTTAATTACAAGTATATGTACAGACTTTATCAATATGAATATTGTAGTGACATATATTATTAAAATATCCTATGTGTGTCAGTTGTGTAGTGGTAATATGAGGTAATACTGGTTTTGTTTTGTTCAAGCTCTGTTGGTATTTGTCATCATGACTTCAATAGTTTGTCTTTTGGGACTAGTATTGGAGATGTTCTCAGTTCCTGATATTAAGACAATTAAATTCCCCTCTGAATGTTATTTTTACAAAGTCATTTCAAGATGAGGGGACATAATGTTGAGCTCAGCTGGCCAAATCAGCTTATCTTGCGTGATGGCGGCAGGAAGGGACTCCTCTGCTCGAATTCTCCCCTGGGCTCTGGAGACACCTCACTGATAGCTACAAAGACCAAGGAGTATGCTGTCCGACTCTGGATTCAGCAAAGCTCTGACCAGGTGCTGCTCAGTACCATCAAGACCACGGTCCCTGAAAACAAGAAGGATGTACCTTCTACTTCATAACTAATTGATACTCTAGTTCTACACTGAGCACAATACAACACAAACATTGAGTTCAGAGCGTTTGGCCAACTGTCAGCTTCATCTGAAATACTTTATACCAGCATTACCCTCCTTAATGGTCACTACGCCTCTGCACTTCCAGCATTATTTCTGTCTAATCAATCATCCAGGTGTCAGTGTACTATTTGGCCATTCCATGCCGTTTTACTTCCCTCCGACACCCTCTGTTCAGGCTGGAGCATTATAGGCTTTATCTCCTGTTTGCCACTGAACTACACATATATATACAGGCATAAATTAACAATTTACATTCAATTTTCATTAAAAGATACTGAATGGTTCAAGCTTACCACAATTTCATGGAAATAAACACAGATACGTTGATTAGCAATGAATTCTGGCACAATTACTGGCACAAATTCCCATCTGCTTATGTTCCAGGCTTTTATTTAACACAAATATGAGCTGGCTTCAACGCACTGTTGCTTTATCAAGATTATTTGCACTAGTGGTCTCGAACTAACGCTCCTAAATGAGTATATCAGCGAGTCTAGCCAATGAGGCCACGTTTCGACAAGTGTTTGAAAAAATGTTACCTTTTCACGTCTCCCCTAACAACGAAAGATAGTATTTATAGCCCGACCAATCGTGGTTAGTCTTTCATTTGTTGCGCTCCAATCAATTTGGAGTTTACATGGTAGGCTAATTCTGTAACGTAAGATTTTTTTCAAACACGTTATAAAAAAATTTTATGAGCAGAAATGATTCCATGCTGTCAGGCATCCCCACTATTTTATTTTGGGTATAATTTATTAATTCCTGGACTATTTGCGTAACGTTTTACATATTCTTGGTCAGCAAGCCCTAAGGAACCCAAATATCCAAATTTAAAAGAGCTACGTGGCTGCGTTCAAAATATGTATTTTCTACCTCCTGTTTCGAAGATGTGCTGTCTGGGTACTGTTATGTTTTCAACCGTAAACCCATCTATTGTTATCTTTCCTAATAAGCGTTTTTTATGATTTTAAAACCTAACTCTGGGAAGGGTAATGTATTTATCACTGTCCGTCTGAAAAAAAGTTAGTGCATGTAGTCTTACACGCGTGATGGCAGCATTTGTGTATCGCGCGAAGCGTGTTTAGTGTTTGGCTTTCTGCCTCTCCCTTCTCGCTATCCTTTTGTCCATCTGTCTTTTGATCTTGGTAACATAGTGTAGAAAAAGACATGAATGGAATTTAAAATTTAGGTCAACTTGCATATTTCAAGGTTTTTCTTAGAAAGGCAGCACATTTTATTGTGTGTTTGGGAAACGCGTGTATGTTGCAGAAGGCCTTTAATATCAACGTGAAACGTTACAATTTGCATACGCAGTAGAAAACAAGGGGATTTCGAGTACAGTCATTGTGACAGCACTGTTCTTTACTATTCTTCTTCCTTTATTTATTATATGTGTGTAGCTTTGGCCATTCCTATTCTCTTCTTGATTTCTGTTTCACATCTGCCATCTTCTGTTATTATATGACCAAGATATACGTAGCTCTTGACTTGTTCCAGGATTTTCCCATTTACGCTTATCTTTAATGTGGGTTTATCGTCTGTTTTGCTAATTATCATAGTTTTAGTTTTATCAATATTAATGTCGAGTCCATATTCATGACTTATACTGTTCACTTGCTTCACTAGTTCTTGTAACTCCTGTTCGCTTTCAGCTAACAACACGGTATCATCTGCATATCTAAGGTTGTTTATTGACCTTCCACTGATGTTCAGTCCTGGTATTTCCTGTATCTGTTTGAAAATTTTTTCGGTGTATAAATTAAATAAGCAGGGTGTGGTGAAGTGGGATGTTATAAATACTTATAGGGGACTTAGTGTACTGACTGAGATCAGCTGTGAAGGTATCTATATCTATTAAGAGTAGTGTATTATAGATAACCTTACTTGCTACCTAGGGTATGTGTATGGTGAAGTGTAAGTCACAACAACAGACAGATAAACAATTTAATTTAATCCACTACTCTTAACAACACTGTGACACTCACATACATATAACACTCTATGAGAATAGCTTAAAGAAGTCACTCGTAACGGTTCAAATAACAATATGTATTCATTACTAGCATGAATGAATATGTGTCCTGATTCAACTACAAGGGAACCAGGAATCACAATCAATTTAAATTACAAGTTATGTACAGAATGTATTTAATATGAATATTGTAGTGACATATATTAGTACAAATGTTCTATGTGTGTCAGTTGTGTAGTAGTAAAATGAGGTAATACTGGTTTTGTTTTGTTCAAGCTCTGTTGGTATTTGTCATCATGACTTCAATAGTTTGTCTTTAGGGACCAGTATTGGAGATGTTCACAGTTCCTGATTTTAAGACAAGTAAATTCCCCTCTGAATAGTATTTTTATAAAGTTATTTCAAGATGAGGGGACATAATGTTGAGCTCAGCTGGCCAACTCTGCTTATCTTGAGTGATGGCGGCAGGAAAGGACTCCTCTGCTCGAATTCTCCTCTGGGCTCAGGAGACACCTCACTGATAGCTAAAAAGACCAAGGAGTATGCTGTCCGACTCTGGATTCAGCAAATCTCTGACCAGATGCTGCTCAGTACCATCAAGACCACTGTCCCTGAAATCAAGAAGGATGTACCTTCTACTTCATAACTAATTTATATTCTCTTTTACACTGATCACAATACAGCACAAACATTGCGTTCAGAGCGTTAGGCCAACAGTCAGCTTCATCTGAAATACTTTATACCAGCATTACCATCCTTAATGGTCACTACGCCTCTGCACTTCCAGCATTATTTCTTTCTAGTCAATCATCCAGGTGTCAGTGTACTGTTTGGCCATTCCATGCCGTTTTACTTCTCTCCGACACCCTCTGTTCAGGCGGGAGCATTACAGGCTTTACCTCACGTTTGCCACTGAACTACACATATATATACAGGCATAAATCAACAATTCACATTCAATTTTCATTAAAAGATATTGAATGGTTCAAGCTTACCACAATTCATACGAATAACACAGATACGTTGATTAGCAATGAATTCTGGCACAAACTGGCACAAATTTCCTTCTGCTTATCTTCCAGGCTTTTAATTTAGCCAAATATATGCTGGCTTCAACGCACTGATGCTTTATCAAGCTATTTTAAATAAGTGGTCTCGAACTAACGCTCCCAAGTGTGTATATCAGCGAGACTGGCCAATGAGCCACGTTTCGACAAGTGTTTGAAAAAATGTTACCTTTCCCCGTTTCCCCTAACAACCAAGATAGTATTTATAGCCCGACCAATCGTGGTTAGGCTTTCATTTGTTGCGCTCCAATCAATTGGGAGTTTACATGTTAGGCTATTTATGTAACGTAAGGTTTTTTCAAACACGTTAAAAAAAATCTTATGAGCAGAAATGATTTTATGCTGTCAGGCACCCCCAATATTTTATTTTGGGTATAATTTATTAATTCCTGGACTATTTGCGTAACGTTTTACATATTATTTGTCAGCAAGCCCTAAGGAACCCAATTATCCAAATTTAAAAGAGCTACGTGGCTGCGTTCAAAATATGTATTTTCTTCTACCTCCTGTTTGGAAGATGTGCTGTCTGGGTACTGTTATGTGTTCAAACGTAAACCCATCTAATGTTATCTTTTCTAATAAGAGTCTGTTATGATTTATAAACCTAACTCTGGGAAAGGGTAGTGTATTTTATCACTGTCCGTCTGAAAAAAAAAATTAGTGCATGTAGACTTACACGCGTGATGGCAGCATTTGCGTATCGCGCGAAGCGTGTTTAGTGTTCGGCTTCCTCTCCCTTCTCGCTATCCTTTAGTCCAACTGTTCGTTCGTTTTGGTAACGTAATGTAGAAAAAGACATGAATGGAATTTAAAATTTAGGTCATTACGCAGTCTGCCTCTTAATGTTTTTCCAAGAAATACAGCACACGTTTCATTGAAGAAAGCGGGTATAATACAGTAAGCTTTTACTATCAACGTGAAAGCGTTACAATTTGCAGACGAAGCAGAAAACAAGGGGGATTTCGAGTACATTCCTTGTGACAGCAATGTCATTTTACCATTGCTCTTCTCTTTATTAATTTTATTTGTTAGGCTTCATATTTACCTAATAATTTATATATGTGGATTAGAATATTTCATGACACCTCCCCTCTTAAAACAGACATTATATGTCAGTCCTTTATTCTATATACACATAGAGAAATTTATTATTATTTCTGGGGTTTACGGTGATTCTCATCACACGGATGGCGGCTTAAAAAATCCGCTCCCAGATTGGTTTTTCCAGATATATATTCAATGCTAAAATTATATGGAGCCAGAAGCAAAGACCATCGGAGTAACCTAGAGTTCTCATGCTTAGCCTGTGCTAAAAACGATAAAGGTTTGTGGTCAGTTTGCAACTTAAATGCCTTCCCATATAGATAAATATTGAATTTCTTTATTGCCCATATTACTGCAAGACATTCTTTTTCGCTAGTTGAGTAGTTGATTTCAGCTTTATTCAACTTTCTGCTAGCATATGCCACTGGGCTTAATTCCCCATCCAATGCATCTGATTTCTGTAGTAAAGTTGCACCTAACCCAATATTACTTGCATCCGTCCTTACTATGAATTCTTGACTTAAGTCAGGTAATTTCAAAATGGGTTTACTTGTGAGCTTTTCCTTCAATTCTTGGTAAGTCATTTCACATTGTGGTGTCCATGTAATGCGATCTGGAAGTCCTTTACGTGTCAATTCCGTTAAAGGTGCACATATGGAATTAAAGTTTTTGATATACTTCTGGTAGAAACCACATAATGAGACAAAGGATCTCACGTCCTTCTTGGTTTGTGGTCTCGGGGCTTTCTGTAGTTTCTCTAATTCTTTGGGTCAGGGGTCATGTTTCCCTGATAAACTGTGTGTCCCAAAAATTCCAATTCTTTACATCCAACGCAACATTTGGTTGGTCGGGCTGTTAAATTTGCCTCCCTAAGTCGATCAAACAGCATGTTCAGAGAGTCAATGTGTTCCTCAAATGTTTCTGTTGCTATAAGGATATCATCCATAAAATTTGTTATACAGGGATTATTCAGAGGATCCAATAATTTTCTCATCATTCTAGAGAAGACACTAGGCGCATTCTTCAATCCAAATGGCAATCTATTAAACTCATAGTGTCCTTCTGAGGTACTAAAAGCTAGGTATGGTCTAACCTCAGGCTTTACTGGAATCTGATAGTATCCTTTACTCAGATCCACTTTTGAGAAATATTTAGCTTTATTTAGTCTGGCAAACAGCTGATTTGTATCCGGCAATGGATCCACCTGTCCTTCTGTAATAGCATTCAGTCTCCTGTAATCTATACAGAGTCTATGTTCTCCAGAGGGCTTCCTTAAAGTACAACACCGGAACTATACGAAGACTCACTGTGCGAAATAATTCCTTCCTTCAATAGATAGTCTATCTCTTCCTTCAAAGCTTTTTCCTTAGCAAACGGAATCGAATATGGTTTCATACAGACAGGTGTGGAGTCTATGAGTTTCATATCATATTCCAATAGGTTTGTATGCCCTGGTCGGTCTGTTAACACCTCTGCATGATTATTTAGAACCTGTTGCACTCTCTCTTTCTGAGTTTTCGTTAAATGTGTACTGATTTTCACCTGTGCTGCTGTCTCACAGGGGTGTAATGGATATTCAAATGATGAAAGTGGTTCCTTTTTCATCTCCATGGCGATGGACAAGGTCAACAAGTGTGTCTCTTCCTGATGTTCTCTTTCCAAATATTTCTTCAGGAGATTCACATGATAGATTTTTTCTTTCCCCTTCTTATCTATCTTATAATTTGTTCTAGACACCTTCTCTAGAACTGTATATGGACCCTGCCATCCAATTTGTAACTTATTCTGACTCCCGGGCAAAAGAAGCAGTACCTTCTCTCCCACAGCCAAATTTCTGTCTTTCGCCTTCCTGTTATAATAGGCAGCATGTTTCTTCCTGGCTTGTTTCAAATTTTCATTGGCAAGTTTCCAGCCAGTTTTCAACCGAGTGGTCAGCTCATTCACATATTGGTATGAAGATGTAATGTTTTCCTCTGCCTTTTCATCAGTCCACGTTCTTAACAAAGCTACATATGGACCTTTAATTGTGTGGACCTATTTGTCCATGCACCGGTATGGTCTCTTCCACTCGAAGCTTTATAGTGATGATTTTTCCTCCCAGAATTTTCATTCACAAAACGACCGCTACCAATTTTTCTTTTGGGGCTTTCTCCCCTCTTAAAATTCTTGATGAGAGATTTCCTCCCTACATCCTCTTCCTCCAGTTTGTTTAAGTCCGATTGAGGGATTTTCGGCTTATCCTGGGGTAAGACATCTTTTTGCACTCTCCGCATAGTGGCCATTGTAAAACAGTTAAGTGAAGCTTGTCCGTGAAAAGGGGCTTCCCATTCCATTTGGTCCACTTTATCAAATTTATTTTTCCTTTTATTGTCAGGCCTGATTTTGCCCCATGGCGTGTCCAGGTCCTGATCCATGTTCCCACTTGTGGGTGTTCCCTCATGTGCTATGCTACACCTTTCTACAAAATTTTCAATGTCCCATCTTGCTTTGGGCCAATAATAATTGTGAGCCACCTTTTGAATGATGGTACCTATCTTCTCATGGTCCCCATCTGGTTTCACATGTAGGCTCCTTATTAATTCTGTCCTGTATCTTTTTGGAAGAACCAGCTGTCCGTGACCATGGGATCTAGTTCCGGCCTTCCTATACATCAACTTGTTTTTCATGTAAAAATCTCCCTTGCCTGGAGTTGTATGACAAGTTGACAATTTTCTGAAACAAGGCTTGAGTGTTTTATCCCCAGCCTGTGCCTTCCTCATCTCTTCTGGAGTGGTATCTAACATAATATCCTCCTCCTGTCTTGAGGTCGACCTGACCTGAAGGGTTGCCATATACACAGGTTTCCTTCTGCAACGGTCAGTGTCATGATTGTCCATCTGACAATTTTTACACCACCTTTTTCCTTGGTTGAAAGATTTTCTTTCATCATATTTCCTTTCATCGAATTGTGGGAATTTATTTTTATTTTCATACCGTGGCCTATCAAATTGGTGCTTACCTTTATTTTGATCCCTAGGATCAAATTTATTAAAGTTCTGTGGTGCCCTAAAGTTATCCACCTGTTTCTTTTTATTACCTGTTACCTCTGCTTGAGCTGCTTGATACCTTTCAGCAACATTTAGCAACTCACCCAGCCTCTCTGCACCTTGTTCCATGAGAAACTTTCTCAGGTCTGGAGCCATGGACTCTCTTAATTGCTCTATAAGGACCATTTCCTTAAGATCTTGGGTTTTCCCCAGAGAAGTCCATTTCTCCAAGTATGTCTCTATTCGTGCAGAGAACTGGTGATAGGTTTCACCTGACAGTAGTTTAGCATTCCTAAATTTTTTCCTGTAAAACTCTGCATTCTTTTCATACCTTAACAAAAGAGCCTGCTTTAGCATGTCATAATTTTCCTGATCACCTCTGCTCATTTTTGCAAAAACTTCATAAGCTGCCCCACGAAGTCCCTGAGATAACTTTAAGCTCCACCTTTCTCTCTCTAACCCATACGTGGTAGCTAATAGTTCGTACCTATTTATATAGCTCTCAATATCATCGTCTTTCTCAACAAAATGATCTAAATGAAAGTTCATAGCTGAGATTGAGGCTCCCTGAGTAACCGTAGCATCAGAGGCAAAGGGGCTGGCACCATTTTCAGGAGCATGGCCTTGAAACTCAAACTCCCTTAGTCGTAACTCATGTTCCCTTTGTAATCTCTTATCTTCTGCTTCCCTTTCTGCAGCTAATTTCCTCTCTTCCCTTTCTGCAGCCTGTCTTCTTTCCTCGGCTTCCCTTTCTGCAGCTAATTTCTTCTCTTCTCTTTCTGCAGCTAATTTCTTCTCTTCTGCTTCCAATTTCTTAGCCTCTTTGTCAGCCTCAATCTGCAACCTCTTAGTCTCAGCCTCAGCTTGCAACCTCTTAGTCTCAGCCTCTAACTTTCTTTCGGCCTCTTTTTCTAATCTTCTTTCTTCGCGTTCAATAAATTTGTCACATTCCGTTGTGACATAGGCAACCATAACTTGCCCATCTAATCCTAACTCTTTTGCAGTCTGAACCGCAGCAGATCGAAATTTGGCCAGGTCCGCCATTGTCTATTATGTAAATTTATACAATGTCTAACCAACAATTCAATCTCTAATGGACAACACAGGCACCGTGAGCTCAACCTTATTTAATTCCACCCAAGGATACCTTTTAATTCTTATATTCCCTGAAGTGAATTACCCCCAATATTTTTAATAGTTAAAGATTCAAAATCCCAAGAGCGAGACCCCAATATATGTGGTGAAGTGGGATGTTATAAATACTTATAGGGAACTTAGTGTACTGACTGAGATCAGCTGTGAAGGTATCTATATCTATTAAGAGTAGTGTATTATAGATAACCTTACTTGCTACCACATATCTATATATCTCAGTCAGAATTATTCTGGAATAGTGTGATGCTACGTTATGTGTCTAGGGTATGTGTATGGTGAAGTGTAAGTCACAACAACAGACAGATAAACAATTTAATTTAATCCACTACTCTTGACAACACTGTGACACTCACATACATATAACACTCTACAAAGATATCTTAAAAGAGTGACTGATAAACTTTCAAATAACAATATGTATTCATTACTGGCATGAATGAATATGTGTCCTGATTCAACTACAAGGGAACCAGGAATCACAATCAATTTAAATTACAAGTTATGTACAGAATGTATTTAATATGAATATTGTAGTGACATATATTAGTACAAATGTTCTATGTGTGTCAGTTGTGTAGTAGTAAAATGAGGTAATACTGGTTTTGTTTTGTTCAAGCTCTGTTGGTATTTGTCATCATGACTTCAATAGTTTGTCTTTAGGGACCAGTATTGGAGATGTTCACAGTTCCTGATTTTAAGACAAGTAAATTCCCCTCTGAATAGTATTTTTATAAAGTTATTTCAAGATGAGGGGACATAATGTTGAGCTCAGCTGGCCAACTCTGCTTATCTTGAGTGATGGCGGCAGGAAAGGACTCCTCTGCTCGAATTCTCCTCTGGGCTCAGGAGACACCTCACTGATAGCTAAAAAGACCAAGGAGTATGCTGTCCGACTCTGGATTCAGCAAATCTCTGACCAGATGCTGCTCAGTACCATCAAGACCACTGTCCCTGAAATCAAGAAGGATGTACCTTCTACTTCATAACTAATTTATATTCTCTTTTACACTGATCACAATACAGCACAAACATTGCGTTCAGAGCGTTAGGCCAACAGTCAGCTTCATCTGAAATACTTTATACCAGCATTACCATCCTTAATGGTCACTACGCCTCTGCACTTCCAGCATTATTTCTTTCTAGTCAATCATCCAGGTGTCAGTGTACTGTTTGGCCATTCCATGCCGTTTTACTTCTCTCCGACACCCTCTGTTCAGGCGGGAGCATTACAGGCTTTACCTCACGTTTGCCACTGAACTACACATATATATACAGGCATAAATCAACAATTCACATTCAATTTTCATTAAAAGATATTGAATGGTTCAAGCTTACCACAATTCATACGAATAACACAGATACGTTGATTAGCAATGAATTCTGGCACAAACTGGCACAAATTTCCTTCTGCTTATCTTCCAGGCTTTTAATTTAGCCAAATATATGCTGGCTTCAACGCACTGATGCTTTATCAAGCTATTTTAAATAAGTGGTCTCGAACTAACGCTCCCAAGTGTGTATATCAGCGAGACTGGCCAATGAGCCACGTTTCGACAAGTGTTTGAAAAAATGTTACCTTTCCCCGTTTCCCCTAACAACCAAGATAGTATTTATAGCCCGACCAATCGTGGTTAGGCTTTCATTTGTTGCGCTCCAATCAATTGGGAGTTTACATGTTAGGCTATTTATGTAACGTAAGGTTTTTTTCAAACACGTTAAAAAAAAATCTTATGAGCAGAAATGATTTTATGCTGTCAGGCACCCCCAATATTTTATTTTGGGTATAATTTATTAATTCCTGGACTATTGGCGTAACGTTTTACATATTATTTGTCAGCAAGCCCTAAGGAACCCAATTTTCCCACTTTAAAGAGCTACGTGGCTGCGTTCAAAATATGTATTTTCTACTACCTCCTGTTTGGAAGATGTGCTGTCTGGGTACTGTTATGTTTTCAACCGTAAACCCATCTAATGTTATCTTTTCTAATAAGAGTCTGTTATGATTTATAAACCTAACTCTGGGAAAGGGTAGTGTATTTTATCACTGTCCGTCTGAAAAAAAAAATTAGTGCATGTAGACTTACACGCGTGATGGCAGCATTTGCGTATCGCGCGAAGCGTGTTTAGTGTTCGGCTTCCTCTCCCTTCTCGCTATCCTTTAGTCCAACTGTTCGTTCGTTTTGGTAACGTAATGTAGAAAAAGACATGAATGGAATTTAAAATTTAGGTCATTACGCAGTCTGCCTCTTAATGTTTTTCCAAGAAATACAGCACACGTTTCATTGAAGAAAGCGGGTATAATACAGTAAGCTTTTACTATCAACGTGAAAGCGTTACAATTTGCAGACGAAGCAGAAAACAAGGGGGATTTCGAGTACATTCCTTGTGACAGCAATGTCATTTTACCATTGCTCTTCTCTTTATTAATTTTATTTGTCCTTCCCGATCTTACTGTGGCAGTTTGCTCCCAATAAAGGTTACTGAGTATTCTTATATCTTTTCCATCAATACCTATGTCTTTGAGGCATTCAATTATTTTCTCATGATGGATTCTGTCAAAAGCCTTCTTATAGTCAATGAAGCACATATACATACTTTTTTGGACCTCTGTATATTTTTCTGCTAATCTTCTTAGGCAAAATATTGCCTCTCTTGTTCCACTGTTCCGTCTAAAACCAAACTGTTCTTCTTGGATTTCGCTGTTTACTTTACTTTTTATTCTTTCCTGTATGATTTTGAGCAGTATCTTAATTGCATGACTCATCAGGCTGATTGTTCTGAAGTCTGAACATTCTGTTGCATTTGGTTTTTTGGGCAATGTTATAAAAACTGATGTCTTCATGTCGTGTGGTAAATATCCTGTATTGTATATATCATTGCATATTTCTGTGATTGTATATATACCAAAGCTCTCCAGAGCTTCTATCATTTCAATGTTTATGTTATCCATGCCTGCTGATCTTCCTTTTTGTATCATATGAATGGCATTCTCTACTTCTGATTTGAGAATGTTTGGGCCTTCATTAGAATCTGGTGATGGTTTTTTTACCTCTGTTGTCCTCGAATAGTTCTTTTACGTATTCTGCCCATCTGTTTGATATGTCTTTCTCATCAAGTAATATTACACCATTTTTGTTCTTGATACAGCTTCCTCCTTGTGCAAACCGCGACCGATTTGATAATTTCTTTATTTCTTCATGCATATCTCTTGTCATGTGCTTCGCTTCCAAGTCTTCTATTTCCTTACATTTTGTTTCTATCCACCGTTCTTTTGCTTCTCTACACATAGTACGTATGTCACTGTCTATTGTTTTATATTCTGGAGTGTTTTTTTGCTTTCTTTCTTTCTGCCATTTTATTCAAGATGTCATCTGTCATCCAAATTTGATTTTTCTTAGACTCCTTTTTAGGTAAATTTGCATTTGCTGATTGTATGCTTGTTTTTAAGCATTCCCATTTTGCGGTTGCTTTTTCTTCTGGGTTTTTCTCTTCTATACTGCTCCATGCTTTCTGTCAATAACTGTTGGTATTTATTTTTGACTTCGATTAAATATTTCTGTTTTATATCTGGTTGTTTCAGCGCTGATATTTCTATCTGGGGTTCCTCCTGTCTTCTGTTTCCTGCTCTTTTCAGCTTTATATTTACTTTGATGACAACTGGATTGTGATCTGAATTTATGTCGGCGCCAGGATGTGTCTTTGCACTTGTGACACTGTTCTTAAATCTATGTTTTATCATGATATAGTCGATTTGATTACGTGTTACATCTCCTGGGCTTTTCCATGTGTATAATTTCCTTGGGTGATGTTAAAAAAAGGTGTTACATATGACCAGCTGGTTTTCTTCACAGAACTGGATAAGTCTGTCTCCTCTATCATTTCTTGTCCCTAATCCATACTGTCCTACTATTTTCTTGTATTTTCCTTTTCCTACTTTTGCATTCATATCACCCATTACTATCAACACATCTGTAGATTTGACTGGTTTAAGTGTGTGTTGTAGCTCTTCATAGTATTCTTCTATTTCTTCCTCGCTGTAATCTTTAGTTGGTGCATAAGTTTGTAAGATTGATATGTCGAATGGCTTTGCTCTCATCTTTAGTAACATCATTCTGTCATTGTGTGTCCAGTATCCACATATGTATTTTTCTAACTCCTTCTTTATCAACATTCCTACCCCTCTTTCGTGTTTTTCTCCTCCTGAGTGTATAAGCGTGTACTGGTCTCTTGTTATGTAGCCTGTATCCAAAAGTCTTGCCTCTGCAACTCCCAGTATATCGAGTTTCATGTCGGTTGCCTCTAATATAAGATTGTCCAGCTTTCCTTCTCCGTTTAGAGTTCTAACATTCCATGTTCCTATTTTTAGGCTTCTCCTACTAGTTTTTAGGTGGTCTTTCTCAGAATGCTCCCTTTCAACAGAATTTAAGGAACACTCGTCATTATGTACTTCCTTACTCATTAGAGGAGTTGCATCTTCCCTGTTAATTTGTACAGTAGATTCTTCCCCAGGGGACAGAGAGTTCTCTACATATCGGTTCTTATCTTGTTGTTGTGATCCCATTACTTTCTGTAGGAAGTACGTGGTAAGGCCCCAATCTCTTCCACGGTGGCTAGCCATTGTCTTTTTCTATGTCCGACATGCCTCTAGTGCGCCACACACTTTGCTGTTTCGCTTTGCGAGCCGTTGATCTTCTCAGATTCCTCCGCCTCACTCACCGTCTCAGTCTTTGTGTACTAGGGATGGACATTCCCTTGAGTAAGATTGCTCCTACTCCACCCATGTAGTTTAGCCAGTCAGCCAAGACTGTTGCCCGGGATGTGGCCACCGCCGTACACAAGCGGTATTCTAGGAGCATTCTACTAGGGGATTTCAATATTGACCTTCGCAAACCGAACAACACGTGGAATGATATCATCATCTCATTAAACCTCATACAGTTAGTCAGTCAACCCACGAGAGTAACAGACTCATCATCTACACTAATTGATCATATCTATACGACCTGTCCAGAAAACATTATAGAATGCACAGTCACACAGACATCATTAAGTGACCACTATCCTATTTGCTGTACCTGGACGAGGAAGGGGTTTAAAGCACCTAAAACGGAACACATCACAGTCAATTACAGGAATTTCAATTATTCCTACTAGATTTACAAATATCCCCTCTCATACGTGTACCAACTTCCGCATCCAGAAGAAGCCATAACATACTGGACACAAACTTTCAACAACGTATTCGACAAACATTTTCGTTTAAAGCAGGTTCGTGTCAAAAACATCAGAAAGACCCCATGGATAACCAACGAAATATTATCAACAATGAGAGAGCGGGACGAAGCACATAAGCTCAAAGATTTCAGCAGGTATCGGATGCTTAGAAACAAAGTACAGTACCTCATTCGTCAGGAAAAGAAACTACATTTCAGAAAGATGATTCAAGACAAAGCAAACAGTAAAGAAGTCTGGTCAGCCATTAGAACACTAACACACAAATCAAAGTCACTAAACTCTTTACCAAAAAAGCTGCTCCCTCACGGCAACTCATTTTAGCAATCACTTCAAAACAGAAATTAGCCATCTCAAGTCGACACTAAAGCCAATGAACTGCGATATTAGTAAATTAACAGCATTCTGCAACACTGAACACACCATAACAGATCTAAGACATATTCCTTTTCTAACAGTACATGAAGTTCTCAAATATATCTTGGCATTAAAAAACAACAATTCATCTGGGCTTGATGGTATCAGCAATAAGATTCTACGTTACGCTGCGCCCATCATTTGCGACTCCTTAACCTATGTGTACAACCAATGTATTGCACACAACTACTTCCCCACAGCATTTAAATCTGCCAAAGTGTATCCCCTCTATAAATCTGGCTCACATAGCGATCCCAACAGCTACAGACCAATATCCCTTCTATCATCTCTTTCAAAACCACTAGAGAAACACATTTACAACACCACATTTCAACACTTAACAACAAACAAACTGCTCATTGATAGCCAGTCAGGTTTCAGACCCAAACATTCCTGTCACACAGCTCTCACCAAAATGGCAGACAACTGGCTGTCGAACGTAAATGATGGAAAATTAGGTGGTGCTGTTTTTGTTGACTTCAAAAAAGCATTTGACATGATTGACCACACTATCTTGGCTCAAAAGTTGGAAACCCTCAGAATAGGCCCTAATCCACAAAACATCATCAAATCATTCCTGGCAGATCGACAACAGTTAGTGCTTCACAACAACTCGACATCAGATTTCTCGAAGATAGATACAGGAGTACCGCAGGGCTCTATTCTTGGGCCCCTACTCTTCGCAATGTTCATCAACGACCTGCCACTACATCTAAAATATTCAACTTGTGACCTCTTTGCAGATGATTGTACTATCTACACTAGTGACAATGACTGCGTGGCACTTGAAATGACTCTTCAAAGCGATGTAGACAATCTAACAAAATGGAGTAATATGAATCGTATGCGAGTAAACACAGCAAAAACGAAATCTATGTTGATTACAACCAGACAGAAACTCCTAAGCTGCACCAAAAAATCGCTACAGCTACACGCGGAATCAATACAAATTGAACATGTAACAGAACACAAAGTTCTGGGGATCACGATTGACCAGCACTTAACGTGGAACTCCCATGTACAGAATTTAACCAAACACATATCACAAAAGACGTACCAGCTAGCCAAAATAAAACACTTCTTAGACGCAGACACTAGACTATTGTTCTACACCTCACATATACAGACACATCTAGATTACTGCTCTACACTATGGGATTGTTGTCCTCCTTCCACCTCGAAGAGACTGTACTCCCTGCAAAAGAGAGCAGTACGTCTGATCACCGATAATCGCACGACACCACACACAAGGACAGGAAAAGAACCCAAAATACTGTCGCTAAAAAAACGTCTTCTCTACAACAAAGCCAAGCTGACTCACACAATTCTATCTAACAATGCCTCGTCGTACCTACGATCATTGTTTCAAACCAGTAGAAGAGAGGGAAAACAACTACATCAGTTACGTCTGTCCAAACCTAGGATCGACCTGTTCAAAAAGAGTCTAGCCTACTCTGGTGCCTACTTATGGAACAGCCTTCCACACCACCTAAAAAGCATACCTACACAATATTCTTTTAACAAAGCACTTTTCAAACACTTCCTCAACACTGATTATCTACCCCCATAGAAACAGCATTTGCCTGTCAACATCTCATCCATAGGTCAACATTTCTTTTCTTCTTCCGGTCGTGTTTTGTGAATAATTTGTTTTATATCCATGTAATATTATTATTATATTCATTTTAAAATATTATTATATAATGTAATGTATGTGAGAATGTACCCACATAATACTGTACTTTAGAAATGTGAGTCGTGAGAATGTACCCGCATACCACTGTACTTTAGAAATGTGAATTTTTTTTTTTTTTACTGCTCAAAGACTTTTCCTGCCACAGAAGTGCGTAAGAAAGTGTTATTATTATTATTTTATTTTCCACCAATAATGTATGGACATAAGCGAGAATGTGTTTATGTAATTTTTGTATTGATGATTGATGACACATTCAAAAATACAGATTAATTGTAGACGGATTGACCGCATGAGTGAGTGTCGGTATACAGAATTTATTTATTTTTATTTATTGTTTTATTTATTTTATTTTATTATTACTTTTTTCCCCCAATTACTAGCTTGTTTGATTCAAAAAAAAAAAACTACTCATTTAAAAAAAAATTATGATTGCATAATGTAAATGAATGGTAACTTTATAATGTTGCATGCCTTTAAATTAATGCTTAAAGCATCATGTGGGAATGAAAGGATATAGTATGCAAGATTAATGAGAGTGGAAGGGCAGAATGTTAGACGGGCCTGCGCGCCCAATTCTTTACCCTTCGAAAATAAAGTTCGTTCGTTCGTTCGTTCGTTCGTTCGTTCGAGCGGGCACATCACGCCAAAACTTGACAAAACTGCTTTTACAATTAAATCTTTGACGATTCATGCGGTTGAAAAAGAAAATTATTTTTGGACATGCTTTTTAATGTAACCGAAGCCTTCCTCAGCATTTACACTTTTGTCTCCACCTCTCTTCTCCATGTGGTTTGGTCTACTTCTGTCTTTCCTTATCGTGGGCATTCCAGAATAAGCACTGCCCTGTAATGCTATCAACAGGTTCTTCAATGTGGGTCCTATCTATCTCCATCGTTTCTTCTGATCTCTTGTTAAACTGGCACTTGAGTGGCCTTAGCCTCCAGTTCCACGTTGATTGACTTGTCGTGCTATTTCAATCGTTCTGTTCTATGCAGGCACCTATTATTGAAAGTCTCCAACTTCTCAGATGTTGTTTTTTGTTGTTCTCTTCGTTTCACAGCCATACAATAGAACTGACTTGAGTTTCAGTTTTTTTATTTTCGAAGACATAGTAAGGCGATAAATTAAACAACTGTCTCACAGACCTTAGAATTAAAACTGGGGACACTTTATGTAAAAACCTTTATGGCAATGTGTGCAATATACGGAACAATGCTGACATTAATGCTGTAACAGCTGTTCGGCTATCTGACAAATACACATTCAAGTCGTTGGACAATCGACAGAAGACAACTTTATAACAGGGGGTAGAAATCAAATAATAGTACTTGTTGTATGCGATCTCAAAGTTACTAGCTGTAATCAAAACAATCTGTGCTTAATTTGATGGCCAGATTACTATGCCCTGTATGTTTATATAGCGTTTACTTGACTCAAAGCATTAATTAAGGAGAAGTATTTATTAATAGCCTTTTCTTCACTATCATTATATGAGCATTGGAATTTCCTAGTCAATCAATCAATCAATACCCTTTAGCTTCCCGAGGAGCACAGGCCTTCAACAAACACATGCCAAGTCTTCCTTCCCTGTGCCATCCGCTCAAGTTCTTTCCATGTTTTCCTCATCATTTTCACCCCTGTTTCCAGTTCTCTTCTCCATGTGTTTTTGGTCTACCTCTGCCTCTCTTTCCCTGTGGATTCCAGAACAAGGACTCCTTGTAATGCTATCAACAGGTTTCCTCAATGTCCCAAAGTCATCCGACAGAAGACAGGAAATTTTCTAGTGCATCTAGAATACATTTAACTCATTCATATCCCGTAATAAATAAAATGAATGCTGGAAAATAATGCGAAATAATAATAATAATTGGTATGTAATGATTTTAACAACTGAACAATAAACAAAACCCGGGACTTTTCGGGTTCTACTTCTCGCCAGCGACTATCACAAAGAAAAGACGAAATAAGATATATAGACAGATTTAGAAAAAAAAAAAAACACAAAGACTAGTTTACTAACGCATGTAACAAAATTAGATGAACACAATTAAAAAAAATTTTTTTTTTTAATGATGAGCAACGCAAAATAATTAACAAGAAGAATAAACACGGATGAAAAGAGAAAAAGTAAAATACTAAACAAGCAAGTAAAAACACAAAATAAGAAAGGCATAACTATGAGAGCAAAGAATTTTACCAGTAGGAACAATACAACGGAATAAATAACAAGTCTTCATCTTCTTCTTCCAGTACCATGCCTAGTGGCGTAGGAGATCATGTCTCTCCACAACTTCCTGTCTCCAGTACAATTTATCAACTCTGCTGTTGACTTCTTTCCATGCCGCGATATCAAACTATCCAGTACTTGCTGTCTTTGTCTTCTCCTATCTCTGTTTCCTCCAATTTTATTTTTTGTTACGATATGTTCCAGCTTACCTGTTGTTACAGCAGTAGTATAGTAGACGCAAAACAGGTCGAATTCAGGCGTTGGAGCGTGACTTTTATATAAGGAAATACTCCGATCGATGCAGGCGTTGGAGCGTCAGGCGTTGGAGCGTGACTTTTTATATAGCGATATATTTTAGCCGGGTGACTTCCTCTGACGATCAGATAGCGAAGCTGACTTTTTATATAAGGAAATGTGATGGTGGAGCGTAGTGGTGGAGCTGACTTTTTATATAAGAAATGTGGTGATGGAGTGTGGTGGCGGAGCTGACTTTTTATATAAGGAAATGTGGTGGTGGAGCGTGGTGGTGGAGCTGACTTTTTATATAAGGAAATGTGGTGGTGGAGCATGGTGGCGGAGCTGACTTTTTATGTAAGGAAATGTGGTGGTGGAGCATGGTGGCGGAGCTGCCTTGTTATATAGCAAAATATAAGTTCGATAATGACGTGTTGTTGTTTGTTTATGTTTACAATATGTAGACGATATATATATATATATATATATATATATATATATATATAATATATATGTATATATATATATATATATATATATATATATATATATATATATATATATATATATATATATATATATATTACAACAGTTATACATATATTACAAAACAGTTAGACATATATAGACATATAAAAGAAAAAACACTAAATACATTTTATATATTTATTGACAAAGAGGTGTTAGCTGGTCTATGTGTGCTGTAGGGTGACGTCTAACCTCACTACTACGGTCGTGCCGACCATACGGCTACAATGTATAAGCGGTGTGGTGTTGGTGGTATTGCTTTTGGCTTGCTTGGTGTAATGTGTTGTTGTATTGTGTGTTGGTGTGTTTGTTTATACATATATACATACAATATATATATAAAATATAAAAATCGATAATGACGGGAAAAAAATCGATAATGTTGGATTAGTAGGTTACTTAGGTGGTTTTTGAAGCGAGTGGAGTCTTTTTGTGCTGGCGGGGGTGACGATGCATGTTGGGCTGTAGCTAAGGTTGTAGGTTTGGGGGGGGGGATTTTTGTGTGTTGTGTCAATTGTGCCGGTAGTGTTTTGTTTGAGTGTTTATACATATATACATACATATATATATAAAAAATATATACTAAGGGGGTTTTTGAAGCGAGTGGAGTCTTTTTGTGCTGGCGCGGGTGACGACGCATGGGTGTGTACATTTTGGGGTGTAGCAGGCGAGTGTGCCAGCATTGAGAGGTGGGAGTGAAGTGTTAGAGACGTCACTATACTAGGACCAGCATCGAGAGGTGGGAGTGAAGTGTTAGAGACTTGACTAGGACCAGCGTCGAGAGGTGTGAGTGAAGTGTTAGAGACTATACCAGGGACAGCAGCGAGAGGTGGGAGTGAAGGGTTAGAGACGTCACTATACCAGGTCCAGCATCGAGAGGTGGGAGTGAAGTAATAGAGACTTGGCTATAACAGGTCCAGCAGCTAGAGGTGGGAGTGAAGCGTTAGAGACCTGACTATACCAGGTCTAGCATCTAGAAGTGGTAGTGAAGTGTTAGAGACCTGCCTATACTAGGTTTAACATCTAGAGGTGTGAGTGAAGTGTTAGAGTTCTAGAGGTGGGAGTGAAAGAGACGTGTCACTATACTAGGGCCAGCGCCTAGAGCTGGGAGTGAAGTGTTAGAGACTTGACTATACCATTTTTTGTGTAGGTATTTTAATTGTTATGTGTTGTTGTATTCTGTGTTGGTGTGTTTGTTTATACATATATACATACAATATATATATATAAAAATATAAAAAATCAATAATGGCGGAAAATATTAAAAAATCGATAACGGCGGGCTAGTAGGTTACTAAGGGCTTTTTTAAGTGAGAGTGTGGGGGGTTATTGATTTTGACTGGCTGGGGTGATGACTCATAGATGTGTTGAGGTGTAGCACTGGAGTAAGACAATTTAAAAGCGGTGGAGTATAGGTGGTATTGGTTTTGTTCTTGTCTGGTAATTTTCTGTGTAGGTATTGTAATTGTTGTGTGGTGTAGTGTAACTGGTGGGATTGGGTTTTTGGGTGGTTGTGTTGTGTATGAGTCGGCCTTGTGTTGGCGAGTACAGATAAAAGACTAGCTTATTGTGATGTTTATTGAGACCATTAGTACATTTTTTCCGCCCCGCGTTTGTTGTGTAATGAGAACCTCCAAAAACAAAAGTGTGTTTGTCTGGTGGTTTGTGTGCAGGTATTGGTGTGAATTACAACTAATTGGTGTTAGCTTTCTTGGTTTGATAGTCCTTTTCACAGTGTAAAATCACTATTGGTTATCTGTAGTGTTTTAAATAGTTTTGTTAAGCCATTATTTCTATAATATTTAGGGGCCATCTCGACGCTGTATAAACGCTAGATGTATATTTATCAGATCACCGAGGGCGTATGCGCATGCGAGCATAACTTCACACGTAAAAAAAAATAAAACTTTACAGGAGCGATTATATGTTGATTTTTCACTGTCACTTTTAAAGAGGTCATACCACAGACAAAAAATCTTAAGCAATAACAGGAGATTTTTGTGTATTTCATGAAAGTTTAGGTATAGGTACACTGTCCAAAAGTTATCTCATCAGAACGCTGTTATCTATGTGGATGTGTTGTAGTCTTGTTACAAACAACAAGCTGATTTAGAAGTAGCTTTAACATGTTTATTGGAAGGAGTTGTGCTTTTACCCTTTTACATGAATATAACAACCGATTTGTTCCAAAACCTTCATGCAACTATGTTGCTACTTGACTTAAGAAGAAGGAATTTTTATAAGCACTCACTAAGTGAATTCCGTTTTTCCTACCCGCTATAGAATAAAGTGGAAAATATAAAATAAAAAAGGGATACCTTTTTATAGAGGAAGATGACTAATGACCGGTGTGTGGTGGGGATGATTTTGGTTTTGTGTTGTGTTGTGTGAGTGTGTGTGTGTAGCTAGTGATGAGAATATAAGACGATGAGAGGTGAAGTAGCGTCAGAGGCAACTATGCTTTTGATGTAAAAATATGACAGGGAATTCCCGTTGTTGGGTGAATGTAACTACATATTGAGACGGGCGCTGGGTCACGTGGTAGTTTTCTTTATTATTTATATTATATCATGAGTAATAAATCTATTCACCCCAATGTCCAGTTAGTGTTATGTAAATGACCCGCACACAGCCGTAGTCTCCAACATAAAATATAATGTCAAAGGCCAGGCTGGACAAGGCCAAATAGACAGTTTTATTGAACACAACCGTAGAGATATATGTCACAGGCAGACTAGATTATGGCGGCAACTAGATATTCCTTTAGTGTTGCAGGTTGCAATCGGAACAATATCGAGCCCATTTTCAGCCATTTTAATAAAACTCAAAACACACGTGCTTTTACCCCCACTAGAAGGAAACGCGATCGATGGTCTGCGCTCGCGATGAAATCGTTGAGCGTTTATAAAATTCCGTAGCTTATAGGTTTTTCTGGTTGCTTTTTTGTTTGATTCCCTGTCTTTATTTATTTCAGAGGTCACTGTTATTTTGTCCTTGCTGGTTTTTAGGTTTGTACTTAATTTCTGTGGCCTTTAGACCGGGGCTTTTGCTCCTTTCATTTTCTGGTCGTTTTTATGTTCCTTCCTTAGTATGTTTGTCTGTTGTTTTGCTCCAAACTTTTCCCGCCCCTGACTGCAATCTGGTTAGCATTCTGTTGGACTTATTTGATCTTATTGTGCTACCAATATATGGTTGTATACGAGTTGTCTTTACTCTCGTTAAATATTGTCTTATTCCTCTTATCTTTATTTTATACCTATCACCGATGACTTACAAGTAGTATTTTCTTCTTCTTCTTCCTTCTTCCTCGTTCGCCCTGAAAAGGACTGTGGTTGCGTTGTGTCTGTTTACGCCTAAGCTGTGATATCTGCACCTTTCGGTCGACATATCCGACTTCAGCACAGCATTTTTTAGGGACCGGGTTTGCCTTCCCATTGCGATCCGCACTCGCTCAGCCAGACTGCACTGCTGCAGACTGTTTCCAGGACCACCACGTGGAGGTAGAGTGCGGTCTTGACCAGCTCTGGTTCGCTGGTCCTGATGCAAGCAGTACAGCTATGGATCGCTGACTGCATTCACTATTGCTGCATCTTGGGGTCCCCAAAAGTAGTATTTAAGCTCTGTCTATGCCTAATGCTAAATTAACACAAGACAAGTTATTAATATATTTTTTTTAATATATAAATTTTAAATTATGTTTAGATATCAATAGTTAAAAGCTGACTAGGCCTACTACAAAACTAGCACATTTGAATTAAATTTAAGTTTGTTCACGCGCGTGCTCACGCATGAAAAAGCTCCTATATCGACGCTCGTGACGTCGACATTTTTGAAAATGAGCGGGATTTCTGACAGGCAAACGCCAGCTTACCCTCACTAGTTATGAAACCAGATCGATAGAGGGTGACGTCAGGGCTAAATATAGCTATCTAGAAAAGCGTAATAAAAAATCTAACAGGCAGAGTTTTGGGTATTGGTAGACGAAAAAAAAGCCTATCTGCAACGGGATTTGCCTTTGTAAGACTAATATTTTACCTTTGTAAGACTAACCCTGCTGCTTATTTCTGTTCACGTCACAAGTTCAAAACACAACCGATCAATAGTAGAAATTTATAAAAGAAACATTCCTTCGTTCGTGTGTTCGAACCCCCGTGACTTAAGGTTTCACTTTTTTCACACGGGCGATATCTGGTGATAGGTTTTATATTGGCTCCCAAGCGGTTCAAACAGGAGGCGTCCACGGAAATGTAGTACATTAAATAATTATAACTAAGTATTTGTTCCAGTTATCAAACGGTTATCTCCTTTTTTTTTTTGTCCTACAAGTTTCAAACTTTAGTAAAAGCTTTTCTTCCAATCAGCAAAGATGGCCCCAAAATTTTCTCCCAGGCCTGCTCAAAGGTTCCAACCTGTAGGTAAATAGATCAGCTGTCAAATACTTCTTTAAATATTTCTTTAAATATTTCTTGCAGCTTTCCAAACTTTTCATTACATTTTTTGTTCATTAAATATTTTTTTCCTGTTGTCAAAAATTTCTTCCACTTGGCAAATATTTCTTACCGTTGTCAAAATATTTCTGCCACTTGGCAAAAACATTTCTTCCACTTATCAAAATATTTCTTCCACTTGTCAAATATTTTCTTACCGTTGTCAAAATATTTCTTACCGTTGTCAAAATATTTCTTCCACTTGGCAAAAAAATTTCTTCCACTTGTCAAAATATTTCTTCCACTTGTCAAATATTTCTTACCGTTGTCAAAATATTTCTTCCACTTGGCAAAAACATTTCTTCCACTTGTCAAAATATTTCTTCCACTTGTCAAATATTTCTTCCACTTGTCAAAATATTTCTTACCGTTGTCAAAATATTTCTTCCACTTGGCAAAAAAATTTCTTCCACTTGTCAAAATATTTCTTCCACTTGTCAAAATATTTCTTCCACTTGGCAAAAAATTTCTTCCACTTGTCAAAATATTTCTTCCACTTGGCAAAAAAATTCTTCCACTTGGCAAAAAAATATGTCTTCCACTTGTCAAAATATTTCTTCGACTTGTCAAATATTTCTTACCGGTGTCAAAATATTTCTTCCACTTGGCAAATATTTCTTCAAGTTGTCAAATATTTCTTCAAATATTTCTTACAGTTGCCAAATATTTATGCAAATGTTTTTGTTAGCTGTCAAATATTTCTTCAAACGGGTCTTCCAGTTGTCAAATATTTCTAACAGTTGTCAAATACTACTAACAGTTGTCAAATATTTCTTAAAATATTTCTGCTAGTCGCCAAACATTTCTTCAAAGGCGACCATCTTTCATGCGGTGGATATGGCCAAGACAGCGTAGGCTTCCCTGTCTCAGCCGGCTATACAGGCTTTGAAGGCCAGCACGTGACAACACCTCAACATTTGGCACTTTATCTTTCCACGAAAGGCCGAGGAGGTGGCGCAGACACGGTAGATGGCAGGTATTGAGCCTTCTTTCTTGCTTAGCATAGATTGTCCAGGTCTCACTAACATATAGAAGTGTACTGGTGATGCAGGTGTTATATACCGCAGCTTTGGTCTTCGTTGTGAGTTTGGCGTTTCCCCAAACACGTGATGTGAGGCGGGTAAAGGTAGCTGCAGCTTTGTTAATGAGGCTATCAATTTCGGTGCCCAGAGAGAGTTTATCATTGATGATATACACAAGGTATGTGTGAGCCACGTGGTGTTAAGTCCGCCGAAGTGACGCTAACTGTGTTACCGCTAGTTATGAAACCAGATCGAGGGTCGGGGCAGACTTCGCGAGGAAAACATTGAGCGTAGACCGCGTGAAACTCCGTTAGTATAGAGGGTCGAATGGCTTCGGTTAGGATGGGTGACGTCAGCGCTAAATATAGACTATCGGAAACAAGTTTATGTATAACGCGGGGCCCGGGTATTCGCCACCAAAAGATTGTACATACTGTACTATTACACAGAAAACAGTGTATAAAATAAGTTTCCAATGCACATTATAATAAAAGTTATTTTTTAGTAGAAGGGGACACGAAATGATGAGTTTATGTTGATCGCTAGCAAAAGTGTGATGAACAGGATCCACGCATGAATTTAACCCCCGTTTTCCCAAGGATCAATGGTTCTGTATTCGCGGATTTCTGCATTCACTAGGTTCTCAAGGAACCTAACACACGTGAATAGCAGGGATTGACTGTATACACATACATACATAGAGAGAGAGAGAGAGAGAGAGAGAGAGAGAGAGAGAGAGAGAGAGAGAGAGAGAAAAGAGAGACATTGTTTCTGTACTCCTGCCAAATTTTCATAATACTTTTAAAATAAGTATAATGCACTCATGAGAACGCAAGCCAAACGAACACACTGCCATGTCACCATACCTTTATAATATGACATTCTGTTAAACCAATAAATTATTTTCTGTTATTTGCATCTGGTAAATGAGCGGCCTGCAATAAATAACATTTAATTACAATTTATGCAAAGGCCAAATATATAAATTAAAAAATAATATGGTATGAAATCAGTTTTACAAATAAACGGTACACATGAGACAAGGGACGTTTCGGGTTTTACCCTTCGTCAGCCACAGTTACGAAAGTGACAAGGACAAGAACTACATATAGGTACTGCAAAGATTTATGATGATGCGGAAAACGTCAAATGAGCGGTACGTGCAGATGAAATGACGGTGATGAGCGAAATGATAACAGTAATAATGCAAGAAAATCGTGAAACCAGAAAGACATGTCGAAACAAGAAGGTAAATAATCAACGAAACGAAGACAGAAATGAACAACACTATAAAATGAGTAAAAAATCACTTAGCTGGATCAAAGAAAAAAACATTCAAAATGGCTGACAAAATAAGGCGTCATGCGGAAGTGACGTAGGAGCTGGTGACGGCTAAGAACAGATAATTGAGGAAACGAAACGAAGCAAAAACCAGGATAGATAGGAAAATAACGACAGAAGCCACCAGAATCAAGCAAAATGATGCTGAACATTAATGCCAGCAGGAGCTAAAACGCCAAATTGAAAAATGAGACGATTCTCCAACGAAAAGCGAGCTCGGTCGTCGCCGACACATGAACGAAGGGCAGTGACATGAATGTCAGAGCTACCTGAATGGTCAGAGCTGTTGAAGTGAAGGGCCACCGGTAAATGTTTGCCATGATGGATGTCATTCAAGTGCTCCCGAAACCTGTCTGCCAAACGTCTGCCAGTTTCACCAATAAAGGTCATGTCACACCTCTTGCAGATGATAGCATAAATCAGGTTATGCAAAGGCCAATTGACAGAGAAAATATTAATTCGAAAATATTGAACAGGGTCATCTTTAAGAGATATGTATGTACCGCATCGTCATGATGCAGTATCTCGCGTACAGCCCAAGACTACACGCATTCCTTCATTTTAAATGAGATCCAATTGATCACATTGTGATATTGACAGCGTGAGTATTCCCAGACCATACTCAATGACTGACATGACTACCTGACGATACGGGAGAAACAGTAGTCTCTGTGCCAGGTGTACTGTGGCCATTGTCTTAGGGCTGCCAGATCTCTGTTGCACTTCTGTATGACGTTACAGATCAACGATGTACTTTTATGATAACCCGCGATCGAACGTTATTCCGAGGTATTTGAGCTTGTCTTGCCTTTCAATTTGCTGCCCACCGAAAGTAATGTCTGGAAGATCTGCTTTCAATATGGAGTTATTCAAGGAGCACTACAGTACACATGCTTTGTTGGGATTGGCCTTGGAGCCGGTGTTCTCGCTCTTTTTAACCACCTGATGTAGTGTCCCGTGTATGCTAATGACCATTTCTTGTCTGTCAGAACCAGTCCTTTAAATGATTATGTCATCTGTAAAAGTTAATGTTCGTCCCATCCCAGTTGGCTTAATGGTGGCTACTTTTGATGTGTAGAGGTAAAACAGCACCGATGATAGTGCAGAATTCTGGGGTAGTCCCGGGCAAATATGCTTTGGTTCTGATGTCCATGTTCCCAAGCGAATGGAAATTGATCTCTCAGTTAAGGCAGCTGCTATCCATCGTGTTAGCCAAGGGTTAACACCACAAGCCATTTCACAGTTCATTAACGTTTCAAAGTTCACACTGCTATAAACATCATCTAAGTCAATTGCTACAGCAACCGTTTCTAGTTTACACTGAAATCCCTCGTGCACATCATAAACAAATGTTCCAGCATTTTCTAACGTTCCGTTCATGGACCTAGAGATACTCAGGCTGTCAGGAAGGATGTGTGCATTTTCGAGATGGCTCATTACTTGTCACGCAACTATCTTTTTCAAGTAGTTTTACCATAGACATTCTGCAGTGTGATGATTCGATAGCTGCTGAGCACTGCGGGATCTTTACCAGGTTTAGGAAGAGGCCTTAGGTAACTATGTAGCCAGTCTTCCGACACCTCAGCGTTTTGTATGCTGTTGTTGAAGTTTCTCACCATATTCATAGCTCTCGTGTCGTCTAGCTGTTTAATATTTTGATACTGGACATCATCAGGGCATTGTGACGATACGGTTGTGCGATCTCACGTCTACTCCGTCAGTATCATTTTTTTCTTCATTTTTCTCTTCTTCCTCTCACTCATCGCTTTTATTTGGCATAATTTTTGCCCTTTCATTCATTCTTTTACTCTCTATGCTGAATCTAGTAGGGTGAGGTCTCTAACACTCTACTCTCCTACGGACGTATCTGCTTTACACGCAGAATTGTTTATGTTCCACAAGGTAAACGCGATAATACCATGTAATTATTCCGGTCATACGTTTATCTATTCTCTCAGTCTGACCACCCCTTGAAACGCGGCAGTCCAACATTTGACCCCAGTGAAAAGCTGCTGACCGTGTTGACACAAGCTTGTATAGTGCAGACGATGAAAGAAGACAACATTGTCTGACCAAACATCTGTCTGGCGGAGGAACTAAGATAAAGGCTATAATTGGATAACCTGTTGTGGTAGACATCTTGGCGGAAGACATTACGCCAGGAAAACATGGTCACAATAATGTGGGAGGCAGAACGGTGCAGCCAGAACAATATTACGTCTTATTATAAAGAGGTCACGCGTGGAATTTTAAATTTATTATTAAAAAACGTGGGGGATATTTTGAATTAAAACTTCCCCACCCAAACAGTGCTAGAGAAATATGATTGGTTTGAAGTGAGATGCCGGAACATACAATGAATTCTATTGGAACATTCGGCGGAAACACCATCTGTGATTTGAACTGAGAATAAGAGATATAATCTAGTGAACTCAGAAACACAGAACAGACAGCTTTGCAACTTCATACGAGAAACTCCCAACAGCCAGGAAGAGAAGGATCGGACCTAGAATTCCCATATCAAAAGTGACAGATCGACAGTATTTAGGCAACTCAGAAACCCTAAGAGTAAACCCGCATATTTAAATACACAGACTGTAGGACTTCAGGACCAGGACCTTATTAATACAAGACTGGAAACCTAGGAATTGGATCATCAGTCATAAGAGAAATAATATCCCAGACCTAGTGTTTCGCAGAACACCCGTCGAAGAGGAATTACTAGTTTTCCATCCAAGTGTATCACAGAACACCATCCTAAGAGGAATTTCTCAGACGAAATTGATTCGAGAGCCCCGAAATTGCTCGCGTCCGTCTGAAAACCTGTGCAAGGAAGATTGTATATTCCCAAAAATTTGGGGTAAGTTGTGAACATTTATATTGTTAGTTGCTTATCCTTTACAGGACGTGGCAATCAACCCCAGCTTTTATTGGCTGTTTGTGATTTTTCTAGGCAATTTTTACGTTCAGTAGTTTGCCATTGCTTTCTGAGCGGTACGGCGCTTATACCATTGTTAAAAATCCACACAAAGTGATCTGCTACCAAACCGCCTGCAGCAGGTTTCGAACCTGGTATATCTGGATTATGAAACTGCCGTAGTATTTTAAATAGTTATATACTTAATTCAATGTTATTTATATTTCTCGTGCGGTTGGTTTCAGATCTAAATTTATTCAGACATGGCGTGGCTGGAGCAGATGGTCCATGTTCTGGAAATATAACACGTGGCCGGTACTAGAACTGACATATTCGGTTATTACATTTGTGTAAATGAAGGACAGTTTGACAGGTGAGAGCATGGAGTTTCTCATTATTTAACTATTATGATTTTAACTAGTCGGTGCTTTGTTTGCGTTTCAGATTAGCAGTTGAGCACTAGCTGGGTATTTTGTTTTATGTGTTTAATGTTTGCTTTATGTGCTTGTTTCCACTGAATGGGTTGTTTGAATAAATACAGCCCCTGCCTTAGAATCAAGTTTTATTGTTGTTCGGGTCGGTGCGAGTGTGCAAGAAAGTGATCACACATCACAATAGCATCATCATCATCTCGGCCACCCTATCACACACACACACACATATATATATAACTTATTTGTAGTGTCAATAGTATTTTTCTTTAACCTGTCTATATTTCTTGTCCTTGTTGCCTATTTGTAACTGGTTGATGAAGGGTGAAACCCGTAACGTCCAGTATTTCCTGTATACCGATAATTTGTAAAACTGATTCAATACCGTTTGTTTTTTTCCTTAATATACATATTCATTTTCTTACCCGTTTTACAGCAGATCCCTTATTTATTTACTTACACTATACAACATTTGATTGAAAAAAGATCTTTGTTCCTTACCGCAAGGTATTTTATATTTGATCATGTGCCCTAACATTACCGACGGACTCGAACGGGTGCGCCTCGCCAAAAGAAAGTAAAATTAATTTTTAAAATACAGTCTTTAATATTTTATTATTATATATAATAATAGCCCCTTCAGTCATAACTGACTATGGGAATGCGCCCCTGAGGTGACAGCCCTCAGCTGCTTATTTTCCTGGTGCTCGTTTCGACGTTTTCTCCCCTCCTCTGCTTCTTGTGTGAGCCTCTCTTCGCCCAATCTGAGGTGGCGCCGTAAATAGCATCGCCACTTAGTGCGATCGGCAGCTTCATCCTCCCATGTTGCTGGATCCATGTCCAGTGCCCTCATATCTCTCTTGCACACATCTTTGAACCTCAGCTGTGGTCGCCCAACTGTTCTTCTGCCATCTGCTAATTGATATTTGATTATATGACCAAATATAACCGATGGATGCAGTGTCTAGGTAGAATAGTGCCATCCTCGCCAAAAAGAAGGCAAAATTAAATTTGAACATTTAATCCCTTTTATTCCTGACCGCAAGGTCTTATTTGAATACGTGCCCTAATATAACCGTCGGTTCCAGTGTCTAGGCTGATTACAGTGTGCATCGCCAGAAATAGGCAAAATTTAATTTTAAAAAGACACTTTACTTATTCGAGACTACTATCGTTATATTTGAACATGAACCCCATTCTAACCAACAGTACCAGTGTATAGTTTGAATTTTGGAAGCTTCTTCCACCTAGATAACCGGGCAAAGCAGGGTACTTACAACTAGCATATATTGTGTGTGTGTGTGTGTGTGTGTGTGTGTGTGTGTGTGTGTGTATATATATATATATATATATATATATATATATATATATATATATATATATATATATATATATATATATATATATATATATATATATATATATATGTTACCACTACGTCTCTGTATTGGTGATTTATGGTGCGAATGTTGTTGTGGGCCGTCACTGCGTTATGGATAATGACGACGGGACAAACGTAACAGTAACGATTGGGTCATAAGACTGACCAATTGGTAAGTAAGGCATACTGGACTCATTGTTGAACGTGAATGACGATACGATTTATTACAGAAAGACGTTGACATCATGTGCAAGTACAGTTCATCGATATGGTTTTGAAAGTATATACATTGGCATATATAATAATCAACATAGACGTTGACTGACTGCACTAGCCGTTACCACACGAAGGTTAACGGAAGCTCTACAGCAACGTACCAGTAGAGTACATGGGTTTACAACAGTGACCATGATAAAGTCTTGGAGCATATATATATATATAGAGTTAATTACGATCCAAATAGCTCTTAGCGTAAACTGGACGCACTAACTGGTCAAGCTGAAGCTCTGCAGTTACGCGTAGGAGACTAAGTATCGGAGGCGAGATGCTTAAAACGAGCCGTTTCTGGCTAAATATTTGAAATAAAACGATTCTTGGTATTGCTCATCAAGAATATCATCTTCATCTTTCAGATGTTTATAATTTCTTTATAACCGTGTGTTACGTACATTTATTACCTAAGGGGGTAGTCTTCGGTCCTGCCAAATGTACGCACCAGTCTCAATATAGTTATATTATTTGTGCGGTCGAATGATTCGCGCACTGACGTGCACAAAGCAGTGTGAGTTGCTTTGGGACGCACGGGTAACCTAGTTGAGTAGTTTCTGACGTCATGATTTGGAGGGGCAACATGGACCTTGTTTATGTCCGTGATTGATATATATTATTATTGTATTCATGGCACGTTTATGGAAGCCATTTATTCTAGTGATCTGTATTGGTCTTCAGGTCGAAACCAATAGCAGTAATGTCACGTAAGTTATCGCCCCACTTCTTATTGTATGCTGTATTGAAGGCCGCTCTTATACTAGTCTAGCGGGAATATGTTATTCCTAGAATGGACCTACAGAGTCGTTAGCCTTTAGGATTCGTATCGTAGAAGAAGGATTCCTACGAGTGGGAAAGAAGTTAATTTGATTGCAGTATTCATGTGTGTAAACGCCTTTATTGTAATGCCAAAGTCGTGGCATGGATACCGAGAGGTTAGCCAACATGAAATACTAACCTAGATGTATCTCTATGTATGTACCCTTAATATGATGTTGAACAGACGGAATGAGAATTGATGTCTTGGATCAAGACAGTTTTATTGCATGAATGCAGGATTCAGTGGGTTTGAGATTTGTGTACCCAATTGGATGTCCTTCGTAAAGGTCAACGGACATTCCCTTGCTGTTAAAACCTAGTATGAATATTATTGGATTCTTATTACTTACGTGAGAGAGGATTTTAGATATGAATGACCAGAGTGATGTATCGTTTTATCTGAACTGTCACTACTATATGTATAGTAAATTGTTCATCGTACCTGTCCAAGGAAACATTGTACCGTCCTTTGTCAATCCGTCTTCGTACCACGTAATAATAATTATAATAACTGTACCGACGACGTGTTGAGTTTGATGATCATGTTGGCCTGATTTGCCTTCCACTCGTTGAAGTTCTGTTGGATAGCTCTTCATCTAATTTTCATTCTAACATTCGCGTCGCACTCAAGATGCTAGTTACATTGGTACATCTGCTACTAGCTATCCTTGTTACCCGAAAAGAGCGTCTCAACAGTAAATGTGTATGCCAGTGTGGTCTGGAAATCAATAATTTCAACTCCTGATCTAGACACCACGTACCCTATACTCCAGTATCGGTTGAATGGAAGATCTGAACTTTCAAGGCGAATGAAATCGACAAACATCTTGGAATATATTGTGTTGGATGAATCACAATCACACTCGTATCTTTACGGTGCGCAGGGGGTCAAGGTCATCAATCAACATTCCAACGATCCAGGTTGTTACAGTGACTGACTACTGCTCGCATTTGGAATAAGGTCTAAAAAATAATACGTGATCTTCGTCCAGTATTGCGTGCGATCTTTGCTGTGTCTTAATACTCAGAACGAAGTTCCCATTTTATCCTCAAAACGTACATCGCTCCCTCTAGACGGAGACGAGGCACCATTGATTTTTTAACCTGCAGCGCGTGATGAAGTATAACGTGTTTTCGTTGTACTACACTTTATTACGTTTAGTTGTGCCTCATGTTGTTATGTCCCACATTATTTATATTTTTCATGTTACCTCGTTTGTTTTTTGTTTATTATGTGTTGATTATTCTTCCGTGGGAGGTAGGGAGGTAGATCTGTCGAACGATGATCCATGTGTCGGACCCTGCCTCTAATTCGGAATAAATCTTCACGTCAGACGTTCTGTAGGGCATCATTTTGTACTACAGTTTAATTGGAGCGCGATAATTCTGGTACAAGGCTAGATAAGTGAACTTGCCGAAGTTCACGATCGCTAAGTCTGTTCCCTTTTATATAACAGTATCTTGTTTAGCTGTTTCGTCACGTTTTTAATTGTTGGTTTTAAATTTAGTATATTTTACTTAAGTTAACTACTTTAGTTATCATGATTGTATTTTGTATGTGATTATTGTCCCGTATCTCACCTGTCTATCTATTCAGTTTTTTACAAAGCTGATTATATGTTTTTACACTGTCAAAAAGTGTCAATTGTATCTTGTTCGCATTATTGGATCGTAGATGTCATCGTAATTTTTTACGACACATTCTATTTTAGTTCCACATTTTTATTTTACTTTTGATTTCTACGACTGTAGTCCATTTGTCTTGATTAATCGTGTCGTGTCAGTATTGTGCTAACTGTCTCGTATACACGTTACCATGCTTTCGAACAACATTACATGTTCCATATTAATATACACTTATATAATTATTTATCATTATTGCCTATTAAAATAACTTGATTTTTACCGTTCTAGGATAGGAGAACGAAGACCATACTAGTTAGAATGTCTCCAGTTTTCACTTTTGGTAGTCATTCATTTTACATAAATATTATTGAAATATTGACTATCCTTTAGACTTTTTTTATTTCTCCACATTTAAGCATGCAAATGACTCTGAAGATGGCTCATGATGAAGTAAAAGCACTTTGCAATTGCAAGTTAATATAAGATAAGCTCAAGACAATAGAGAAAGCTCGTAAACAGAGCAAAAGTTAGGAAACTTTACAGCTAGAAAAACTTCAATTTGAGGCCAGATCAAAAACACGGACTTGAGTTCTGAGGAAAGAGGCAGACAAAAAATGAGAACTAGCCGCTGGAATTAGAATGAGAAAACGACTTTCAGCGAGAGGCAGAACAGAAACACTAAGGAGGCTGAGAAAACGGACTTTAAAAATTGAAATGGTAAGTTAACAAAAGGATACTGCAAAATAAAATCAAAATAACGGGACATGGAAGAAAGAAGATTTAATAGATTGCCTAGCTAATTTCAGATAGGAGAAATAATTTCGACTTTCAGCTTGACAGAATGGAACGAGGGGGAAATTTGACCTAGAAAATCGGGGACCAGCATTTGAAACTGAAAATTAGACTGGAGTCGTCAAGAATATGAAGTAGGATAACTGAGGCTTACATACTCATGGTCCGAGCGGAGATTGAGACGAAGCTTCAGACAGATTCATCATAGAACTTGTGTATGAGCCACACTTCATCCTGATGTAGCAAGACGCAAGCTTGGGGAAGAGGAATTCACCTTACACTATTAGTGATCAAATTTAATCGCGCTTATTCACACCGTCTTTAGATGCACGTGGGTGATTATCTAGATTAGTCTAGGTCATCTAGGATACTTGGTATTCTCTGAGGCGTATTGGTGAGGGTCTCTCAGTAATAACAGTCGGGGGATTATTATGTACAGTAATAGCTCTCATGTACATTGTGTTACATTATATTGTTATGTTCAATCATTGTAGAGTTACTTACAGCGAGATGACATTAGCAGTTATATGATCCTGACCACCAGTTATACTTTGAGGTACAACTCGAGGCTGCGGAAAACTGACGCATATATTAGGCTCATTAGACGCACCGCACATTTTCTGCAAGAAATTTCTCACAAATGACTTGAAATGACGAAAAGTCTAGCCGATTTAGATAATTTATCGTACACGGATGTATCATTGATACCTCTTAAGCTGTTATATCTAGTAGCTAGCCGGAACTTTTCAGTATGTGTTATTTCTGTCACTACATAGGATTGACGTACGCAGACTTTAGTTACAAGCAATGCGATTCGAAGTTAGCCAAAATATGATACATGTCGGTATTGATGATGGTCTTCTTCATTTGATTTTTCTGATGCGCAGCGATCAAGCACGTACTTCGATTCGTGAGCGTTTGAACCGTACTTTTTCTGCGCATTTTTTACACCAGATACGGAAACCACCTATTGTCTAGTGATAAGACTTTAAAAAACTCTATGGATAATGAACATGCAAAATATAATTTTATGGTATGCTAGGTCTATCCCGAGGCTCTCACCCAAGACAGGGATCTAGAATGACATTTGTCTAATCGCCGCGAGATATAGAGCGTGGACAATTTGACCCTAACAGTTGCTTTTGCAGCATGCAAGCTCCAACAAAACAATTTTATCATGGCATTTCGGTATAACTTTATATTAGTACTGTTTGCTATGTAATGCAATATAAGGGAAATAATCATAATTTCACCATATGATTATCTATTTTTAACTCAAGGGCAATAAAGCAATGTTCAACAATCTATGACTGCTCCATTTCACTTGTTACGTTGGAACTAACCATAACAGCTCTACGTATGATCGCAGAGCTATTGGGCGGTAGATATACAAATAATTTAATAACAATTATAGTCAAAGGACATTATAATTAGATGGATACTAGAAAACTTTGTAGAGAGAAATCATATTGATAGTAGCTCAGGAGTGCGCATACAAACAAAACAAGTTTATTCAGGAAATTAAACCACTTTAACAATCAACATTCATAACGCATTCATTCTATACATAGATTCTCGGCTAATCCAAATTTTGCATATCTCTGTAGCATCCAGGAATGGATGTGACTAGGAAGGCAGAAAGAAACGACAAATTGTTGGCACATATTTTATATGACTCTCAATAAATCACAAATCGATTGCAGGCAAGCCTGCAAGAACGAGATTGATCGTCGAGTTTGTAATACAGGTAGACCTTCTATAATGTATCGCTTTTATGTGATATCACAGGCTAACTAATGGAAGCAGGGTATAATAGTAGCTGAAAACTCCACAATGCTATGTCTTGTTCTCTGATTAGGTACCCAGGGTTGAAAGAATCTGTCCAGATTGCTCGACTCACACTTTTCTCCTGCTATGGCGATCACGTCGCCTTTGCGTGTGCGGACATCACCACTTCGCCTCTTGTTAAGATTGTCGGTAACACAGCATGACAGTCTGTAACGGCCAATGGCTGCGTCAGTATACACACAGGGGGGATGGGCCTATTTATGTTTTAACAAGGGACTTTGTCAATAACATATTCCATGCTCTATCACCTATTCTTGATACAACAGCGTCTTTTAGCCTGTGGGCGTCTCAGGACTTCGCACTGATCCAACAAACGTTGTGCCAAACGGGACCAGGGCTTGTCATTTGTGTGGACTTTCGGTGGCACCATTGAAACATTTCCACCGCTATTATTGGACCTTTAACACACCTATTTTTTTTCAGGAAAGAATTCCAGGCCACTTGTCTCCATTACTGCAAGTCCAATTTGTAGGACCCAGATTATATTAGCTAGGGTCTGGCTTATTCATGGTATTAAAGAGGATTGTACAACCACAGCCAAATTTGCTTGAATGGGTAAGGGAGTAAGTAGAGCGTCATATTTCCAAAATACTGCACAATGCTAGTAGTGGGGGGGGGGGGGGGGGAACTAGAGTGGCAACGCTTACTAATATGTCGCATGATACACCTATTGAACCTACAGTTCACACTACTTGTGATGATCTTGCTCCTATTTCACGGGAGTTGTTTGCAACATTGCAAAAGAATGATGATTCATAAAAAAAATTTTTTTCATTATGTTGAAACTAAAAAAGAATAATCCAGCATACATCAATACTTGCACAAATATAGGGACGAAAGATGACTTTATACTTAAAAATGGGATTTTGGTTAGAGTCAAATTACGGGAAAAGGATTCACATCCTTATGTGTTATCAGATCTTTAGTCCACCCATCCTCTATGAGATCTCTCGTATATATACTCGACATGGCACCATGGACTCTCGCAATGTGCGGGCCATATGGGTTTTTCGCGTACCAAATCCAGCGAGTGCTTTCGGCATTCTCAACTGGCCAGGCGTCCATAGGGACATCACTCTCTACTGTCGGTCTTGTTTGATTATGTCAGGAAGTTAAGGTAACGGGGTCCATTTTCATGCGGCTCCTATTCAAGCTGCGGACATCCCGATTAGACCATTTGATCCCGAAAAATGGCTATATTAGACATTATTGGTCCGATGCTTCCATCTGCTAGAGGGCATACGCATATTCTTACGTGCATTGATATGTGCACTCGTTGGCCTGAGGCCATCCCTCTCAAGAACACTTCATCTGCCAGTGTAGCGGAGGCGTGGCTGTTGAGCTTCTCACGCTTTGGTTTTCCACGGAAAATCTTGTCGGATCATGGGGTTCAGTTCATTTCTGAATCCATGTCTCAAGTTATGAAGACATTAGGTATAGACAGATCTCTTAGTTCTATTTATCATGCGATGTCAAATGGGTTAATTGAGCGTCTCAATAGGACACTCAAGCAGTTGTTGGGTAAGATGACCCAAGACCATCCCCAAGACTGGGATCGGGTCATACCCGCTGCTCTGTTTGCGTATCGCGAAAGTAAGTACAAAAATCAATGCCACGGGGTTTTCTCCTTTCACATTCCAGCTAGTTTTTGGCATGCAACAACGCGGTTCGAGGTCGTTATTCCACGACTTATTGGGTGATGAGAGTATTGAAGAGGAAGCTCATTCCTTCTATGAGTATGTGATCTCTGTGAGAAAGGGAATCATAGATGCTTGTAGTCTTCGCCAGCTTATTCCTGGTGACGAAGCTTTTGTATTACTCCCTGCGCATAACAATCGTCTTTTAATTACCTGGAGAGGTCCTTTCAGGATCATCTCAAGAATATCCGATGTCGACTACATCGTTGATGTTAATGGTAAACATAAAACCTTCCACATTAACATGTTGAAGGAGTATTACTCACGTCCTGATTATCTACAGTCAGTATTCCAGGCAACTGACGATCCTACACCTCCTATTCAACACTATTCTAGTTTGTCAGTCATCCAAGAAGAAGAATCTTCTTTCGATGATGTACAACTACCAATACCAGTTGTACCACTCCATTCCACTGAGAAATGGAATGATGTTACAATCTCATCTACTCTTTCGGCTGATCAACGTCAGCAAGTCTCTAATATTCTACACTCGTATGAGGATGTCCTCACTGACATCCCAGGTCATACGTCAGTCATCCAACATGACATTATTCTGACTGACGATACGCCTATTCGAGTTCGCCCATATCCTATCCCTTTACACTTTCGTGATAAGGTTGATAAGGAATTGGATGAGATGCTTCAATTAAATATAATTGAACCATCTTCATCACCATATTCTTCTTCTATGGTAATCATTAGGAAAAAGGACAACAATATACGTCTTTGCGTAGATTACAGGAAATTAAACAAAGTTACAAAATTCGATGCGGAACCGTTACCTCTTTTAGACGACTTATTGGAGAGATTATCTCATGCCACATTCTTTTCGAAATTTGACCTTTCAAAGGGCTATTGGCAAGTGCCACTAACTCCTAAAGCAAAGCCATTCACCGCTTTCTCGACGCCACGGGGTCTTTTTCAATGGAATTTTATGCCATTCGGATTAATGAATGCGCCAGCTACTTTTGTACGCATGATGCGCCGCATATTGTCTCATCGTCCCGATGTCATTACTTATATAGATGACATCTGTCTTTTCAGTGACTCTTGGGATGAACATATTCATGGATTAAAAGCTTTACTGTCTACCTTACGAGATTATAACTTAACAGCAAAACCTTCAAAGGCTTTTGTCGGTTTTCATGACATCTCATTTCTGGGTCACCGCATAGGTCATGGTTTTATGTATACAGAAGACAGTAACGTCTCTAAAATTTTAAACATCTCAGCACCTAAGACAAAAAAACAAGTTAGGTCTATTTTAGGACTAATACAGTTCTATTCAAAATTCATCCCTCATTTGTCTACTATAACTGCACCTTTTTCGTCTCTACTGAAAAAAAGCACATCTAATGTAATAAAGTGGTCGCAGGATCACCAAACGACGTTAGACTATATAAAACGATTTTTTTCAAAAGAACCTTTTTTGAGGTTGCCTAACAAAAATCTCACTTTCATTCTTCGCAGTGATGCATCTTCCTACGCTATTGCTGCAGTTTTGATGCAGGAATATAACGGCACCTTATTTCCGGTGATGTACGTGTCCAGAAAACTTACGGAGAGCGAACTCAAATACTCCGTTCTAGATAAAGAGCTACTTGCGTTAGTGTGGGCAATCACAAAACTGGAACGTTACCTCCTTGGCTCACACTTTGTGGTGGAATCTGATCAAAAAGCTCTTACCGCACTGAACTCGAAGAACGTAAAATCATCGAAGTCAGCGCGTTACGCTATAGCGCTTCAACCATTCAATTTTGAAATACGAGCTATTCCTGGAGTGAAGAATGTGTTCGCAGACTGTTTGTCGAGATGCCCAAGCGAACTTGTCGAACTAAACCACTTCCAGATGTTGAAACATCCTCACCGATAACATGAATAACTGTGTACATTTTCATTGATTATACGTCTATAAAGACTGATCATATAACTGAAGTATTCGTATAAATATA
Source organism: Oreohelix idahoensis (assembly GCA_024509875.1). NCBI lineage: Eukaryota > Metazoa > Mollusca > Gastropoda > Stylommatophora > Oreohelicidae > Oreohelix > Oreohelix idahoensis. Next base: position 100,717 of record JAMPIV010008998.1, read on the forward strand.
TCTTTCAGGATATACTTACTTATGGATTATAACATTACTTCTTGTGTAGTAACGTTTTATTAGAACGGGAACAGTGTTATTAGAGTAACATTTTATTAGTACTGCAACATTGGTACTACAGTAACTTTTTATTAGTATGGAAACATTGTTAAAAGCGACAAATATACATTTGTTATTCCTATGGAACATATTACACTACATATCGTGTTCGAGAATATATTTTATCGTGTATGGAACATTGAGAACATCGTCTCGTCGATTACTAACTAGTTGTAACTGAACATTGACAATGATTGATATTGGAATTACTTAGAATATATTAGTAACTGGTTATTTGTTAGTAATTAAGAAATATATAAATTAATATAATTCAATTTAATCTATTTAATTAATTATGGATCACACATATACTAACTTTCTTAGTTGTCACGTAATACCTGCATTCACTGTTAAGATCACTAGTCAACCATACTAGTGTTAGAAAACATTAAGGGTGTTGATTCTTAAAGTGTTTAATTTTGCATTGCTTCATTTTTGCACATTGTATTTTCAATCTTTCTGTTTTATTGATTCTCTTGTCATTGATTATCATCAGTGTTGCTGTTCATTTTCATTTTTGAAATCATATGTTTCAAATTTTTTTTAGAAAACTTAGTTGAATTTTATTATCATCTTTTTTTTTTTTTAATGGTTTTTTTCATTTTCATGGTCAACTTCTTTTACTTCGAATATTACCACATCGTTCCAAAGTAGGTCGATGGTGGATGTGTGCTTTAATGCATACTATCATTTAGTTATATTGATTTCGTTTAATATTCTTTTCTTAATATGGTATAACTTTATGCATTTCATATATCTTGTTGTAGTTTTGACTCACCTCTCCCGGGTACTAAGTTCAAAAAAATTAATAGAATTAAAAAAAATTAATTCTATTAATTTTTTTTAAGGGGAGGTAATAAGGGAGCTGTTACGTACATTTATTACCTAAGGGGGTAGTCTTCGGTCCTGCCAAATGTACGCACCAGTCTCAATATAGTTATATTATTTGTGCGGTCGAATGATTCGCGCACTGACGTGCACAAAGCAGTGTGAGTTGCTTTGGGACGCACGGGTAACCTAGTTGAGTAGTTTCTGACGTCATGATTTGGAGGGGCAACATGGACCTTGTTTATGTCCGTGATTGATATATATTATTATTGTATTCATGGCACGTTTATGGAAGCCATTTATTCTAGTGATCTGTATTGGTCTTCAGGTCGAAACCAATAGCAGTAATGTCACGTAAGTTATCGCCCCACTTCTTATTGTATGCTGTATTGAAGGCCGCTCTTATACTAGTCTAGCGGGAATATGTTATTCCTAGAATGGACCTACAGAGTCGTTAGCCTTTAGGATTCGTATCGTAGAAGAAGGATTCCTACGAGTGGGAAAGAAGTTAATTTGATTGCAGTATTCATGTGTGTAAACGCCTTTATTGTAATGCCAAAGTCGTGGCATGGATACCGAGAGGTTAGCCAACATGAAATACTAACCTAGATGTATCTCTATGTATGTACCCTTAATATGATGTTGAACAGACGGAATGAGAATTGAAGTCTTGGATCAAGACAGTTTTATTGCATGAATGCAGGATTCAGTGGGTTTGAGATTTGTGTACCCAATTGGATGTCCTTCGTAAAGGTCAACGGACATTCCCTTGCTGTTAAAACCTAGTATGAATATTATTGGATTCTTATTACTTACGTGAGAGAGGATTTTAGATATGAATGACCAGAGATGTATCGTTTTATCGGAACTGTCACTACTATGTATAAATTGTTCATCGTACCTGTCAAGGAACATTGTACCGTCTTGTCAAACGTCTTCGTACCATGTAATAAATTATAATAACTGTACCGACGAGTTGAGTATGATCATGTTGGCCTGATTTGCCTTCCACTCGTTGAAGTTCTGTTGGATAGCTCTTCATCTAATTTTCATTCTACATTCGCGTCAAGATGCTAGTACATTGGTACATCTGCTACTAGCTATCATGTTACCCGAAAAGAGCGCTCAACACCGTGTCTTCCCTCGCTAAGGACAAGCACACGAAAAATTCACGTCTAAACAAGACGGAGGATATCGGGATCTGCCTCAAGTACGTTGACCTATGGCAACAAATCCCTGCGTCATACCGTGCCATTCCCCGTTTTATAATAGTGCACGGTCGTAAGCAGATAACATTACAAAACATGTCAATGCTGTGCTCAGATGCACGTCTGAAAATACCAGGCGTGTATCTGAGAGCTTTAAACATTTATCTGACTGTCGTGGTTAAGTAAAGTGTAGAGTATTTGTCGAGTTGGACAATAGTATTGAAATCGACAAGGGATAGTGGACTGACAGAGTTATAGATTACACATAGATAAAGTGTAAATATGAGATGGACTTGAGACAACCTGGAAGAAGATTTATCAAAATGATCTCTCTCTACAAGCCTCAACTCACTTTTACTGTCTAAGCACCTCCTGCTCTCACTCTTTTCTCTTATCAAACATAGAGATTATAGTAAAGAGCTAAAACAAGTTAATTATGGATGAAAGGGTCGGGAACAGCGCATTAATAAAATGTGTAAACTTTATTAAAGAAGAAAAGCATGAAAATAATGCATATCATCATACACAGCATAAATTACATCAATAATCAAAATATTCATCAATAGTCATCAATAACCATCAATAACCACAATAATGCAAATACCCACCCACAAACACACACACCACCAACACTCATAAAACCTGTAGAACACAGAGAAATGAATAAACTGTGTCAGTCCGTCCGCTTTCGTGGGACCAAATGTAATAGTCCAGAAAGTGTCTTACATGTAGATCCTTCAAGGCGAGGGAATAAGCCTACTAAACTTTCCTTGTTGGTACTATCATTGGTGACCTCTAGTTGCGCGAGGGGGCTGGAAGACTCTATTTACCTCTGGTTTACCAAATGAATAAAACTGCGTGTCAGTCCGTCCGCTTTCGTGGGACCAAAAGCTAGCTCCAGAAAAGTGTCTTACATGTAAATATCCTTCAAGGTGAATGAAGTGAAATACAAAACTTTCCTCGGTGGTGCTAAACGTTGGTGACCTTTAATTGTGTGAGGGGCTGGAAGACGCTGTATATCTTCTGCTGACCAAATAAACAAACTGAGCGACAGTCCGTCCGCTTTCGTGGGACCAAAGGTGCTAGCTCCAATGTCTTTACGTAAAATATATACTCCATTCGTGATGGAATTAGCCTGTAAATCCAATGTAGGCGCTAACTTTGGTGACCCCTAATTGCGTGAGGGGCTGGACACTGTCTATCTTTGGTTGACCGCTCCTAAGTGCGAAGTTCTACATAAACCCAGAAATACACCAGACGAAGTTACTTGAGGACAAAGAGTCCCAGGCGCTCTTATCCAGCGCTATTGCTTGCTTGGCATTAAATCCGGTTTGGACTGGTTGACGGTGGCTTGACTGAGTGCCCCGTTTAGGCACACAAAGTCGGGTGATATCAGATTCTGCTATAGACATGCTGGGCGGTTTTGATATTCTGGAAGCCGCAATGCTCTGACTGGTAATCCAATAGGCGAGTAGATAACTACTACTGCATTAGGTGGTTCCAGATTTAGCGTTGGCTCGTTGCACTGCGTGAGCTTAACTTGGCGTTGACAAAAGGGGTTTTGATTCAGGAACGGGGTTGACAACTCGTGACGCTAGCGGTATTCATAAACCCTCTAGATCGAAGAGAACATGACGTTCTTCGCCTGACTGGAGTCTGCTCTAGCGATTCGGTATCCCTGAAACTGAGACCCAAAAAAGACGGCCTTTACATCAAGCAAATAATAAATCACACTAACTTTATACAGAAAGTTTCGCTCTACTATGGGATTAAATTTATTGTAGTTATTGCTATGATAGTTTTAGGGCTGTCTTTAACCATGTCTCCTGTTCCTTCCACTCTATCAATTATCAGCATGCGCCTGCATAGGCTTAATATCTTTTGCACACCTAGGTACCTGTCAGTAAATGTTCTGACAGCAAAATCTACTCCTCTTCTCCCAATCTCAACATACAGGAACCCTAACCCTGTAGTTATAGCTGCATGATTATGCTATCATCTTACAACATTAAATGAATTACATAAACAGATTACAGCATGTGACATTACACAAATAAATCATATGCCCCCTTGGGGAAATATATTAACATTCCACAAAATGAGTACATAGAAAATGCAATGTTCTTGCTATAATAATACAGTTGTGATTGTACATAAGATAGAATTATATCTATGGCGGGTGTCTGCTTTCTGTGAAAGTTATGACTAGAGTCTAGCTACACAAGTAAGCATATAATGATTCTCCCTTGCCACTAGAAATATCTATCAAAAAGGAATAAGTGACTATCTTCTATAATTCAGTGTTAAGTGAATGATCCACACCTCTGACCATATCTTGCAGAAAGGACAGTTAATTTTGCTGACTCTTAACCCAATGGTAAGCACTGTATGAACTGATTCTACGCCTAGTATCTGTTATTGTAAGTTTATCATTTCCCATTATAAACCGTAACAGTTTAAGCACCACTTAACTAAGGCGGTAGACCGCGCTACATTATCACTGAATTAAATGACTAGGAGAAGTCCTCAGAAATGAATTCACGTCACTTTCCTATCAGATATATGTAGAAGCTAACATGAATATATCATATTATAATTATAAGATATGTCAACTCACCCCGAAAAATGATTAGAGATAGGCCTTAACATTTAGTTCTGTGTTAAAGTCTGCCTTATCTCATGATGGTCCATCTCGGGCCAGGAATATATTCATAAGTGTGTTAGACTTATTAACCCTTCTACTCTTATAGTTTACCAATAAACACCTGGATGGCTTGTTTCTACAGATGTATCGGCGTGCAACGTAACAAGGAGTAAGACAAATGCCATTCTAGAGACCAGATCAGAGACAACAGCCGCCCGAAGATTCCCCAGGTAGACAAATGCATAATATTATGGTCAGGGGCCACAACAAATCTCTCAGAACGAACGTGAGTCGTTATCTCCCCTTTTAATCTCGCTACCAACTTTATTAGGCTAGCGGGTTTCCTTCAAAGAGCCTCTCGTATCGTGATCAAACACTTAAAGCGACCAGAGGAATGTTTCTCTGGTCAAACGAACCACAGGTGCGTTTAGATAACATTACGTTACCGCTCCGCTGACCGCAGCTGGCCAGAACGTAAACAAACCGCGGGTGGGGTTTGCGAAGGTGAAAAATGAAAGAAAAGAAGAATACAAATGACAGTGAAACCAGGACATTAAAAAGTAAAAACATATGGAACGGAATGGTAAAATAAATTAACAGTCACGTGACACTGACCCTCAACGAATATAAAGTATTTAACTATATATATATATATATATATATATATATATATATATATATATATATATATATATATATATATGTGTGTGTGTGTGTGTGTGTGTGAGTGTGTGTATGTGTGTGAGTATATTTTGGTTATAGTGGTATAGTGGTTGTACCCATTATAATAGGAGCTTCCTACTTAATGTGTGCCCGGTTCCCCTTAAATTGTAGGTACGCCACTGGTATGGATGCTGACTGTTCCTATAGCACGCTCGATGTACACGCCCCTAATGTTTCCTCTCATACGTCCATCCTTGCTATATAGTCTTAAATTGTATGCCAAATTATGGAAGCCTTCGCCTTGTTGATTCATTACCTCCCTTGGTGTAGAAAGAGCTAAAAATTACGTGAAAGACAGCCAACAAAAGAATTTATAGACATCAATGGAGACCGACAGTCGTGTGGTTTCCTTGCGTTTACGAAGACAGGAAGATAAAACAGAACTATCGCTCCGTCAGGTAGCCTATGTCGTAAGCGGTGACTGTCGTGAGGTTGTGCATGAAGTTGACAACCGAGACACTTAAAATACACTACGACAGAAAACACAGCTGGAAAGATTAAGAGCACACTGCACAGTGCTAGTGCTGTAACTTGGGCTTTCTGCAAGGGGCGAAAAATGGTTTGTTGTCCTTTACTCCTTACGGATTTAAAATGAAACTGGTGAATACTACGAAGCAGAAAGTGTTACATTACAAAACAGCCTCGCTCAAGCCTGTCGGCGAGGTACCTGAAGAAAATGACAATACAAAAAGAGACAGTCGCAGTTTCACAGTGATAACATTTTGTCAGTTTTAAATATCAAATTCAACGAAAGTAATCTCTGAGACATCCTTTACATTCATGGTAATATGATTTTTTATTTATTTTCATAATCTGATCCAACATTCAAAAATCTAAGTTAAACATGCGTAATATGTGCAGCGACAGAAATTTTAGGTTAATGACCCTTTAGGAGTCTGACCCGTTGTGACCTATTTTTTTTTTGTCTGCACGCCCGACATATTTTTCTCCCAACCCTTTGCTCCAGTTATTCAACAGATAAGGTAACGTGCTACTGTTCCTGTGTAAAGATTACGTGTATCGAGTGCGACGTGAATAGAACAGGTATTATGCTTGACATGTTACTTGCAACAGTGCTTTTCAGCATTTTGTTCTTGTTTACTGCAAAATACAACACATCTACGTCAAGCAGTGTATACAAACAATGTATGTATGCCTAAAAGGTAGTCTCATAACAGATACTGCCGTAGGAGAGTAAAGTGTTAGAGACTTCACCATACTAGGTCCAGCATCGAGAGGTGGGGTGACCAGTTCTCTTCCTTGCTGCCTTTTCCTTCCCTAACTCAAAGAGTCAGGTATCCATTTACAGCTGCGTAGACTGGAGCGTGTCGGTACCGGGATTCTAATCCGGTGTAGGAGGCACCATGGATTTAACCGGCATCGCGCACTGTACAGTGCTTCCTACTGTCAGATAGGGAACACTGGACAAGTGATTCCTGCCTAGGTAGCAGGCACTTCACTCAGGCAGGAAGTACTGTACAGTAATTCTTGTCTGAAAAAAAATAAATTGGTATATCGTGCTGCGTTGTAGTTATTATAATCCATTAGGCAGATATTTCCACCTTTCCTTCCTTTATATGACAAAAGACTGGAGAGATAAAGAGTCAAGATGTTTTTAGGTTTGCTTCATATGTTATTCATTTATAGTATTTAAACAAATTTTATGAAATTTTTATAATTCCGTCTAAAATGTATGGTGGGAAATTATTATTTCAATATTCATTCCAAACAGGTATCGGTATGGTGCGTGTAGTGCGGTATGGTGCGTGTAGTGAGATATGGTGCGTGTAGTGCGGTATGGTGCGTGTAGTGGGATATGGTGCGTGTAGTGCGGTATGGTGCGTGTAGTGGGATATGGTGCGTGTAGTGCGGTATGGTGCGTGTAGTGGGATTATAATTTGGGCAGTGAATAATAAATATAAGGTAAGGGTGGTCCCATTGCAGATACTGCCGTAGTGGAGTGAAGTGTAAGAGACTTTACTATACTGGATCCAGCATGGAGAGGTGAAGTGACCAGTTCCATTTCTCGCTGCCTTTTCCTTCCCTAACTCACGAGCAAAGTCAGGTACCCATTTACGTAACTTTGCCGAGAGAGACCAGCGCCCTAACCACTCTTTCAATCGGATGCTAAATAAATATATAAATAAGTAATAGTGCATTTAATTGTACTTCTGAATAATTTTTATAAATTATAATTGTCTGACTAAAAAAAAATATGAAAGAAAGATCTTGGTTGTTAAATCACAATGTGTAAACAAACAGACTTTCCGTTAAGGAAAAGATATGAAATAAGCTTCATTTAATTATTAACAGGTATCATACTGAGACGAAATGTCAAGAGTGGCTGAAGTTAAATCTTAGTATACGTGTTCGAAACCCAAATTTTTACGAGCTAATTTTAGGGAGTACATTTGAGACATGACAACCTGTGATAGGGTGGGCGAGATGATGATGTTGTGATATTTGATCACTCTCTTGCACACTCGCAACCGACCCGGTTCAACAATAAAACTCTGATTCTTAAGGCAGGGGCTGTATTTATTCATACAACCCTGTCAGTGACATTAAACACACACAGCAAACATTAAACAAATAAACCAAACACCAAACACCCAGCCAGTGCTCGATTGCTAATCTGAAGAAGCAAACAAAGCAACGACTAGTTAAAATCATGGTTAAATAATCAGAAACACCATGCCCTCACCTGTCAAACTGTCCTTCCACACTGCGTGAAACTGAATATTATACTATCATGCACACACACATGCATGTCGTCTAGCGAGACTAGTATGGTGTTGTGCATGAGGCTGGCAATCTCACCGTGTAACATAGATTGCTACCGAAACCACTACTGCAAGAGCACACACTCAGCTATCACACACACACTCATGCATGTCGTCCAATGAGACTAGTCTGGTGTTGTGCATGAGGCTGGCAATCTCACCATGTAACACAGATTGCTACCGAAACTACTACAGCACGAGCATTTGAATGCTTCATACGGAGGCAAACCACACTAGTGGCCCCATGCTCCCTCAGGAGCGGATAAGAGAAATATATATCTCCAAGTAAGCCCACATGCTCTCACAAACCATTCTACACATAACCATAATTAAATAATAATAAAATATGTATCAAATAGAATTAAACAATATGTACAACCAATACTCTCCTTAATGGGCATAAACCACTACCTCGCAACTGATCCATCTCAATATTCATTACTGCATTCTGAACATGTCATAAGTGACGACTGGTGCGCCTGGCAACAAGCGTGTCGTATATGACCCCTGATGAGATTGGGAACTCATCACATGAAACACATCGTTACCGTTACCGAAACAACCACTGCAATAGCATAAAAATGCTTCTTGTGGGCCTGTTATGGACACCAGCTGCATTGGTGTTTCCATGCTCCGCCGGGAGCAAACAGAGAAACACCTGTCTCAACGTGCCTTACGCACCAAGGAGTGGCCTCGCGCTCTCCAGAAATCTAAATACATATTCTCACCTCACTCAAAGTAACCCACTAAAGATATACAGTAGAATAATCAATAATCGTGAAATACCACTAAATTACTGTCGCATCAAAGAATAAAATATAATTATTCTTGACTTTAACAAAACTGGAATTAAACTCATCACCCAAAGGAGATCTTAACACGAAAACATCTCTTTCCTTTACTGGGGAAAATTACCTTAAACTGCTTTCACCCACGTGTCAATTCACACAGTATAAAACTGCGTAACATAGGCTTACCATGCGTGTTATGCAGACTTGCTGGCGCATTCTTTATTCACAGTCATCAACCCGTGGCCCCCCGGTTGCCATCTTCCCAACTAGTTAATATTATCTAAATTCAAGTCCCTGATAACACCTCTGTCCAGTTCCATGTATGAAATAGTTTCATACTATATTTGCCTTTCTGATGAATGAAATAATCGCTCTTAAACTTTCACATCTATCTATCTATTTATTTCCTTAAACATTAGAACAGACTCGTGCTGAATATAATTTAAGAATTATAGAGCACGAATGCTAATTTCTACAAAATACGCTAACAATTATAGCTCACGTGCTCTGGTTATGACGTTCTTCGCCTGACTGGAGTCTTGTTCTAGCAATTCGGTATCCCTGAAAACCCGAGAATGCCGAGAACATAGGCAATAACATTTAGTTCTGTGTTAACGTTTGCCTGAGTCTCATTATGGCCATCCCGGGCAGGAAATATTTTACGAGTGTCTCTGACTGATTAAAACCCTCTACTCTTATACCAGGGAAGGTCAAAAAGTAATGCCTCCTATTTTTTATGTATGTAAATACTGCATCGGTGTGCAATTTGTAAATTTAGCAGGATTCCACAAACACTCTTCTGCACTGTATAGCATTACCAACCTGTTTTCAGTAACAGGTGGCACCACTGTAACAGTTTAAAAATGGCTGCCAAAGACGTTTGGTTAAAACAACGTTATGTCATAGAATTCCTCAATGCTGAAGGCGAGACCCCAATTCGCATCCACGAACGTTTGAAGAATGTTTATGGAGATTCAACAGTGGATGTTAGCACTGTCCGACGTTGGGTACATCGTTGTGACGAAGCTGAAGTAGGTCAATCCTCAATGGCTGACGCAAAGCGGACTGGCCGTCCGTCTACCGCAGTTACTCCACACAACATTCATCGAGTTGATGGCATCATTCGTGGTGACCGTCGGGTAATACTGGATGAACTTTCTTCCATGTTGTCCATTAGTAAAGGCAGTGTCCAGAACATCATTAAAGACCTGGGTTATTCAAAAGTTTGTGCAAGGTGGGTACCCAGAATGTTCACAGACAGACATAAAGAAACAAGGAAAACCATAGCCATCAACCACCTGCACCGTTACGAAACTGAAGGAGAAGAGTTTTTATCGAATATTGTGACCGGTGATGAGACTTGGGTTCGTTTTTTTGAACCAGAATCCAAGAGGCAGTCAATGGAATGGCATCACACAACATCGCCGACAAGAAAGAAGTTCAAAAGTTCACCATCTGAAGGGAAAGTTATGGCCTCCGTGTTTTGGGATGAGAAGGGTGTGATTCTTCTCGACTTCTTGGACCAGGGAAACACCGTGAATGCAGACCGTTACATTGAAACTTTAAAGGAGCTTAGAGGTCGTCTTCGGCGACTTTACCCATTAAAAGATCAGAGAACTGCACTACTGTTGCACGATAATGCCACGCCAAACACCGCTAAACGCACCATTGATGCGATTGCAGAATTTGGCTGAACATTATTACCACAACCCCTTACAGTCCCGATCTTGCACCTTCTGGCTTCCATCTGTTTAGACCACTGAAAGAAGATCTTCACGGACATCACTTTGAGGACACCGAGACCCTTAAACGCGCCGTACGCCAGTGGTTTAGGAAAAAGGACACACATTTTACCGTGCGGGGATACATGCCCTTGTGAGAAGATGGACAAAAACTGTAACAGATAACGGAGACCACATTGAGAAATAAATTTTTGAAGTTTAGACTTGGGGCTACATTCCAATGTGAATTTTATCTGTTTTCTTGCCTATTGAATGAAATTAAAAATTACGAGGCATTACTTTTTGACCGTCCCTCGTAGTTTACAAATGACGCTACCCGGACACCTGGCATGGCTTGTTTCTACAGATGTTTCGGCGTATAGCGTAATCAAGAGTAAGACAAATGTTATTCTCGAGGTATACATCAGAAGCAACAACCGCGAGAAAGTTCCTCAGATAGACAACACATAATATTATGAGAGCTAACTGCGTCGTCTAAGGGCCAAACCACAAAGACCAAACGCGGGTTTTATCTCCCCCTGAACCGGAGATCAAACCTGTTATCAGCATGAAACATTCCTTTGGTCAAACAAACACCAGGTGCGGTTCAGGTAATATTATCGTAAGCTGAGCTGACCGCTACTGACCAGTGGGGAATTTATAATGAAGGCCAGAACGAAAACAAAGCCGCGGGGTGGGTCTGAGAGGGGAATGATGGGCCACGTAGGTAAATCCAAAGAAAGAAAATACAAAAGTCAAAGAAACCAGGACATTAAAAGAGTAATAAAAGAGATGGGACGTGATGGAAAGACAAATTATCAGTCAACGTGACAAGTTAGCCCCCCTTTTTAAAGTTCGTGCACCACGGACTAAAGGACAGTAATTTATCTTTTCCATAGACGTCCGTTATATGTCCTTGAAACATCCTATACTCATAAGTCAAATTCGTATCCAACTTCTGTCTGTCCATATGGCTACGAGTTAATTTCTTCCCTCTGTCTAGTAGACGCTCGGCGAATGGGATTTTGCGAGGCCAGACGTATATGACGTAACTCCTTTCCCTGTGAACCTGACCTTGTTTATTCAGTTCACTCTGCCTGTTTATCGTCCGGAAAATTATCCGCACCTGTTTTGAGTTTCGGCCCCGCCTGAACTCACTGACCACTGCATAGGTAATCCGCCTGTTACGTACAGTGTAATCATTGCTGGACTCGGGCTGTTTACGTTTCGCGGGCGTGTATCTAACTGCCCTGTGATAACAACGACTTATCGGAATTTTCCGCGCGCGAGTAACCCGAGTCGGTAAATGAAGCAGTTTGCTGGCTGAAGAAACGCTCGCGTGTTTCTCCTTCTGCCTCTCCGCACCTACTCCCCTGTTTCGGTGGGAGCATTGATCAATCTTCAGACCAGTGCCGTCTAAAGGCGGGTCTGGAACTTTCCTTGCCTTGCCTCTCACAATTATGGCTTGGTCAACGGAAATGATCAAGTTTCTCGGTAATGGCCTGGCACAGGCGACTACTTTGCTGTCCATCAGTGGGTTTAAGACCACTGGAATAATGCGATTAAAATGAGAGAATTCTGATGCCTGTAGCATACAGTCTTCGATCGCATTCGGGGGTTCTACTGAATCATAACGGATCTCAGTAGCTTCTATCTTTGGAGAAAGATAGGTATTATCTGCGAGTTGCAGAATTTGTTGAGTCGCTTTACCTTTACCAACATGAAGTGAGCCAAAGCTCTCAACAATAGCTCCTTGTAAAGTAGTAAGGCAGCTTTCTTCACTGTCTTCTGCCCTGAGAAGTATGTGAGACTCAAGTGGAGTACCAGGGATCCCTTCACCTGAAACCCTGTGTCCACTAAAAACGTCAACTTTGCCCTCCCCAGAGGAAGTTAATGGCATCAGTTGGCCGATGTCCTGCATTGACAGATCTACTTCCTGGGTTACATGCTCCGCAGACTGCAAGCAAAGGGCTGGTCGTATTAAGATCCCGTTAGATCGCGAAGTGCCCGAGTTAAAGCTCTCGGTATCTTTTTCCAAAGTTCCTTGGAACAAATTGGAAACTTTAACCCTTTTAGGAGGCGCCTCATTCTTGCACCTTAGCAGCTCAGGGTGACGAGAGAGACGGCACCTCCTTTCTCCGATCGTTGAGTTGGAGGGATACGCCTCTGCATGTGGTTTTTCGCTGTCCGGCCGGGAAGCTTGCGAAATATGACGTGATAGGGTTTGGCTTGATGATGTTGTGATGTTTGATCACTCTCTTGCACACTCGCAACCGACCCAGTTCAACAATAAAACTCTGATTCTTAAGGCAGGTGCTGTATTTATTTCTACAACACTATCAGTGACCAAGAGCACACTGAAGCAAACATCAAACAAATAAACCAACAAACCAAACACCAAACACCCAGCCAGTGCTCGATTGCCAATGTGCTCTGGTTTCTTTGTCCATCTGCTACGCACACAGGGCTCCTCGTCTCGTTTGTTCTCTCTGGGCGGCTCTTGCAAAATAGGCCCGTTCGTTTTTTTCCTTGCGTCTGTTATTTTGCTGTAATACCCTGTTCAACCAAAACCCATTGAAGGGTTACAAACGGTTGTTGTTGTTGTTGTTGATTTCGTCTACTATAATGCTGTAATACCCTGTTCAACCTGAAAGTTGGTTATAATTTGGGTATATTGTGTGTTTTTTTTCTTCGGTGCTAGCCTGTTGATAGTCCTGAAAAGGACTGGTCCTAAAAAGGACCACTAGCTGCCTGTCCGGATACCTCTTTGCTCTTGTCCATTCGGGGTGTCGTGGCGTGTTCATGGTGTACATTTGTTGTTTTCCTATCTGGCTTGTTAGGTTTTGTGAGTTTTTGCCCTCCTCGTTTCTGTTTCTTGTGTCTTCCTTTTCTCCTGTATCAGGGAAAGCGCTTTTTCTATGACTGTTGGGAGTAGCTCTTCTAGCGTTTTCTCGATGACTTCTTCGTTTGATTGGTCGTTCGTTTTAGTGTCTTTTCTGTTTGATGTAATTTCTTCAATGGTCATTCTTTCTGCCTCTATTCTTTTCAGTAGTTGTTCGTTTTCATCTTTCAGTTCTATCAGTTTTCTGACATCTTCTTCTACCTGTTGCTGAATTCTTTTCATGTCTTGGTGTATTATTTTCATGTCGTTTATGAATTGCTTACAAACGGCCGGCTAGGCACTTCTTATATAGGCCCTAGGGCTGATCCCTCAACTTAGTCCGCACGTGCAGTAATTTGGCCACTTAAATAACACTCGCCTTTATTGCTCTATTAGGTACGAAAACACAAATATGGCCCACATTTATCAAATATAAAACACAACTATCAAATATAACACACAACCATACACCACAACCAACTCCTAGGCTTTATTATGGCCCAGCAATACATTTTCTACTTCGTCAGACCTTTCACATCCCAGAGATGCCTGCTCGCGCCGTCACGTGGGCTAACAGTCACATGGGCTGCAAAAATATATGGGCGATAAATATGCCATGAACATGAAGGGGGCCTCTGGGGTGTCTTTACGGCCCTATCACAAACCATTACTCGTTTTACATGAAATAATTATTTATAATGATAACATACAGTGTTATATATTTAAATGTGAAAAAATAAAAGCGCTATGACATGCACTTAGTTGAACTGGTCAGTGATTTTAAACATGCATGCAATATTTGCAGTCTTCTTCTTCTTCCATCCTTAGCCACCAACCGGCAAAGCAGTATGTGGCCAGTACGCCTAGTGGCGTCTTAGGGCAACAACAAATTGATCAATCTATCGCTGTTTCCACCACGCCTAGTGGCGTCTTTGTGGAACAAAAACAGACCAAACAATCTATCGTTGTTTCCATAATCAGATTGGTTGGCAAGCAGGTGATCAGCCCACTGTGCGAAGTTTTTAAGGGATGGGGTAAACAGCCCCATGCCCAACCCTCCTTAGTCGCTTTTTACGACATGCATGGTAGGGTGCAGTGTTACTATTCTTTGCTCCCCTTTCGGGCCCCGGCAACACACGGGTGAATATTTGCAGTACTGAGTGCAAAATATTTTTTTAAATTAAAAAAAAAACAAGTTGTACTTATTTATATGTATAATTCATTATGGAAAACTGTTTAAGGAGTTAACCACTTTAATTTTAAAGTAAGTTTATTTTTACATAATGTAAGAAAGGTTCAATTACTTCTGATCATGAATAGAGTCCTTCTCACAATTTGAAATGTGTTGGCAATTACTTTAAATTTTAAATTCAACTTTATTTGAGAGTTCAATAATAGCTATAGTTTTCAAGTCACTCAATTATATTTTATTTCTTTGAACTTCCTGATAAAACAAGGCCACAGTTAAACGTAACAGCCCTCTGTGGGATGATTTTGCCATACGTGAGTGGTATCACCTTTTGCTTTCCTACTCTGCATGTTAATTAGTTTATACGTGATAACTGTAGCAAAATGACTCTAATTTGTATTTTCAATCCGCCCATTCTTTTTGGTTATTATATGGTTGCTTCTTTTCTCTTTAATTTTTATCCGGTTTTCGGATTTGTTGTTGTTTTCATTTCTTGTCAGGGTTCTGATAATTGTAGGATCAACCCCACCTGCCCGTCTCTTTTTAGAGGTAGGTGTAAACACCTACTTGAGTGAGAGCGTGGGCTAGTGAGTCATTCTTGTTGATAGAAGGTCAGAAAAGTTTAAGTCACACTGAGTACATTTTTTCAGCGGGGCAGCAAACTTCGCGCGGAATTTACGTTCTTTGATTCCCCCCCCCCCCCCGTTCCAGCAGGGGGAATAACTCTTAGTCACTTGGTTAACGATTAGTCAGATGTTAAGATACTGTTATGATGCTTAACGGGAAGCTCTAACGATTGGTTTCGATTTTTAATTTATGTAGCAGTCATTAGATTACGTCAAAGTAGGGTAAAAGCGGTTTTTGGGAGGTAATTCTAGAAGCTTTGACTCATCGCGTCTGTCTTGCATCAGAATATTGGCACTATATATACAGGGCCAAATTATTAGTCAGTGCTCCCAAGTCCTGGATTATAATTGCCGTGAATAGTGCCAGACATAAATTCAGTCTGTCTGGTTAGTGGATATTCTGTTAAAGTCTGGGTATGTACGAAGTCTTAATAAATTAGTGGTGAAAGAATTTTAGCTAAAGGATTTTAACAAGTCAGAGTAAGCTTTCTGCTGGGATTTAAATTTATTGTAGTCGGTAGTTTGCCATCAATTACCTGACTTCTGATAGTGTGTTGTAAGTTTCAGTGGTAATCATACGAAGTATAGCCAGTGTAGTTTTGTGAAAACAAGTTTGGTGGTATTATTAATTAATATAAATATTTATGAATTTAGGACCTACGGCTGGTGTAGTATGGTGTAATATATTAAGAGTACCAGGCTATGTTATGATAACTTTGAAGATAATAGTATATGAACTCGGGAGTTTGGTTTAACTAAAGTGGCCATGGGTAGTTAGTTCTTGAAGAATAAGAGTGGTGAAGGAAGTTTAGCATTATGATATGGGGTATGCAGTTGTGTGTAGATAGTTTTGCTCTTTTGATAACCCTCAACGGGCAGCCTTTTAATATAAGAATAGCGCTGGGAAATCATTTAAGTAAAAGTTATTTTATCGGGATACAGCGAAGCGGTGTTGTGACGGGTAACTGACTCGGTCACGAGCTGGCCTCAGAAGCAATCAGGTCAGCCCACGTCTGTGTTAAGCGTAATAGACAACCTGTTGTCAGTGAATAAGATAGGGAAAGGGGTGAGCTGTTAAGTCTGACCCGAGGGCAGAAATAGGGTAGAGCATAAGGGCTTGTATTCAGTGCAGTTTTATTATGGTATGGGACAGCGGGTGTATGTAAATCTTTGGTTATTAATGTGTTTGAATTACGTATTTTGTGGATTGGTGTATATAAGTTGTTATTTTGTTTTACAGCGATTCATGGCGTTGTAGGTCCCTAAGCCTGCAACGGACTTTGCCTTCTCGGAGAGGAAGGCAAGAAACATCGGTGTAATTGAGAAAAAAAAAACTGGGGTACATGCACAGTAACGGACGCCCCTAGTTATGTCTGCAAGACGTATAAGCATTGGAAATTCTCCTGACGTGAAACATATACCTCAGCGTGGAATTGCCTAGAAATAGGAGCTCTTAGCTTGTACGGCCAAATACAGAACAGGCTGCGTTGTCTGGTATTGTTTACATACTGCCACAATAAAGCAGTAGGCCATAACCCGAAACGGTTTAAATCGTCGTTTGTGTGTGAAGAATTGAGTTGCCATAATCATTGCTAGATTTACAGCCAGCAGCAAAAATATATAGTCACCAAGGGTCCCTTCATCAGCTATTCTGGAGAGGAGAGAGGGAAATCATACCTTTCTAAATGCTATCGGAAGGAGGTATCTGACGGAGGGTAACGCAGCTGAGCCTCAGACAAAGAAGATAGCGTCAGGAAGGCACTGAACTGAAGTAGCAG
The DNA here is from genome assembly GCA_024509875.1 of Oreohelix idahoensis. Taxonomy (NCBI): domain Eukaryota; kingdom Metazoa; phylum Mollusca; class Gastropoda; order Stylommatophora; family Oreohelicidae; genus Oreohelix; species Oreohelix idahoensis. The sequence continues at coordinate 117,988 of JAMPIV010008998.1, forward strand.
TGAGAGTAGAGTTATATAGATAATACTTAGAGGAGATCCTCTGAGTTGGTTCTGCAGAATTCAGTGGAGTAGGGTTTAGTGGTGTATAAGTTAGTTGTGTAGGAGCGCCTTTGAGACATGTTAGTCATATTAGTTAGTAAGTCTTCCTCTGACTGGTTAAACAGGACAGAGTGAAAACTTGTGGAGAGTATTCTTGTGGTGTATGGGACTCCACAGTGTAGTTAGTAATAGTAGTGTTCAAGTGATGGTGGCTCTTACTTAGAGACCCCCGCCCGGTATATTTCTTTAACCTTAGTGCTTTTCGTGTAGTCGTGGAAGAGTGTGTGGTAATTTTTTTGATAATTGTGTCATTTATTGATTTGTTCTTTTTTCCAGGTTGTGCGACCTTGCACGTTATTGTTGTTTTTCTCTGTGGTAAAGATTTTTTTTTGTTTAATAAACTATAAAATGTGCTCTGGATCAGTTTGTCTTTCACTATACTGTACCTGTATTCTTTAACTGTACAGTTGTGTTTGTGGCTAATAATTAGTGCATACTTTATCTCAGCTGAGCGAGAGGTGGTGGGACAGTAGCTAATAAAACAAGTCACAAGTGGAGAAGGAGAGTTAATCTAGGTTCTCACCCTTGAAGCTATAAGTCTCATCCTCCACAGTCACTATAACTCTCAGTCTTCTCAGACTTTCCTCAAAACTAGTGTTTTGTCTCTTTACTCAGACAGACTCTTAATTAAGCCATTTCGTGACAATAACAAACAGTTGTAGCCTTCTTTGCTAGAACTTGTTACATCATAACTGCCTATTAACGTGAACGCTTCACGTTAAAGGTCATAAATATTTCACACCAGTAGGTAAGTTGAGATAAAATTCGAGCGACTCAAAGGCACCAGTAAGAGAGGTAAACCCGTTTAATTATTCGTGCATGGAAGAAACACGATTTTTTTTATTGCCACTATAAATTTTCTGAAAGGTGAATAGTGGGATTGTTCTGAGAATATATGCATCATAAATAGATGCCCAGGTGACGAACAACATAGGAAATAAGTCTTTCACTTTAACAATGCTTATTGGAGAAAGGGACTACTTTTGTCATTTTTGGAACAACCCTCCACGCACGTGATGCATTGAGGAGGGAACATAACAACCTGTTAAATTCTCGTCATTTCAATGCACCATTGTATGGACATGAGGCAAAGCATACATATGGGCGTGAGATGGCAGGAAAAGCGAACCCGTAAAAATTGCTTGCTGAAATCGGACGCGTCGGACCGAAAGGCGCAGATATCGCTGCTCAGCTGTAAACTACGATACAACGTAGGCCTACATACTGCTCACAAAAGGCCAGCATGCAAGAGTGAGATATGGTCGAGAGAACGCAAAGAACAACAACATCACTGTGAGTTACTGTATTTTTTATTTCCAATTTGTCCTATTTTTCTTTTCCATATAATTATTTTGTTCTTTAATTGGTATTAGGCGGTCGAGGTCATTAGTTATTATTTCTGGGTTATTTTTCTGGACGATAGGATAAATCCGACCACCTTCACCTACCCTGTTTATTTGTAGGGATGGGACCCAGATTAACGTGGAACCAATAAAATTATTCCGGTAGATAGAAGGTCAGAGGGTTACTTAATAGCAAGAATATTTTGCGATTTTTGCTCGGTCAACTCTGTCATAGGTTAGTTTATGATATGGTTGGGGGGTTCAGATTTAATTGATGTGCAGGTATAAAAATGGGTATAGATTGGTTGAAAGCGGTTCCAAATAGATAGACGCGAACGCGATCACTCACCGCGTCTGTTATTGCATCAGAAGAATTCATATTTTAAATAGTGAGTTTCAAAAGTCTTTATCGCTCACTAGTCCCAAGGAATTCTGCCGTGAAGAAGCGTCATTATATCGTCTGCTCAGTTATAAATATTTGGTATTATTGGGTATGTTTATAACTAAATAGCTGTGTCGGAAGTTTTGTTTCTATAAGAGCTTAGCACATTAGAGTAAGCTTTCTTCTTGGATTTAATTTGTATTAGTCAGGAGAGCCATCAATTGCTGACTTATACAAAACTATAGAGGGTAGTGTAAGTTGTGTCTATAATTTTTCTATGTATAAGCTAGCAGTAGCTATGAGTGTGTAGAGGCTTCTGAGATAATTTAACTGTATATGGACTAAGCTTGGGGTAGTGTAACTATGAGGTCCGTGTACCTACATTTGATTATTGATAATTTGCAGTGTATATACGCGGGTATGGATGTGTATTAATTTGTTGTGATAATTGGTCTTGTAGTCAGGAGACAGGGGTGAAGTGGATTTAATATTTCAGAGATGGTGTAGTAAAAGTGTGTTTAATAATTGTGTTTAATTGATAACCTTCCCGGGTCAGTCTTTAAGAAGTTAGGGCTAGGAAATTATGGAGTACCGGGATTTTTAGCTTGTAGTGAAGGGGTGTTGTGATGCCTTTCAGCGAGATAAGCACACAAAAGATTCAGGTCAGCCCGAGTCTGGGTAACGTAACAGACAGCGAGTTAACTGGTGCGGGAGAGAGACAGGAGGGAACTGTAAATTAGTCCGACCCTTGGGCAGAAATATTTGTTTATTTCTTGTGCGTAGCTTGTGAGTAAGGGATATTTATTAATTTAGGGAACACCAGGGTGTAGATGGAGTTAGGTGGTAGTGTGTTATGTATTAGAAGATTTTGAATTGTTGTATAGATGTTGTTTATTTTTGTTCTACAGCGTCAAGGCTTGGTGGTGGAGATTATAGATAGACCTAAGTCTACCACAGACTTCGCCTTCTAAGGAGAAGGAGGCACGAGACATCGGCGTAATTGCAGAAACCTGGGTTCGCGACTGTACCAGCGCCCAGTTACGTCGCCAACGCTGAAAGGAAGAAGTTCTCTTGCAGTGAGGGCATATACCTCAGCGGAAACTGATCTCAAAGGCCAACACAATCAAAACAGGCGACGGGCCTGGTGTTGTTACAAAACTGCCATAATAATGCAGTGAGCCTAAACCCGAAGCACGTTAACTCAGCAGTTTTGACGAAGTGTCATCAGCAGTGAAAACTACTACAGCCTTAGGCAACAACATATCGCTGTAGTTAACAAGGCCCTCTTTATCAGTATTCAGGAAAGGAGAGAGGGAAAACATACCTTTCCAAATGCTAACGAGAGGAAGGGCGTGACGGAGAAGCAACTCATCAGATCCTCAGACGATGGCGATAGCGTCAGAGAGGCACTGAACCGAGACAGAGGAGAGAGCAGAGAAGTTAGCGAGGAACAGTAGGGTCATACATAAATTCTTAGAATACAGCCTCTGAATTAGCGCTTTAAAGTCAATTAGTGTAGCAGTGCTTGTGGTGTATTAGTCAATTATGTAGGACAGTCTAGAGAGCTTTTGAGACAGTAGTTATTTAGTTATACCTCTTCAGTGGGATACAGTGTTAGTTAGTAACTATAGTGTAGTCAGGAGGGGTGGCTCTTATGTAGAGATCCCCACCAATTATATTTCGTTATCCTTAGTTTGTTTCATGCAGGTGTGAAAGAGAGTGTGGAATTTTTATATTGTGTCTTTCATTTGAATTGTTCTTTTTCCAGGTTGTGCGAACTCGCACTTTATTTATTTTTTCTGTGGTATTGATGTGTTGTTTAATAAACTATAAAATGTACACTGGATCAGTTTATCTTTAACTATACTGTACTTATATGCTTTGTCTGTATAGTTGTGTCTGTGGAATTTAGTGAAACTTTATCTCCTTTCTGGTAGTCAGAGGTGGTGAGACAGTAGCTATTACATAAGTCACAAGTGGCGAGGGAGAGTCAATTTCGGTTCTCACCCTCGAAGCTATAAGTCTCATCCTTCCACATTCACTGTCTTCTCATCTAAATCTATCTTCTCAGACTTTCTCATAACTAGTGTCTTGTCTCTGTGCTCAGACAGACTCTTAATTAAAGCCACTTCGTGACAACCACATTTCACAATGCGAGCAGATGACGTTATAAATTATTTGATTTTATATATTAAGGTAAAAAATAGTTTTTAATGCTCTTTTGGTAATAGTAGTTACTAAATAAGCAATATACATATGTTTAACAGATTTTTAACTGACGCATACTGATTTTCGTTGGTTAGATCTATATGTCGAAGGAATGTCATCTATCCAGTTTAACTTTATTAATACTCTTTATTTATACACTGCTAAGTAGAAATAAAAACGTAATTATCATAATATTATGGCCTTGGTTTTACTGGCACCTCTGTTTCTCAATACATACAATACATCATTAATTATATTTATGTACGGGTTTCCGATTTTTTTTTAACCTTTAAAATGTTCACTGTATAGTGGGCGGTACCTAGGTACCGCTCACTGTACAGTGTTTGCTAGCGTCAGGTAGGAGGCACTTTACAGTGTTCCTACCGTTAAGTCCTTGGTGCCTCCTACACCTGGCACCTTTGCCGCGAGAGACCAGCGCTCTAACAAGATAATAAAAAAATATAACCACAAGATACTAACGAAACATTTACGCATACGATGGAGTGCAACACTCAATACATCTACAAATACTACTAAATAAAAACAACATGCGTACACCTACTTGCAGCATCATGAACTGAAAATACTAAACAGTTTACTTTTGCACATCTTGTGGACTTTGGGCAGCTTAACGATAATTGTTTTTATGCTTTGGGCAGATTAGTGATAATTGTTTTTTAGGCTTTGGGCAGTTTCACGATAACTGTTATTAGACTTTGGGCAGCTTAACGACAATTGTTTTTAGGCTCTTGGCAGTTTAACTATAATTGTTTTAGACTTTGGCCAGTTTAATGATAATTATTTTTAGGCTTTGGGCAGTTTAACGACCATTGTTTTTATACCGTGGGCAGGTTAACGATAATTATTTTTACGCTTTTGGCAGTTTAACTATAATTGTTTTTGGACTTTAGGCAGCATAACGTGAATTATTTTTGGACTTTAGGCAGATTAACGATAAATTATTTTTTTTTTGGGGGGGGGGGGGGGGGAGGGGGGGGGGGAGAGACTTTGAGCATCTTAACGAGAATTATATTTAGACTTTGGGCAGCACAACGATAATTGTATTTGGACTTTTCGGTAACCACGGCTTTATTTGAAAATATTCAAGAAGACGTCTGAGAGTGTGCGAAGCAGAAGGACTTTGAGCAGCTAACATCTAGGACAGAGACACAATACGTTGCTGATCCAATACAACAACCTTCGATGAGAGATGGCGGTTTACAGGATCTGATCTTAGTTTTTAATTTATTGTCGCTTCACCTACAAAATGATTTGTTGTTTTTAATTATCTTGAGTTTTATTGGCATATCACTTTTCACGGATGAGTTTTATGTTCTAATGGACGAGGAAAAATATCCAATTCAACCTCAGATGGGTTATAATTAGGATATATAGTTTGTCTATGACAGTATAATATATTCAGTTGCTAACACACGATAATTATATAGTTATTGTAAATAGAGAAAATTTCCAGATTGTTCGCTTGTTCTTTATTCTTAAACTGGTAGTCTCGTCATTCTTGTCATAGTATTAAACAACAACCACAAGAAAACAAACAAGACAAAAAACAAAGGGGGAGGTGTATGAAAGGCAGAAGCTTGAGGTGTTTGTGTTGTTTATTGTTTAAAAACGTATTTAAAGCTAAACTTCAAAACATTTTGGCATACTGAAATGAGACAATGCGTCAACATTGTAATATATGTAAAATGTGCACTTGAACAGCTCTGGTTTATTGTGCACGAAAGAATAAGTATTCCTAACCTGTTAACGTGGATATAGTTCCCCCCCCCCCCCCCCCTTTTTTTTTTCTTTCTCCTAGGTGAATATCTCCGACCTGAATGACAGGTATTCGGAAAAGCCGTGTAACTATAACTCGGAAGACGGCACTAAAATGGGAGAAGGAAGTCGAACGTGAGGAAGGGCGTATAAAAGTGACAACACATGCAGGCGTAAATATTGCAAGAATCAGAGCCGCTGCTGCTCCGACAACTATAAATGCTATTACTTCTACTGCTACTACCACCACTACTACTGCTACTGCTGCTGCTTCTATGACTGTTTCAGTAGGTGGTTCGCAGCAGTCAATCAATCAATCAATACCCTTTAGCTCCTCAAGGAGCATAGGCCTTCATACACATGCCAAGTCCTCCTGTCACGTGCCAACAGCTCAAGTTCTTTCCATGTTTTCCTCATCAGTTTCACTTCTGTCTCCAGCTCTCTTCTCCATGTATTTTTTGGTCTACCTCTGCCTCTCTTTCCCTGGGGATTCCAGAACAAGGATTGCCTTGTAATGCTATCAACACATTTCCTCAGTGTGTGTCCTATCTATCGCCAGAGTCCTCTTCTCATCTCATGTTCCTTTGGCACTTGTCTGGTTCTTGTCATCAGTTCCACATATTATTTTTGTTTGGTGTTTTTGTTTGGTTTTCTGAGGTTTTATTTCGTTTTTTTGTTTGTTTGGGGTTTTTTAAAATTTATTATTTTTATTTTTAACATGCAAGCATAATTGGTAATTGTGATTTGTCCTATTTACAATGACTCGACAGGTGTGATGCCACTTTCCCATATCGGCAGTTGTTCATATTATTTGAAATTGAAAACAATATATGTCTTAATTATAACCAATTAGAGGTTGAACCCATTTTTTCATCATTAAATTTAACAAAAACAAAAATCAGTTCCACATTACTGTCGTAGATTTTTTATAGGAAAATTAAGACTTGGGTTGGTCCCTTCTGAATAGATTAGAATGAGTGATAGCCACAGTGAGAGATGATGGTAGAAATAGATTTCCACGAGTGAGATGGTAAAATGTGATAGAGGCTGTCTCTGAGATCGAGAAATCTTCTCTCTCTCACCTATCTTCTACGACAGATTTAGAGTAGTCGGACAGTCTAACACCTATACATATATTAATATATATATATTACCACTCACGTACCCACACACAATTGACGACAGTGAGACACGCAGACGTGGGAAAACTATAACAATGATTATATAGATATTTTTGGAACGAAACTGACCGACACGCTGGAATAATTATTGAGTGGTTTAATTATCATAACAAACTTCTCTCACAACATATAAAATTACATCAAAGCAAATACAAATATTCATAAAGAAAATCAAGGAATGCTACAAGAATGATAGACCCGTTGGTAGGATCCTTCCCCTCGATGTATAGCTCACAGTCCCGTTAGAAGACAGTGATAGCCCCAAAAAGACACAGATACATATGATTTTTGTCTAATATTTCCCCCTTTTTAAGGTATGGACCGACTTGATATCTCTGCTCTATTTTAACGGGAAATATGGTTAGCAATACTTGCATAAATAAAGTTAAGACAGCAAAAATGAGTGCCAAAATACAATAATAATGAATCACTCAAACCTGCACTCACTCTGTTCAGTCAGCCGTGGCCACGTGTTCTCTTGCATACTTACAGCTTTGTTCGCGACATCTGGAACATAATTCTTAGGGGCATTCACATACAGACTCGTCAAATGCAGTCTTGACCAAGAAATCCCCAGTTCCAAAAAGACGGGTTGAAATTCTCTGCTTCAGGGAACGATTCCTTGGGTGTTCTTTTTTTTTTTCGAATGTCTGTCTAAGTCACATTAAAAAATTGTCCAGGCACGAACCTTAACAACGAGCACAGTGTCACTAGGTTAGGTATTCTAGAAATGAGGAATGTTAGGTCGGTGTCTTCTTTCCGGATAGGACTATATTTGGTCACCACATCACTAGTCAAAACTCCGTCGGAATGTTACTGACGTTAATATGTTACTTGCCACATAGGCTAAAAAATGTACTTGAGTTGTTTCTCCGGAAGAATTAATTATGGCGCGATAGTCCTGTTACTTCATTTAACCTACATGGTACTTGTAAAGATTATGCCCCAGGTTTTTTTCAAGGAAAAATGTTTTAGTTCTTCAAGATATCACTCATCCGTACTTAACGCTGGCAAAGTTTTGGGTTAACCCCAATATTCACTGAATAGAGGAAAAACACATATAAAATAATTATATATACTAGGGACTCGTTATAACTTACATTTTTTAAATTGCAAGCGTACAGCTTGACTTATCATTTAAACTTTTCCGTGAAATAAGTTATATATAAAAAATCAATCAACATGAATTAGGAATACCTACGTATTCCGTCAACACTCATGAGGCATCCAGCATTTATAAGTTAGTTTAAAAAATTATTCTCGTCTGATTATTTAGCAGTAAAATTAAATTCCTTAATAGCCGACTGAGTTTAAGCTAGAAATTATAATTTCTGTTTTACACTGTAACTCGTCACTATAAAATAATACAGACTATATAAATTAAGCACTCTGCACCAAATCTAACTATTGAAATATGAAATAAGCGATTATCACTTTAAACACTTCACAAAATATTAGATACTTAATATAATATATACCTCAACACAGAACTACAGGTAATCGCACCTTTAGAATTATACGCTGATATATTTATTTGAAGTCTAGAGCTCGGTACATTTCCGAACAAACTAGGGCTTTGCTGTACAGCTTATTCTATTCACGAACAACCTGTCTACTGCGAATTTGGAGAATGAATGAAAATCTAGTTTCAAACTCCGGTAAATATCTTAAACCAGGACAAAGGGGTCCCAACTTATTTCGCAAAACGAAATAATCTCCCCTTCTCATTCTTAAACACCTTACATAAACTAGAAGACTACCATGAACTAACACTCGTGCGTTTTCACACCTCACGCTGACCAGGGCCAACAGTGAGTGCCTTGTCAGCTGGGATTTCCAGACAAATGTCTCAAATTGCGCCGAGGAGATGTCGGTTATCGCGCCTCACCTGAGCGCTCAGCCGATGCAACTCGTTGTGGCAGGTGAAAATGCAGACAAAATGTCGCCTATAGGTCTGGCGAAAGCGAATATTCACAGTTTCGTCCACTTACATCTAATGCTATGGAATGCATTTAACGCTCTCCCGTCTCGTGTAGAGACTGACACGTTAGGTCATAAATGCGTTTACCAGTATGAGAAAGAAAACGGTAAAGTTGAGAATGGGGAAGAAAATATTTTTCGCAAACGAATGAGTGCGAAAAATACAGGAAAAGGGTAAAGAGTGATAATAAATAGAGGACACGGGTGGAAGAAAAGAAGAGTATATAGAGAATTTAATGATCATAACTCTCTGTGACAATTACTAATCTTGTCATACCACTTCAATCCTTGATTCTATACAAGCAGCCATTTGTGAATGTCCTTAACTTTTTTGTTGTTGTGACATTTGAGTTGAACACATTTCGGAGCAGTAATCGGGGTAAAAATAGAAGCGGATGAAAAAAAATCCATTTTGTATAGGCCTAACAAATTTGTTTATCTACTGATAAAATTGTAGAACATCACCTCAAGCTTATCGTCATGCCAAACCGCGTAAACAACGCCTCCGCAGCATACTCCTAGGCATCAAGCAACAGTAATAGCATTCGTAATAGCACTAGCAGACATAAATACTGAGTAACGAATTTATTAAATATTATATTATATTTGATTAATGCATTCATTAAGTCCGTTTTGTCAACACTTTCGGGTGTAATGATGTTGACAATGTCCAAGTTCGTGGTTAGCATACTTTTATGTTAGAGATTTATTTTCGTTTTACTTTGTGTTGCAGGTTATAAACCCAGTTTTTTTTTCTGCATAATGTGTTGGGACATAATGCTGACTGGCATAAAATACTGCCAACAGACTAAAGCTTGCTAAACATATTACGGAATAACATATATACACTGAACTAAATATTCAAAACGTAAACATTAGCCGTCGTCTGACCCTGTCGTGTTACCGAATAAGCACAAAAGATGACCTTTACCTTGAGCAGAGTGGTGAGCCGCTACGTGACAGAACAGTACGCATGCGCGACGCCTGTTTACTGGTAGCTCACAACTGTTTCCAGTTTGCACATTTCGCCAAAAAAACGGCAGTAGGCAGTTTTGCAGAAGTATCTGAAAAAGCAGTTGAGCGCATATCCGAAAATGTTGCCACTTGGAACTTTTCATATCGATCTCAAGTAAGCTTACATTATTTTACTTTAAAATCAATTTTTATTGACACTAAAATCGAAATTTCCGGCAGTAGGCCTACTTCACTATTCTTTCAGTTTCATGCATAAAGCGTTAACATCAATCACACATTTTTCGCAGACTCTGCTCTTTCATGAAATCATCAAATGGTTTAGCCTACGTAAAGTAATAAATAGAAATAAATGATTATAGGTGCGAAATATTTTCATCATGCTGATGATTTTGGTAATAATTGTAGTCGAAGGAACGTTTTACTCGAAACTCCGTAGGCCTACAAAACTTTAGGAGAAATTCTACTGTTGATATAGGATAATTTAGGCTATAAATTATTTCTAGCTTATAGGCTAATAGTATTTCTTCGCTTTACCTTTTCCACCATTATCAGACAGTAATGCGGCAGTTTTTGTTAATGAGGATCAGATATCACCGGTCAATGTGAAACGTATCATTCATGTGTGTAGGTCCCTATTTATTGCTTTCGTGTACAATGTAATTCAGCCGTTGCTTGCGTGTACCTGGTCAATGCGGTGTAATTGTGTGTATTGTACTCTTTGCAGAATTTAAAACTAGGCCTATATTATAGGCGAAATACGCTTTATATTAAGGGAGAAAGTGGAATTGGTTCTCTGTTGTATTTAGATAAAAGAAGGAACAATCTTCTTCATATTTGCTTAACAGCTCTGTGTGAAACATATGTCTTCACTAATATCATACTAGTCCATTATGTCATATGTCATTCCATGTCTTCTTTTTCCCTGTTCAGTCTCTGTTTTTTTACTCTCTTTCTAGCTTTAACCTCTCTTTCTAGCTTTAACTTCGGGGATTCCAAAAACAGAGACTTATGTTTGATGTTGTTAGCCAGTTTCCTTATTGTTTGTCATTATCCACCACCATCTTTTCCTCAACGTTTGGTATTTGTATGCATCTTTCTATCTGTGCCACATTGGTTGTCATGCTGCACTATTTTAATCCTTTAATTTTGCATTAGTACCCATTTATTAAAGTCTGTCATGTCTTGTCATTTTTATTTGGTTCTTTCTGTATCAGACTCGTATGGAACTACCTTGACATACTTACTTAGTCATCCCTCTTCTACCATGAGTTGTAGAGGTTTGAAGGAGGGAGCGTTTTCCTATCCTATGGCTGTCTTCGTTCTGGCCTGGTTCCAGTCTAGTCCTCGGTCCTGCAGAGACTGTCAAATGCTGTCCTCCCAGCAAACTCTGGGTCATCCTGGAAGTCTGGATCCCTGGCTCTTAGTTTCCCATATTTGTCATGGTACCTAGTCTTCTTCCATTTTGCAGACATGGTCATACCATCATAGTTGGGACTGTTCTAAAGTCTGCTTTTGAGGCCTTGCCATATCGTCTGGTTGCAGACCATATCTCTTTTTGTAACTTCAACCACCTTCCTCAGATACCTCATTTCTGAGGTTTGGATCTGGCTTTTGTGGGTTGTAGTCATTGCCCATGACTCGCATCCAAATGTCAAGATGGGAATATAGGTGGAGCAATATACAGCCATCTTCTTCTTCTTGCTAACTTCTCTTTTGCTAAGGAATCCTCGATTTATGGCCTGAAAAAGCTCTTCGGGTAGCTAACTCTTCTTTGATGCCTCCCTTCCAGTCTGTAACAGCTCTGAGGTATTTAAACTGGTTGACCTGCTCCAGGAAAAGGTTCTCCCAGCTTAATCTGATGCCTTCTTTCCTCTCATGATATCACCATGGATTTTGTTTTTGAGCTGATGACCATCCCTCTCTTCCTTCCAGACTTACAGGTTGGATTGAAGATGTACCTCTGATTTAGCAATCATGGCAACATCGTCAACAAATGCCAGCTCTGAAATGCAGACCTGTCTTATCTTCCAGTACCCCACTTAAAAATTTCTTGTCCTCTCCTTACATGCTTTGATGACATCGTCCATGAGGAGTATGAAAAGATAAAGTGATAGAATATCACCTTGTCTTAACCAGTGGTGGTCCTGAACTCTTCTGACTTATAGTTTCTTCAAGTCTTGTAGAATCTCTAAAGCTTGGATCAGAGTTGCTGGAATGTTCTTCCTCGCCAAACAGTCTCAAAGTTTGCTCCAGGAACCTTGTCAGATGCCTTTTCTAGATCCAAGAAACAAAGATGCATCTCATCTTTATACTCAAGGGCTTTTTCACACAGCTGCCTGAGTGTGAAGATAAGGTCCTGAGTACTTCAGTTTGCTCGGAAGCCACACTGAACATCCATTTGTGGCTCAGCCAGGCATCTGAGTCTCTGCTGCAGTATTCTAGAGCAAATTTTACCAGGGACACTCCACCTAGCCGGTCCCAACTGCCTTAACATTTGAATTGAAAATTATATTTGTTGGTTTGATTCTTTAATTTCCATGTACAGTAATACCCCACTTAACGCTTTCCTAGAAAATGGAGCACAAAACAAAACAGGGATCTACTGGGTGATCAGAGCGGACTCTTAGGTGGTGCAGATGCACCGGTTGCCATCTGTGGGAGGGGGTCATAGTTTTTAAAAGAACTAAATTAAAGTGTGATTCAACTCAATAGTTTGAAATTTACCCTCATAAGAGAACAATACAGGGGGGGGGGGGCAAAACAAGACCTCGCACCACTTTGAAAAACCCTTAGGGCGCTGCTCTGCATGTGATTGTACCAGAGTTGCAGATGTAATTCTGTAAGGTTATGTCAGATATATACAGTACTGCATTTTATGGTGTATATGAAGAGAAAAGACAATAATAAACAGTATAATTTAATAATAATAATTGCTGTACCATGTAGAATATTGAACAGTATAATAGAAATTTGAAGATTAACAAGGGTAACAATGAGCATGGTAGCCTCAGCTGTCAGCAAGAGGCTGTGGGTGAGAGAGATACTGGATGTATACAACATGGCTCGGGACCCAAAGATGCAGCAATAGAGAATGCAGTCAGTGACCCATAGCTTGACTGCTTGCATCGGGATAATCGAACCAGAGCTGGTCAAGACCGTACTCCACCTCCACGTGGTGGTCCTGGAAACAGTCTGCAGCAGTGCAGTCTGGCTGAGCGAGTACGGATCGAAGAGGGAAGGCAAACCCGATCCCAAAAAATGCCGTGCAGAAGTTGGATGTGTCGACCGAAAGGTGCAGATATCACAGCTACAGCGTAAACAGACACAACGCAACCACCGTCCTTTTCAGGACGAACGAGGAAGAAGAAGAAGAACACAACATGGCTGTACTCTAGCATTCAAGTTTTTTTCATAGCTTAAATTATGATAAAAGAATTTATAAACATGAATTGAAAAAAAAAAGCAGTAAAAGGGGAGTATGATTAGAAAAGCTGGGTGGAATAATGTTGAAGAGAGTTGTGCATAGCACTATCCCACCTGCCACACAGTTGGTTCTGGCAGAGTTTGAACAGAGGAGACCATTAACTGGATTTGAGAGTAGGCTTACGTATGATGCACTCTGACTGGCTGCATTGACATTCTCAAATTTTGATAGCTGCTGTAGGAGTCTTGTTTAAACTTGCTAATTTCGCCAGTTTTCATGGACCTTGAGGCTTTTATTTTTATTACAAGTGGCCTACACATGTAGCAAAGCATCGTTATACAGGGTTGTGCTGTGGCTTATTACTGTGTTTCATAGTGCAGTGAAAGCCTTCCTCGCCTTTTGTATCAATAATTATGTTGCTGCCACACAAGTGAGCCCACATTATATAGGGGGTATTTTTTATAGAAAAATCTGGCTGAAACTTGCCACATGTTCTTTATCTTTTATAAGCATATTTTGTGAACTAATTGGTGTGAGATCTTATCGAGTATAAAAGTATAGCTTAACATGAATGTTTCTTGCAACATTTGTGTGGCTTGTCCTGACAGATTTGGTCACTTGTCAGCTTATGGGATTTTGAGATAAATTTTTAAAAAACATTTAAGTTGGTTTTTTAAAAAAATGAGATTTTGAGATGTTTCATTAGCTGCCATCTCCACAACGAAGGTCGGCTGGATCAGGTTTAGTTGGATCATTGTGCAAGATTTTTTAATTTGTTTGTACGTTTTTCATCTCCAAGGGGTGGCATGTATGTGATCCAAGTATCGCTAAAGCTAATCTGTTACGGATTTTGTAAAATTGCATCACATATTTCATATGCTATTATTTATATACTGTTCAAAAAAAGAAACGCAACTTTTTTGGTGTTACTTTTATAAAAGATATTCGCTGATTGGACATCAGTCAACCTATCGACTGTGTCCACCTGGTCATTAACTTCTCGTGGTTACCTGAATTGTACTCACCTCATGATTCGTGAGGTCATGAAAGAGGTCAAGGTCAAAACAACATTTTTGACAATAATTCGTGACAGGTTCATGAGAATCCCGTGAAACTTACTGAACACAAAACTCTCTGACCATATTATTGAATGCCTATAAAAGATTGACGCTCCTCGAATAAATTCAGTTGAAAATTCAATGCGCAAGTATGGCTCATCTCACTACAGACCAACGACACATCATCATTGGACGTTTACAGACTGAACAGTCACAAAGTGTAGTGGCCAGACAATTTAATGTGGTTAGAAGCACCATTAGAACTCCGCCAATGCCGGTCCCAAGCCCGGATGAAAAAGGAGGAGGGCGGCCTGCATGGAGGCCGTAAGGAGGCAGCCCCTCCACCATGCAAAGGCACAACAGGCCAATCACCTGTTTGCTTTAAATCATGATTACGCGAACTACAAGAGAGAAAACCAGACTGATTCTAAAGGCGACGAACTGGAACGGACTACGACTTATGGAACTTGGAACACAAGAAGTATAAATGGGAAGGAAGAGGAGCTGGTGGAAGAGATGAGGAAAGCAAAACTAGAAATCCTGGCTATAACGGAAACGAAGAAAAAAGGACAAGGAGTCATGGATCTCGATGGCAACACGTTGCTCTACAGTGGTGTACCCATATCTGAAAGAGCTAAAGGGGGCGTGGGTTGCATTGTGGCCCAAAATCAAAAAGATAGTATCAAGGGATGGAACTTTGTCTCGGAGCGCATTATGGTTGTAAAACTAAAAGAAGGAGAAACCATAGTCAACCTGGTCATAGTGTATGGGCCAAATGAGGATGAGAGAGCAGAGGTCAAGGAGGAATTCTTCGAGCTGCTTCAAAGGACAGTGGATGACTGCCTAGATGAAGTTATTATGCTCGGAGATTTTAATGCCAGAGTTGGAAATGACCATGCTAGATGGGGTGGAGTTATCGGAAGATATGGAGAAGATACTCTCAATGACAATGGAAAGCGACTCCTTAGATTCTGCAGTGAGCAGAATCTGATCATTACAAACACAAAGTTCCCCCATAAGCGCATACATGCATACACTAGATGTGAACCAACCAAGAATGAGAAGTCAGTGATCGACTATGCCATTGTTCGGAGAAGCTCATTCAGATATGTCCGAGATGCAAGAGTCTGGAGAGGGCCAGAGATTGGAAGTGATCACTACCTGCTAACAATCAAACGAACAACTGAAAGAGTTGCTCAGCCTAGGAACTGCCCAACATCACGCAAGAAACCAAGTAAACGAGCAGGAGAAATGAGCATTAGGACCTACAAGCTGAGAGAGCCAGAAATTAAGACCAGATATCAGGGGCTTATTGCTACAGCAGTGAGCAACACAGAAGAACGACCTGATGACTTGGAAACCCTCTGGAATAAATTCAAGGATATCATAAAGACAGCTGCTGCAGAAGCATGCGGTGAAGTCCGACTTGGGAACCAGAGAAAGAGGACACCTTGGTGGACAGAGGAAGTCAAAGAGAAAATAAGAGAGAAGAAAATGGCATGGAAACAATACTTAGGAGCTAAAAACACAACAGGACAAATGGAAAAATATAGAGAATATGTGACACTCAGAACAGAAGCAAAGAACAAAGTGCTAGCAGCAAAACAGAAGTCCTGGGAAGAATTTGGAGAAAAGCTAGAAAAAGATGCACAAGAAAACCAGAAATTGTTCTATAAGACCCTAAAGAACATGAGGAAAGAAAAACAATGCCCTCTCAAATTTATAAAGGACAAGCAAGGCAAATTGCTTACTGCCCCGAAGGAAGTAATGGAAAGATGGAAAGAATATTTCTCAGAACTCCTGGATGGTGAGCATGATGAAGCATCAGAAATGATAACCACTAGCACAGAAGAGAAAACTAATGATGGTGAAGATGACATAAAGATGGAAGAACTGAGGGCAGCACTAGAGAAAATCAAGATGGGCAAAGCAGCAGGGCATGATGGTATAACACCAGAAATGGTTAAGTACATGGGAGCATCAGGCGACCTATTACTCTTAAAGGTCCTACAGGCAGCATGGTGCAACAAGACCATACCAAAGGATTGGGAGATTGCCATCATAACACCAATTTTCAAAAAGGGTGACAATCGACAATGTGGAAACCATAGAGGCATATCCCTTCTCAGTGTCCCTGGTAAAATCTACTCTAGAATCCTAGAGCAGAGACTCCGACGCCTAGCTGAGCCACAATTGGATGAGGTCCAGTGCGGATTCCGAGCAAACCGAAGTACTCAAGACCTAATCTTCACACTCAGACAGCTGTGTGAAAAGGCCCTTGAGTATAAGAGTGAGATCCATCTTTGTTTCATAGATCTGGAAAAGGCGTTTGACAGGGTCCCCTGGAGCAAACTTTGGGACTGTGTGGCAAGGAAGAATATTCCAGCACCTCTGATTCATGCTATACAGAGCTTCTACAAGTCTTGCAGAAATTATGTGAGGACAGCAAACCATAAGTCAGAAGAGTTCAGAACCACCACTGGTGTAAGACAAGGTGATATCCTATCACCTTACCTCTTCATACTCCTTATGGACGATGTCATCAAGGCATGTAAGGAGAGAACAAGAAAGTATTCAGTGGGGTACTGGAAGATGAGACAGGTCTATATTTCGGAGCTGGCATTTGCTGATGATGTTGCCCTGATTGCTAAATCAGAGGCACATCTCCAATCCAACCTGCAAGTCTGGAAGGAAGAGCTGGAGAAGAGAGGGATGGTCATAAGCAGCTCTAAAACAAAATCCATGGTGATATCACGAGAAGAAAGAAAACATCAGATTAAGTTGGGAGAACAGGTCCTGGAGCAGGTCGACCACTTTAAATATCTCGGAGCTATTATAGACCGAAAGGGAGGCATCAAAGAAGAGTTGGCCACTCGAAAAGCAGCGGCTGGGAGACTTTTTCAGGCCATAAATCGTGGATTCCTCAGCAAGAAAGAGGTTGGTAAGAAAACGAAGATGGCTGTATACCGCTCCACCTATGTCCCAGTCTTGACATATGGATGCGAGTCGTGGGCAATGACTACAACCCACAAAAGCCAGATCCAAACCTCAGAAATGAGGTATCTGAGGAAAGTGGTTGAAGTAACAAGAAGAGACATGGTCCGCAACCAGACGATCCGTCAAGGCCTAAAATCCCATCCGCTGCAGACCCAAATAGAACAGTCCCAACTTAGATGGTTTGGCCATGTCTGCAGAATGGGAGAAGATCGGCTACCACGACAAGCATGGGAAACAAAGAGCCAGGGATCCAGACCTCCAGGACGACCCAGAGTCCGCTGGGAGGACAACATTAGACAATCTGTGAAGGACCGAGGACTAGAATGGAACCAGGCCAGGAAGAAGACAGCTGATAGAATGGTCTGGCGCTCTCTCTTCCAAACCTCTACACCTCACGGTAGAAGGGGAACGACTAAGTAAGTAAGTAGAAGCACCATTAGTCGCCTTTGGAGGCGATTTCAAGAAACTGGCTCAGTGGCAGACCGGCAGCGCAGTGGAAAACCCAGAGTCACAACTCCTGCCGAAGACCGCTTCATACGGCTGCGTCACCTCAGGAATCGACTTGCATCTGCGTCCTCCACAGTCCAGTCAATGTCAGCAGCTCGTCGAATTTCAGATCAAACGGTCAGCGACCGGCTGCATGACTCAGGTCTTTGGGCTAGAAGACCCTACAGAGGTCCTGTTCTTACTTCAGTGGGCGAACCAGCATCGTCAATGGACCGTTGGGAATGACTGGAGACGGGTTTGGTTTAGTGATGAATCATTTTTTGTGCTCCAGCGACACGATAGACGGAGAAGAGTTTACCGCAGAGTCCATGAGCGCTATGCCCAGAACAGCGTTGATGAAGCTCCTCCACATGGTGGTGGAGGTGTACTGATGTGGGGGGCGATCAACTTCATGGGAAGAAGTGACCTGGTGCAAATTGAAGGACGCCTGAATGCCCAACGATACATCGCTGAAATTCTTCGTCCTCACGTCCTTCCACTTCTGGCTGCATGAGGGTCGATTTTTCAGCAGGATAACGCTCGAGCTCATGTGACACAACTCACCACCCAGTTCCTTGCTGACAACAACGTCCAGACCATTCCGTGGCCAGCCATGGTATCAGACATGAACCCCATAGAACACTTATGGGATGAACTCGACAGACGACTCTGCCAGCGAGACGTGGCTCCAGCCAATCTCCGACAGTTGTCTCTTGCACTGCGGGAAGAGTGGGCAGCCATCCCACAACAACAGATCCAACGGCTAATCGGATCCATGTCAAGGAGATGTCGTTCTCTGATAGAGGCCAGAGGAGGCCATACACCTTACTGAAACAGAGGCCTCAGTCGCAAAGAATAAAAGTCCAAACCAAATTTAATGAACATCATTTCATTGTTAAAGTCTGAAAGTTTCTTCATGCCAAGATTGAAACATTAATTCCTGTCACGTGACCGATAATTTATTTTACCATTTCGTTCCATATGTTATGAACTCTTTTAATGTTCTGTTTTCCTAGACATTTTGTATTCTTATTTTCTTTCATTTTCTCCTTCTCAAACCCCACCCGCGTTTGGTTACGTTCTGGCTTTCAGTAGAAATCCCCCACTGGTCAGAAACGGTCAGCGTAGCGGCAATATTACATACACGCACCTGGTCCGTCCAGGGGAATTTCTCTGGTCGCTTTAAAACGTTTGATCACGAGCGGCTGGTACCTTTTGAGGCCTGGGTAACGAGTTTGATCTGTTTCAGGGGGAGATAAAACCCGCTGTTAGTCCTGTGTGGGTTTTTGCCCCTTAGAACGCATTAGTGATCATAATATTATGCATTTCTCTACCTGAAGGAATCTTCTCGCGTCCTTGTAATCTATAAGAGTACACGGGTTTAATAAGCCAACACACTTGTGAATAGTCCTGGCCCGTAGATGACCATATGAGACTTAGGCAGAGATAGCACGGCAGTACAAGAATGTGTTTGCCTATGTTCTAGTCATTTTTCGGGGTGAGTTGACATATCTTATTATAATATGATATATTCATGTTAGCTTTTTATATATCTGTTAGGAAAGTAAATTCATTTCTGAGGACTTCTAGTAATTTAATTCAGTGATAATGTAGCGCTGTCTACGGCCTTAGTTAAGTGGTGCTTAAACTGTTACGGTTTATCATGGGTTAAATGTTAAACTTACAATAACAGATACTAGGCGTAGAATCAGTCCACAGATGCTTATCATGGGTTAAGAATAGGCTAAATTAACTGTCATTTCTGTAAGATAATGTCAGGTGTGGATTGTTCACTTAAAAACTGAATAGTGAGATGCAGGCAATAACTCTGGATTATAGGAGATAGTCACTTATTCCTTTTTGATAGATATTTCTAGTGGAAAGGAAGAATCATTTTATGCTTACTTGTGTGGCTAGGCACTAGTCTATAACTTTCACTGAAAGCGTCACCAGGCATAGATATAATTATATCTTATGATTCAGCCACAACTGTATTATTATAGCAAGAACATTGCATTTTCTTTGTACTCATTTTGTGGAATATTAATATATTTCCCCAATGGACATACGATTTATTTGTGTAATGTCAAATGCTGTAATCTGTTTATGTAAATTCATTTAATGTTGTAAGATGAATAAGCATATTCATTTAACTGTAACTACAAGGTTAGGTTTCCTGTATGTTGTGATTGGGAGAAGAGGAGTAGATTTTGCTGTCAGAACATTTAATGACAGTTACATGGGTGTACAAAAGATATTAAGCCTATGCGGGCACATGCTATAATTGATAGAATGGAAGGAGCAGAGCATGACTAGGTTATAAAACATTAGATTGATTTTGTTGTTGCTTGAGGTAAAAGGTCCTTTTTTGGGTCTCAGTTTCAGGGAGACCGAATCGCTAGAGCAGACTCCAGTCAGGCGAAGAACGACATATTCTCTTCGATCTAGAGGGTTTCTGAATACCGCTAGCGTCACGAGTCGTCAACCCCGTTCCTGAATCAAAACCCCTTTTGTCAATGCCAAGTTACGCTCACGCAGTGCAACGAGCCAAAGCTAAATCTGGAATCATCAAATGCAGTAGTAGTTCTCTACTCGCCTATTGGATTACCAGTCAGAGCATTGCCGCTTCCAGAATATCAAAACCGCCCAGCATGTCTATAGCAGAATCTGATATCACCCGACTTTGTGTGCCTAAACGGGGCACTCAGCAAACCACAGCCAAACCAGTTTAAACAGGATTTACTACCCAGCACGCAAGCTAAATCTAGTGCCGGATAAAGAGCGCAAAAGGACTTGTTGTCCTCAAGTGACTTCGTCTGGTGTATTCCTGGATTAGGTAGAACTTCGCACTTAGAAGCGGCCAGAGGTACAGAGTTCCAGCCCCTCACGCAATTAGGGGTCACCAAAGATAGCGCCTACATTGGATTTACAGGTCAATTCCATCACCTATGGAGTATATTTTTACGTAAAGACATTGAAGCTATTCCATTTGGTCCCCCACAAGCGGACGCACTGTAGCTCAGTTCGTTTATTTGGTCAGCAGGAGATAGTCTTCCAGTCCCCATCGCGAAATCAGGAGTGCCACCAGCAATAGCGACTACAGTGGATTTATACAGGTCAAGTCCATCCCCCATGGAGTATATTTTTACGTAAAAAACACTGTCGGAAGCATTGTACTTAGTCCCACGAAAAAACGGACAGACTGTCAGACAGTTATTTCATTTCTCTGTGTTCTACGGGTTTTATGAGTGTTGGTGGTGTGTGCGTTTGTGGGTGTGTATTTGCATTATTGAAGGTTTTTGATGAATATTTGATTATTGATGTAATTTATGCTGTGTATGATGATATGCATTAATTCCATGCTTTTCTTCATTTAATAAAATTTACACTTTTATTAATGCGCTGTTCCCGACCCTTTTCATCCATAATTAAACTTGTTTAGCTCTTTACTATAATCTCTATGTTTGATAAGAGAAAAGAGTGAGAGCAGGAGGTGCTTAGACAGTAAAAGTGAGTTGAGGCTTGGAGAGAGAGATCACTTTGATAAATCTTCTTTCCAGGTTGTCTCAAGTCCATCTCCTATTTACACCTTTCTGTGTGTGTAATCTATAACTCTGTCAGTCCACTATCCCTTGTCGATTTCACTACTGTTGTCCAACTCGACAAATACTCTACACTTTACTCAACCACGACAATTCCGTAAAATAAAATTTTGGTACAAGTTTGAACTTTGGTGTCCATTACCACTGCAATAATGTTGCATTTCTTTTTTTGAACAGTATATATTGATGATCATTGTAACCCTTGTAGATTGAAATGTTAAATTTTTGAATATTCTGTTTGACAGAATGTATGCATGTATTTAACCTGGCATAGACTAAATGTATGCAAAGAGTTAATTTATTTTATGATTACATTTCAGATATTTCTGTGTCCTTACATTATCCATTTAAGAAGTCAGACTGCCAACACAGCATCCACAAAGGCAGTCTTTTGACAGTCCCTACAAGTCGCAGCTGGCAGTGAAGCCAAGGGAAGTTATCATATATGTTGCAGTGAATGTTGTTTCTAGTTAAGAGTTACACGAATGGAGAAGAGTAGTGGTGTACAGATGATCATGTAACATTTAATTTGCTGGTTCATCTAGGAATTATGTGGTGCTGATTTATCCAAATTCAAAAGTTTTAAGACATTAATGACAGAAATTTTTGCATTTAACCTAATGCAAGATTACCTTTAAACCAGTCAGAACATCATCTTGTCAGTGTTTTCAGGAGCTTTTTAGGCTTGGTTACCTTATCTAGAGGAAAGAAATAAATTTTACAAGAATGAGTACAGTAGTAGGATGCAACAGTGTTGGGAGCAGTGACTTGAGCAGTGAAGGTGAGGATGAGAATTTCATGCTGTTCCCAATTACAGACATTGATATAGATGCTTCATGTGAGTCTTTAGCAGATCAGCGCAGTACAACAACTGTCACTCCCCCTGTGCGACATGATAGTGATGGGGAGCCAGTCAGACCTTTCATAACACTGCGAGAACGGAGACTGCTGAAGGTTGGACTGATGTGTTCTGTTATTTTATGTCTGTATACAATTTTGGATGTGGCTTTATTCTGAAATTAAGAAGAATGTGGTCATGATGTGTAACATTTTATGCAACTCATACAAGTTAGTTTATAAATGTGGAAACATAATAAAGCATTAAGCTCAGTAGTTGGCAATAGGGTTTGATCAATGCCCCATGTCAGAAGCCTTGGGCATCAACTTTACCCTGGCCTGCAGGAACTAACTGTTATATTGATGGGAAACAAATGCTAACAAAAAATACCAGGTTTTATAACAATCTTTTCTTTGAAGTAAAATTAACATTTGGTAAATATATTATTTAGTAAAGTTAACATTTGGTAAATATACCATTTAGTTTCATTTGTCCACCTCTCTGTCGATGGGATTACACAAAGCAGAGATAAAAGTTACATTGAGACTGCACTTATTCCAAATACACCCAAACCAGAAATCAAACATGATTTTATCAAGGTAGGTCTTTAAATAGCTCTTGTGTTTCTAAAGCAGATTCCCCTACAGCTACTGGACTGCATGCTGGGGCTCTAAAGATTAGCATACTTTTTGTTTTTAAATTTTCTTCCTTAATTTATACATTTAGATTAACTCTTAATACACTCGCTCAAAAACCATGTTTCATTTTAGAGGGTACACTTTTAGACATGACTGCATTTACAATTTGGCCTTAATTTATTTATTTATAATGATTAGATAAGGTTTTATTTATCAAAATGTGTAGAATTGAGAGTCCACTGAACAAATAACAATATAAAATACAAAAAAAAATTGTTATACTTACCTAAATATTTCAAGCATAGCACAAAAGTGAAACTCCTAAAACTAGTTTTATTTTAGATTATATCCATTTTTACATAATATAGGAAAGTTTAAATTTTTTAATTATAAAGTTGTTATGATAATTTGAATTTTGTTGTCACAAGCCAAATGCTTTGTGAGTTGAATCCTGATCATCTTCATTTAGTCCAACCACCTCTTCAATAATTTTAGCCTGAAGGTCAAAATTGACAGTTGTAGTTCTTCCTGGTCTAAGTTATGATGTGGATATATCATTAATTTTTGCTATATATGGTCTTTTCTCTTTAACGCTTCCTTTCCAATTCTACAACAAGATCTAGCTATCGGAGATACTTGCCCCCCGCTGTCTTTGCTTCGCATACATAAAAGAATACTGTTTTTTTTTTTTTTGTAGCACTGGAGAGTCCTTTTTCTTACTTTCCTGATAATTACTTATTGCAATATGTTGCTCATCTGGAATGCTGCTTTAGCCTAGGCTGTGCTTCTGTTTATCTCTTGTCAAGCATCCCCTTTTTTCCCGTTGAAAGGTTTGTGAGGTACACTCTTTCAATCTAGACAGAAGTTCTTCGGTTATATAAAAGTGCAGTCGCCAGCCAAAAAAAATATAAATATAAGAGAAGTCTACATGAACTCTTGTTTAAGACTACTGGTGTCTGTAAGCTAGCATAATGAAGCCCTGATCTGTTTTTAATATTTGTATAGGTTCATTGACATAAAGCTGATCATGCACGTAATCAACAGATTTCTTCAATATTTTATTGCTTCAGGCCTATTCAACAGTTCTTCCTGACAGTAACCTGAAACCTCTAGCTATTTCCAAGGCTAAAGAATACAGGTCATCCACCAACTCAGCACCCCAGAAAAAGCCCCACTTCAAACTAAAGCCAAAATTTGAAAGAATCATGAAGAAGCTACGTAAAGGAGTTGATCATTGGGCTGAGCACCATCTTGATGACTTGGAGACTGAACTGGCTATTAGGCATCGTTACAACCCTCGCAGAAAGGTGTGGTTCCAGGATCATGTTTTGGTTAAAATGGAGAAAAAGGTAATTTTTTTTTTGCTTCTATCAAAGTAATTAGCTTAATGTCTTGTATTAATATTTTCTTTACATGTGTAACAAACACATCAGCACAAATGTGGAAGTAATGTGTTGGTATATGTCATTTAACTTCATTATCAATAACAGTTTTAAGACTTCTGAACGTAACTCATAACGGGCGTGGTGGTTTTCCCATACTTCATGCCAGGAGTTTTCATGTAGTTTTAAAGTTTTAAGGGTTGGTTCATTAAAAGTGTGGTAAAGTTATACATCATTTTATAGGACATTAGGTAAGGATTAATAAAGTTCTAAATTGGAAAGAAACAAAACAAAACCTTAGTCCAGAGATACTGACCTCCCATCACAAGTACATTGGAAAATCAGCCCAGAATACTGACCTTTTGCCCTTTGAGAGTTCATGACACTTTAGCTTCTCTGCTATCAAATGGTACAGGTAGCAGATTTGAATTGGAAGGCACCTGCGTCTTCTGAAACTTTCTGAGTTTGAAGCTAAACATGCTGTCAGAAATATCATGTTCAGAAATATCATCATCATGAGAATGTACAAAACATTTCACCAAATTCTTAACTGCTAGTCCCCATTGTCTGTAGATCTAAATAAACATTGCTGATACGGTATCATATTTTATGTCTTTTGTTGCTACTTGTGGAGCATGGATCCACCATTGTAGCTGGCCCCCCCTTCTGGATGCTGGACATGGATCCACCATTGTAGCTGGCCCCCCCTCCTGGATGCTGGACATGGATCCACCATTGTAGCTGCCCCCCCCCCTCCTGGATGCTGGACATGGATCCACCATTGTAGCTGGCCCCCCTCCTGGATGCTGGACATGGATCCACCATTGTAGCTGGCCCCCCTCCTGGATGCTGGACATGGATCCACCATTGTAGCTGCCCCCCCCCTCCTGGATGCTGGACATGGATCCACCATTGTAGCTGGCCCCCCTCCTGGATGCTGGACATGGATCCACCATTGTAGCTGGCCCCCCCTCCTGGATGCTGGACATGGATCCACCATTGTAGCTCCCCCCCCCCCCCCCTCCTGGATGCTGGTGTGAAAGCACATACTCCTTCAGCAGTTGTTTCTGTAATAATTTAACATGATGAGGTTACCAGCCCCATGCTCCAGGTCAGATTATTTGCCTCTTACAGCATACCTGTGGTGGTAGTAGTAGTGCTGCTCTCTTTGTCTTCTTGTGGGGAACTACACATATCTTATATCATCATCATCAAAATCTGATGACAAAATGTAAGACTTAATATGCCAGTGGTATTAACAATCAGGTGCTATATATGCTTCAGAAAGTGTGTTCCATGCCTTAGGATAGCTGACTGGTGTGATGTGGATTAAAATTGTTTAAATGTTAATACATTAGGGTGAAAAATCATTCTGTTGTCACTTAGTAAGAGGAAGACATGTTCAATTTTTAACCTTTAGCACGCTGCATACAAATTCCAAAAATTTGCCCTAGAGCTGCATTCTTTTTCACAACGCCCCTTTTTATAGGGGGTGACTAGTAAATTCTATAGTTTTTTTTGGTCAATTGCTATCATTTTTGGACTGTATAGAAATGATGAATCTGATGATGTAAATTTTGTTTGTGTACATGTTAGATGAGATAGGAAGAGAGGAAAGGAAAGATGAAAAAAAAGGGAAAAAACATTTGAAATAATAATAAAAAAAATTTTTAAATTTTAAAAAATTTTTTTAAAAATAACCAGCAAACGAAGGGCCCATATCCCTTGCATCTCAATGAAAGTCATTTGACCAATAGACCAATACAAATCAAATGGCGATCTTTTCGTTACACCCATCATCAGCAACAAACTCCCTCGTCAGCAGTGACATTCGGCCGTAATCCTAAACCTTTCCGATATTCCTAATCCTAACCCCTAAAATTATACATACTAGCAATGCCATTCTACTTTCGTTTCCATCTCGGCCATCAAACATATTCTGAGAACCAATATCAGCGCTTATAAAGACAAAAATCTCATCCCCACTGCATGGCGTCAAAATCCAATAAAATTAGAGCGAAAATGGCCGCGTGTTCGATGCCGATTCATTTCGATTAAAAAAATTCACAGAAAATGTACGCTGTCACACCTGTTACAACTAAGAGTCAGAAAAGGAAGTAAAACTTCTTTCACAGAAGATTCAATTTTTGCATCCGGGGTTCAGATCACGTGCACACACATTATAAATCAGTTCCCCGATGTTAGCCGCAAGGCCATACATGTGGCCTCCAGCATGGAGAACATAGGTTACGTTCGGCCCAATGTGTGTCCCGCAGCGTGCTAAAGGTTAATTGACTTTTTCTTCCCTTTAATTTGTGGAATGTTATAAAAATATCAGTGTTATTTTTAATTTTTTTTTTTTTAAATAAGTGCAAGAAGATGTGTATAATAATAATAATTTATACTATACTTATTGTATAGTTATATCTAATATAAATGATAATAATATTTAAGAAAAAAATAATAACACTTATTCTTTAATACTGAAGAAAGGTTGGGTCAGGTATCAGAATATAAAACTTGAACCAACCAAATCTGAAATGTAGAATACTGGTAATGTTGTTATTAGGTCACACAAGCTCTGTATCCTGCTGCCTGTTCATGCAAGTGATAGTGAAGTAGAGAGTGTTGCAGAAATAATGTTAGACTGTTTCTAGACTTGGGAAACAGATTGAGTGAAGCTAATATGGTTGTTGAATTGAATGAGTAATTCATTGAAATGTATCTGATTTTTAAGATAGTAATTTTTTTTTCCTCTAACAGCCATTTACAAGAGGTGCAATGAGGCAGTGCTTCAGAGTGTAAGTATCTAGATAATGAAATAGATTATTGTAAACAGTTATTATTTCTTTGTTAGTAGTTTGTCTTGGTAGTGCTTTCAGGCATTTTTGACACAATAAACAGTTGTTATAAGTAGATATGAGTAGATTTATAGAGAGCTACGTACAAGATCTCGATGTTAAATTCTTTACATAATTTACCACAAACTGAACATCTACGTTTAAAATTGTTTTATATGTATAAATTACCAGCATCTTATGTTTTGACATTTATGCTTATGTCTTATTTGAAAATAGTTATTATTATCCCTTATCCATTGTTTGAGATCTTTACTGTAGTTGCCTACTTTATAGGATGCTTCCACAAAGGTAGGTAACATGTTCATGCTGTGCTAGTTTCTGTTGCTTCTTGTTTACATCATTAGGGTGCTAGCTCCATCATGAGGTTGCTAGCGCAATCAGAAGCCTCCTTAGTAGCCTACCGTGACACGCCTGGTAGGCAATTGTGTTTTTCTTTGCTTCTCAGTGTTCTTCTTTCTTTTTCTGCATTCGTCCTGAAAATGACGTTGGTTACATTGTGTTGCCGTTTACAGCGAAGCTGCGATATTTGCGCCTTTTGGCCCGACACATCCGATTTTAGCATGGCATTTTTGGGACCGCGTTTGCCTTCCCTCTTCGATCCCTACTCTCTCTGCCAGACTGCAGTGATGCAGCCTGTTTCCAGGACCATCACTTGGAGGTGGAGAAGGGTCGCGGTCAGCTCTGGTTCGCTGACCCTGATGCAAGCAGTCAAGCTATGAGTCGCTGACTGCATTTATCTCTCTTGTTGCGTCTTCGGTCCCTTCTGTGTTCAACTGTGAAGATTCATGTGGGCAATTTTGAAGTAGTTATTGAATGTAATCTTATATGTAATTTTTTTCCCCCTGTCATTGTAGAAAAAAGAAGCATTCTGTGGTGTGCAACTCAACCTATGGCCTTGACAAGAATGCAAGCAATTATGTGGCAAAAAGCTACATTGAAAATGTTGACAGGTCTGTGTACTTTGAAGACGTCAAACTACAAATGGATGCTAAAATTTGGGGTGAGGAGTACAACCGACATAATCCACCTAAAAAAGTAAGCTTTTGTTTTGTTAACAAATTCCTCCATAGCCTAGGTTTTCATTAACTCAACATGCCTGGGCTTTGTGAAAGTTAAGTATGTATGAATTGCTGAGACATAAACCCTCCCTTATTAATGTTGAAAAATCATTCATTTTATATTGCAATAAAAATTCAATTCTGATATATATATATATATATTTATTAATTTTTTTTTTTAATAAGGGGTTTTTTAGTTGATATAAAATCTGTCAGGCAGTTGAACTACCACAAAGCAACATAGATGTTGATAATCATGTAAAGTAGCTGATTCAATCACTGCCCCTACTGATTCATTTTGGTCAATTTTTTTTCATCTAACCAGCCAGTAACAGTTCATTACTCTGACAGACATTTGATTGACGAGATATGGACACTTGCTCTGTTTTCTATCATTTATTCACCAACATTTACAGTAGAATACTGAAAAAATGTTCAATACATGAAATATTCGTCTCACAATTATTCAAGCTTCCACTTGCTTGTTCATTAACTTACTTGCATTCAACATTAGATTGGTTCAAACCTGGGAACCTTCTCACTCACTGATCATAAATTTCAGCATTACAGCTTATTCTACTTTATTCTGGTTGCTTCATCTTGATAGATGTGGTGCTTTATTTATCAAAAAGCTCTTATAGATATGAAAGTATACAGACTATTTATTGTTACTTCCCTTGAGTTAGTCAAAGGGATATAACCTCGACACTGCCACAAAAAGGCTTATTACTTATAGAAGTCGTGATAAGGCATGTCTGAAATCTCTGGAAGCCTATCTAAACAAAAGATTGATTAGAAACTTTTGAAAAACTAACTCATGACTTACTTTTGTGGATAAAACCACAATAAAATACGTGGCAGGGGCCAGCGCTGGGTCGCTGGTGGCCCTGGTAGGTGTCTGGACGGTTATGTACTTGTCACAAACGTAGGAGTCAAAGGCTTTTGTTCTCACCATAGGGGATGCGCCGGGTTGCTCCGCGCCTCAAGTGAGTACACCTTATGTAGGTTTGACTCTAATCACTGAGATAACTGTCTCAGGGTCTCTGGTTACTATGATGCATCAGTCTATATAGTAGCCCGGTGCTGTGGCTTGCCAGATGAAATTATTTCTTATTGGAGGATAGACCAGAAATTGTCTTATGATTGGTCTTGTGGCCTAGCTGACTGTTAAAATAATCTTTAACCTGACTAACTACGAAACCTCTTCTTCTTTGATCCTTAGCCGCCGATCGTCAAAGCAGTCAGTGGCCATCACGCCTAGTGGCGTCTTGTAGGGCAACAACAAATTGATTCCACTTTGCTCGATCGGTGGCCATCCTTCGTACAGTGCCCCTACTCTGGTTCATTCTTTGCATCTCAGCCTCCGCAGTGATCCGCCAGGTTGTTTTTGGTTGGCCTCTCTTTCGTTTTCCTTCTGGGGTCCAACGCATAGCTGTTCATGTGATGGCATTGGTGTCTCTTCTGAGGACATGGCCAACCCAGCTCCAGCATCTGCCAGCTATGATGGTGTGCATGTCCTCTTGCTTGCTCCGAGTAAGCAGATCTTGGTTGGTGATGGTATTCGGCCAAAAGATTCGGTGAATTTTTCTTAGGCATGTTGTGTGAAAATAGGACAATTTTGACATTTCCTTCTCTAACTCTCCAGCATTCCGCATCATAGAGAAGCACAGAAAGCACACAGCTCTGATATAATCTTAACTTTGTGCTTGTGCTGTATTGAGAGTTATTTTGTATACTGTGCTTTGTTCATTTCTCAGTGCTGCCTCTTCTGCCTGTCTTGCAAGATCGTCTAGGAAATTCCTTTTGTTGGCTCGGGTTTCCAGATGTTGTTTAGGCTAAAGAAGGCTGTTCTTGCTTTATTCATTCTGATGTTGATGTCTTTGCCTACACCACCGTCTGGTGTTACTATGCATCCTAGGTATGTGAAGGTGTCTGTCTGTACCAGTTGCTGATTCCTTACTGATATGGGCTCAGGGTTGCTCACATTCAGCGTCATGACCTCTGACTTCTTTAAATTGATGTTCAAGCCCACCTGCTGGCTATACTTATTAAGTCTATCAGTTTTTTCCTGGATGTGTTGATGTGAATGTGCTAGTAGTGCAATGTCATCTGCATATTCCAGATCTTCTAATGTAGTCCATCTCATTCCTCTTGGACTGCCCTCTGTTGTCTGGCGCATCACCCAGTCTATGACTGTTAAAAATAGAGTGGTTGATAAGGGGTATCCCTGTCGTACTCCTGTCTTCACCTCAACCTAACCTTTGAGGTGAAGACGAAACCTCTAGTCTAAAATTATTGTTACTAAGTATGTACAGGGTTCGTAGTGACCTGGAAAAACCTGGAAAACGGAGAAAAAAAAATTCCAGGCCTTGAAAAGCCTGGAAAAATGGCTAAAAGCCTCGAATTTCCCGCATCAGACCTGGGAAAAAATCGAAAGTTGTCCATTTTTCGATTATTGGTGGTATTTTTCGTTAAACTGCCGTTACCGTAGAATTTTTACTTCCCTTTGCGAACTAAATCCATTTCCAGACGTTTTCGGCGTTTTGCGTTTTTGGCGATTTGCGTTAATGATGTGAACGCAGATTTATTTTTAGCGCTTGCTCGAAAACTACTGGGAAAAAATTGATTTATTACCTCAGACCTAAGGGTCTTTTATATTTGGACATGTGCCCTAATATAACCGACTGTGTTGAACGGGACGCGCCTCACCAAAACGAGGCAAAACTTTAAAAAAAAAAAAACACCAAGAACTTGTCTCTACGCATTCAAGTTGTATTCAATCGTTCATTTCAACTGAGGTAAGTAATAAATTCTAGTGGCTGCAAATGTGAAGGTCTGATGCTGTTCTTGCAATGCATATGACTTTTAACAGATGAAAGTCAATTAAATATATGTTAAAGTCAGTTATATAACTGGAACCATCAGGCCTTTACACCGCTCCACTTTATTATTCTTGTTCAGAGTTTCTTCTTGATTTTTATTTTATTTTAGCGTATAAGCATAATTGTTATTGTCCCTATTTACAATGATTTGTTAAATATGATGCCACTTTCTCATATTGGCAGTTGTTCATATTATTTGGAATTGAAAACAATATATATCCTAATTATAACCCATTAGAGGTTGAACGGGATATTTTACTTCATTCATTTTAAAAAAAAAGTATAAAATTAATTTATCTCATTTATAAAACATATTTACATAAGTGCAGTTTATAGATAGGCCTACTGCACTTGCGTCTGTAATTTACAATGTAGGCCTATTTACAGTTTTATTTTTAACCATGGCCAAAATTAGTGTTTGAATGAAATTTCTTGGTTTACAAAAAGCTTACGGGAATATGTTTGACACAGTTTAAGATAGTTAGGAATAGAAATTGATGGCGATTCCATATCCTATAGCCTACCCTGTTATCAGACCATGTCCCACTGTTCATTTCACCACATTTTTTGCAAATAAATATATTTTGAATGCTTTTTTATTATATTTATGATGAAGAGACATATCCCATTCTCCTCTACAGGGTTATAATTAGGATATGCCTAGGCCTACATGTTTTCAATTCCAGATAACATGAATAACCGCTGATACATGAAAGTGGCATCACATCTGTCAAATCACTGTAATTAGGATAAATGAAAATTACCAATTTTGTACATAGGCCTATGTTATTTAAAATTTTTTTAATAATTTAAAAATTTTTTTTTAATCGAAACAAACAGAAACGATAAAACAAAACAAACCCCAACATAAAAAATCAAACAAAAATAGTAAAGATGGGGAGGGTGTGTGTGTGTAAAGGTCTCATGTTTCCAGTTAGATATTTAATAGATTTTCACTTATCATAAGTGTTATAAGGATATCATCATACCTTCACCCTCCCAATTACTATATGTTAACTTTTGTTCTAGTTAAATATTGTTTGACTATATTATTCATGCATTTAGAACTTTGACTTGTTAAATTTACATAGCTTAGGCCTACTCATAAGTTATTTGTGTGTTCCATATTTTTTTTTTTTAAACAGAAAAGAACACAATTCCAAGGAGCAGTTTTTCCATCAGAAACATCAAAACCATCTAACACTACTCCCTCGGACACATCAAAAACGTCTAACACTACTAGGAGACCTACAGATGTGACATCATTTGTGACCAAGGAAGAAACTCTCTGAGCTGAGATTATTTGGACTCTTTTTTAAGTGAAAAGTCGGGAGCCGCGCTGGTGTAATGGCTACAACGTTGTACTGGCGACCAGGTTTTCATGGTTCAAACCCGGGCGTTAGCGTTTGAAGGAATGTTTACGACCAGAAATTTGACTGAATAACCTGAACGGCTCCTGCACATAAATCCCGTGTGGATGGGAAGGAGCGAAGCTCCTGACCGGGTTGGAAGGAAAGTCCACTGACCCCCCCAGCCTCGCAATGACATGTCATTGGGCCAAAAGAGCTGGAAAGCTCGAGTGCCGCTAGTTAAAAAAAAAAGTGAAAAGTCACCATAGTTTTAATTCAAATTTCATACGCAACAAGGGACATATTCTCTTCTGTGGTAGTTTTTATTCAGCCTTCAGCTTTATTTCAAGACCTGAAATTCAGATTGGTGCATTTGGAACAGTAGCTGAAAATAGGAAGCATTTTCCTGTAGCACTGAAGAAAAAAACTCAAATTGAAAAAGACAAATCATCCTGTGTTTTGTGCGACAGAAGATAAGGCATGCCGACAGTCACCTGGCATGATACGAAAAGATTTAAACTTATATCTACTGTTCACTCCAATGATAATATAAACAAGACAGAAAAATACAGCAAAAGTATGGGAGGTGTCGACCACTTCAGCCAACTAGGTGCAAGCTACCCCTACCCACACAGGTCCTATTTTTATATCATTTCTTAGTTGAAACTGCCCTGGTCAATGGGCACATAACCTACAACACTGCCAACTGTACAAAAAAAGATCAAAGCAAAGATCAGGATGTCAGTATGACTCTTATTGAACCTGCTATTCTTCGACGCAATGTGACACCTTCAAAACCACAGGTCACAACAACACGACTTACTGAGCACCACTTCATTGATAAATATGAAAGGGCAAGGTACAAACCAGACTGTAAAGTGTGTAAGGCTGCAGGGAACAGAAGCCAGACTTGCATGTACTGCCCAGATTGCAATGTACCTCTATGCCTGATACCCTGCTTCAAGTTATACCACACAGTCAAGGATTATCAACGATCCAGACAAAGACTATGGCAGAGGCCTACAGCTACAACTTCAACCCCAGTTAATGAAAAAAGCAGCTCAGACTCCAACTAGAGGTACTTAACTACTCAAACATTTACAAACGCTCATTATCAGATTCCACAGACGCAGAATACATTCAAAAAAGACAAACACGAAACATAGAGTTTTTTTTTGCATTTTATTCACAATTTTATTAGCCTTTTATGTTGATATACGTGATTAATCGTTAAATCAATACGTCAATCAAGCTTATTTTATTCATTACCATCCATGTCACTAACATTTTATTGCGCTGACGTTGAACAAATTCACTAAGAACTGGAAAAAGATGTCTGTTATTCGATCTTTTATGAATTTTAAAAAAAAAAAAAACAGTTCTTTTTAAAGAAATCTGCAAGCTTTACTTACTTACTTATTCGTTCCCCTTCTGCCGTGAGGTGTAGAGGTTTGGAAGAGAGAGCGCCAGACTATTCTGTCAGGAAATCTGCAAGCACCCTTGGTAATGGGAGACAGTAATGCTCCGGATTGCTGGTCAGCAAAGTGATAATTATATCTGAGAAAATTAGATGAGGAAAATATTAGTGTTTCCCATCCTTGAAAATCACGTGCTGGACCTGGAAAAAGCCTGGAAAATGCTTGAAAAAATTTTCTATGAACCCTGTATGTATGACCATCCATTGTTCTAGGTTCTCTCTATTCTAAATGTCTTCCGGCCTAACTTGTATGGAAGCCACACAAGGTTTGATGACATCATGGGTTCATGTGTGCCATGACTGATGATATCATTGGTTTTTGACTAGTGTTTATTTTGACTAACTAGTCATTCTCAAGTTCTTTACTATAATTCTAATAGTTGTAGCGACATAGTAGGCCATGCAGTCACATTGCATTCAACATAAGATTGGTTCAAACCTGGGAACCTTCTCACTGATCATAGATTTCTAGCTCATAATTATTGTCTCTTAGATCAGCGTTACATCTTATTCTACTTTATTCTGGTTGCTTCATCTTGAATCTTGCATCTAATGTTAATCTTTGCTTGGTTAGGATGCTGGCCTGACCGCCAGGGTTTGGACAACTTGCCAAGACTTGTTACTTCTCTCTTAACAACTTCGTTGTTACACACAGTCATTTGCGTTCGTTATCAAACGTTCCTCATCTATAGTTGAACATCTCATTTCACTAAATGTTCAAAAAATCGTCTATGTACCTTCTTAAATTTGAAATGTCCACAAATTTACACTAAACAACTTTCCTTCGAAATAATTACTTTATTCTAATTTCTGGCAGCTGGAGTTATTAATCTGTTAACTCCAGATGCCACAGCTATGTACACTTCCCTGCTAGAAAAGATTTCACGTCACTGCTCAGCTTCTCTGTACAGACTGACTGAACTATCCTGTGTTTTTACTTGCTTGCTTTACCACATGATAAACCCTACTAGAACCTTCTCTGTTTTACTGGACTCATTCAAGGGAGCCTATTTCAATGGACATAACTCATTTTATACTTTTTCTATATAGTCCAACAGATGCAACTCCTACTCTTGGTGTACATTAATTTTATAATGCCAGTTGTCTCTCTTTGATTACACATGGAGGTCTGATGTTCTTGGTCTCACTCTTCCTCAACACATCTATTCAGCTCCATGATATCCTAGGCTGTTTGTTGATGAGGTGTAGCCGGGTATATTGGTAGTAGGCCATCCAGTCACAGAGGTACTAACGTAAAAATGTAATGATGATAAGCTGAGAGCCGATGAACATTTCCTGGACAACAGCCCATAATCCCAACACGACTGGTTTTGTTCACTCAACCTTCCTACATAAACAGTTTAGAATAATATTAATTAGATGTTGTCGTGTTGTTCTGCCAGTGCCCATAACACTGCACCACAGTTTAGGTTTTTTTTTTAATTGTTCTTGAAAACAGGTGGGGCCATTCACAGATACTTTAAATTTTTTCATAATAATTGATATCAAATGTTCTGTCCCCGGTGAAGACCTTTTAGTCATAATGTGGGCAGTTTTTATTAGATTTGTTGATTTCAGAATGCACATACTATGTTTAAGAGAATGGGCAGTTGTAATTATTGATGCCTTGTAAATGTCTAGTGCTTAGTTTAAATCCGTGAGGTTTTTTCTTAATGTGATTAAATATTTATGTCATTCCTAATTCACTTGCAGGTGGACATCTTTCAGATGTATGTCCTAGAATTCCCTGACCGTCCAGGCAAGCCCCTGTTTCACTTGGAGCATTTTATTGAAGGGGAATACATCAAATACAACTCCAACTCAGGATTTGTTGAGGAGAATCTCCGTCTGACACCACAGGTATGACTCTGAAACACTCTCATTGCATTGACTTGTTCTTGATCTTTGCTTAAGATGGTTATCTGTGAAATTGTCAAATGCTGATATTCTGAAGCTTAATTTATTATGTTACTCAAGAGGTTTCTCTCCATAATGCTGTTCATCTGCTCTGTTGTTGATCTTTTCCCATGCCTTAATGTCAAGCTGTCATTATTTTTTTTTTTTTTTGTCTCCTATCTTTCTCAACGTCTCACACCTTCTTTCCCTCAACACCCCTCCCTCTTGGTTCAGTGTTTTTGAGCTGTTATCTTCTCATTACATCTTCTTCTTCTTGAATCCTTAGCCCCTGACTGACAAAGCAGTCAGTGGCCATCTTGTAGGGCAGCAACAAACTGTTCCCTTTTTGCCCAGTCGGCATCCATCCTTCACGCCATGACCCAGCTCCGGCCCATGCCTTGCATCTCAGCCTCTGTTCTCTGCCAGGTTGTCTTTGGTCTGCCTGTCTTTTGCTGTCCTTCTGGGACCCATAGCACAGCAATTCCGATGATGGAGTTAGGGTCTCCTCCTAGGACATGGCCAACCCAGTTCCACCATCTGTCCACAATGATGGTTGTGATGTATAATGGAAATATAGCCTACAGTAATCTGACAGTCTTTGTAATCCCGTTAGCGTGCTATGATTTGCTAGCAAAACCATGCATTTTTCTGCCTGTCTTACTCACACAAGCTTATTTTTCATCCACGCCTCTTTTCCTTGAACATAAACAAACGAAGCGTGTACAAACTTTCGTGACCTGCCAGTCATAACAGGTAGCAATTGAGGTTTGTTTATCAAGTTTCTCACGCGAGCTGATCTGTCAATCATCGGATACCTGACAGACCGCACGTGAATAACACCGGACCTTTTGAAGTAGACTCACGGGCAAAAATCTTTCCCCGAGTATCCTTTGAAGTTCGTACACAGAGTGAAGGCGGGAAAAACCCGAGCTCTGTGATCTTCAGAAGCGGGCAAAATCTTCGAGAACCCCGTTACACGGATTTAAGTCTTTAATGGCAGTCTAACGCCTGAGAAAGGCCGACCGTAAGCCTTTATCTGGGGAACTCATGTTTCTGATTCTCTGGTACACACAATAGTGTGAAAAGTAGCATCATCTATAGATCAGAGAACCATGATGATATATAAACTGCTTTCTTAAACCTGCTATCAGTTGTCACTCAGAATTTTTTGGATAGTCTAAACGCGTAGTCTAGAACCATTGTGGAAGATGTGTTAATAGCATTCGTGGGGATTGTCATTCTGATTTTCTGGTAATAGAAATTAGTGTTAGCGTACCATTATAATTCACTGTGATTTTCCAGTGTTAAAACTAGTGAAATAAAATAACGCTTAGCTATTTCATACCAGAGGCTGTTATAATGTTAATTTTCATCACCCGCTTTTTCACGCAAGAACAGGCGGCTAGCTGACTGCATTATATGCTAGGCGCGACTGATAGTGACAGAAAAGAATTCACATTTATTTCATTTTGTGTATTTATTATAAGTGCCTATTATTTACTACCATACAATGACCAACAGACACCGACAATTTAATAGCTGTTAACGACAGGCG
Source organism: Oreohelix idahoensis (assembly GCA_024509875.1). Taxonomy (NCBI): domain Eukaryota; kingdom Metazoa; phylum Mollusca; class Gastropoda; order Stylommatophora; family Oreohelicidae; genus Oreohelix; species Oreohelix idahoensis. The sequence goes on from JAMPIV010008998.1 coordinate 155,435, forward strand.
ATATTTATGTAAGTGCGCTTATGAATAATTGAATAATAATTGACATTGTACATGATCGCCTGTTACAGAACGACACTGCCTTAGATCACAGCAGTTTGCCAGCGATCTTTTAGTTACTTCCCCTTTTTCCCCGACCGCGCTATTTATAGCCCACTTGACAGAGGTCACGTGGTCAACTTCCTAATGGGAAAAACATGTGGCGATGTTTACTTTTGATAGGGCTTAATTAATGCTTTTAGGCTACTTTATTATTATAAATACCGGCTTTAATTTTGCGTAAAGCTAGACTAGAAATGTTAGAGTAAATTTTAGAACAAGAACAAACATTTTATCACAATTAGAACAGAAGATATAATAGTCTGAAATAGTGTAAAATTTACGTTTTTTTTATATTTTGTTATGGTTTGTTTATAATGCAATTTTCACTAAATCGGTCACAATCAACATGCATAACCAATTACAGAAATCAAAAGTAGAAAACCTGCAGAAAATGGATATCAAAGTTTTGTTTTGGTTTCATGCGTCAAACATTAATTATTGAAACATTAAATTGCAAGTCCACATTTATTACCTTAAAATAACACACCCAATTGTCCCCAAAAACATGAGAGCTAACAATTATCTCAATCATACATCACGATGGTCATGTAAAAATGAGTATGGTCATGAGTAAAACAAAATGTTCAATTTAATAGATAAATAGGTGTATTTAATAAATACATCTATTAAATGATTTCCACACTCTGTTAATTCTGTCAATCTCAAGCAACAACTGCCATAATTTGCTCTAGCCCCAAAATTTCGCTCAATTATCATTCACACTTCCTTTTTTTTTATAGGATGAATCTGTACATTCACAGATGGAGAAATTTGTAACAAATGAGTTTCCATTATAAATTTTAATTGTGAAGTTATATTTTTAATACCGCTGGCGCGTCTTTCAATTTTCAATCTTCTCTGTTTTCTCTCCTGTGCCCACGTAAGACCTACTGTTTCCTTCATGGCTATTGCTAATTCTTTGGATATTCTAACTCTACTTTCAATGCCTGCTTTCCTGCAAATTTCCTGACGTGACGTTTCTGAACAGCGTTGTAGTTCATGTGCCTGCTGCAGGTCTAATGAATCAGTTGATGTTCCAGCAATATGTTTTCTAACAGTGTGGAGCAATTGAGATCGCTTACGTTTTGTTGGCGTTCTGGTGACTGATGTTTCTCTTCTATGTTTAATTAGTTTTTTGTAGTACAATAGGCTGTCCTCTGGTTTTGCATTTTATGATATTACTTTTTGCTGTTTCTAGTTTTTTTTTTTCTAACAATGGATGTGAATAGGGGTTCTTCCTTTTGTGTTAGTGGTTGTGAAGGTGGCTTAGCAAGTAACTGTTGTACTGTGATGTCGCTTTTGAAGACAGGCGAGGTGGATGTACTTGTCGTATGTATAACTGACTTGGTAGGTGTAGATGTGGCAACAAAAACTGGCATGCTAGGGTGAGTAGTGTTATCCACCTCCAAATGAATAATGGTATCGCCTTTAATGTGAGCTGGCACATCAACCTCCAGTTGAACAATATCATCACTAATGTGGGCAGGCACATCAACCTCCTACTGTACAGAGCTATCCTGACTACAGCTAAATCTGACTTGACTGACTACAACTAACTGACTGACTACAGCTAAATGACTGACTAGACATGGAGGGGTCAGAAAGAACATCACAGGGGATAGAGCAGCTTTTTGTTTTTAAAACACCAAAAGATGTCTTTGCAACATAATTGCACAGTTGACATTCACTTATAGTTAAATTATGGTTTTAGTCTTTCCAGATGTGCTGACTGTTTTCCGATAGTAACTTGGCTGTTTCAAGACACTTCTCATTATGCCTCCTTTTTGAGTTTTGTATTCGTAAGTAACACTTCTTACAAAATATAGTCGAATGCTGTGTGGGTTTATCATCTGATACGTTAATTCCAAACACAAAGAACAGATCATTAACGTAATTAGAACAGTTCAGTGCTTTCTGAATTGAACGTGTTGTTTTGGAAGTTAATGCTCTCTGCCACAGGCTCTGCACAGTGCACTGGCACAATTCATATGATGCAAAACAGTATGTTCCATTTCGTTGTTATGTAGTATAGTTTACTTGTGTATGTATAAAGATAGAGGAATATTTGGGACTATCAAGTCTAACACCAGGATGTAGAATGCTTTATCTGTGAATGAAAGAAGATATACAAACAGTTACTTAGAATTCTTTGGCAGCCGTCGTGTGCACAGGATTGTCTACCAAAGAACACTAATGGAACAGTCCTTATCTCACACACAATTTAAAAAAAAAAATTCATATTATAAATACAAGATTAACAAGACTTGAAAGATAGAACAAAGTATGTGGAAGTAATCTATCTATAGATTTACATGTTTTCTGACGCTTATATACGTAGCTAAATATCATTATAAATGAATGAAAATGCAAAAACAGATGGTGCTTTACAAAAAGTTATTTTTTTACAACCTTATTTAAGATTTGTGAGTATCAGGAATGCGTTTACAGTAATTTAAATGCTATAAAATCTGGTGACAATATGCTTGTTCTTGTAATGCCAAACTCACAAAACTGACTACCACACATTCTCAAGATATGAAACCAAAAAAAAAAGTATGTGGAAATAATCTTTAGCTTCCCTTCGAGAAGTCTTTATAATTATAAACTCAAACGAATGGGACCCCGATTTTTAGATATTAAATTAATAAAAAGATTACTTATTTTATGAATTTCCTCAAATGATGACGCTGTTTTCAAAAGTCTGTAACTCCGTCAAAACTAATTTCAAACAAATAAAAATGCAATCAAAAATAGAGCAGAGAACAAAGTTATAGTACACAAAAGAATTTTAGCGCTGTGTTTATCCAGAACGAGTGTGTAATGATTTATATTTTACTGATTTTACACACACATCAGCTGATTTTCCCCGCCAAAAACTTAAATAGTCTTTTACGGTGCACACGAAAATTTTATACCCGGTGTCAGAATTCCGGTCACCGAAACTAAAAGAGTGCTCTGGTATCCGTGCTGTCACTTTAATCGAACTGACGGAGTGGATAGATCATACGATTTGGGAGCCAATGAGGTAAATTTTAACTGGACTTACAAAACTCAGAAAATATCAATTTTATCAAGAGCCAGCCAATAGGATCATCATCATAAGTAACATTGTTGGCAACCAGATGTTTCCCAATACTGGAAGTATTTTCCTCCTTTTTTTTAACCTGTGAACCTCAAGAGCATGTCTTGCTACACTACCGATTCGTGGTGACATTTTGTTCATTCAGGGAAAATTAAACCACCAAATTCGATGTCCACCTTATTAATCTTATTTGTTAGAGGATGGACTGTGGCCAATTTGGGAAATACACCTGACATTTTGTATATTCAGGAACCATTGTAATTCCAAGGGATATCACCAAGAGTAGGTAAGCGTGATTGAGTGGCCACTGTATGTCAGAGAGAGAGAGAGTGAATAATTTTCTTTGTTACAGGAACTGTACCAATCTGGGATTTTGCTAAACTTGTTTACTTTACTGGGTAGCATATAGTAGGAACTTGTTCTTTACTGTCTATTCTGTAACATAGTGTTAACCTTTAACCTTTGGTTTATTAACTTTTCGGGTTCTTTTTCTCAATAAGGGGAGGGCACATTTATTCTGTTATTTTCATATGTATGTAAATCTAATTTTATTTGACATTTCTTTAGATGTTTGATGTTGTCAAGTTTAAATGATAATAAACAACAAAAGAAACTTAACTTTGTGTGGTGGTCAGACCCATACCCAATTAATCGTAGTTTTTCATGTTTGTGTGTCTTGTCACATAGCTGTGTGTGTGTAGTTAACCTTTAGCACACTGCCGGCGAGACATCTCGCCGAACGCAACCCATGTTCTGCCAGCTGGAGGCGATATTAGTCGCCTTGCGGCTGTCACCGTTTCTAGCATGAGGACTTGTGTACACGTGATTTTCAGCCCCGGATGTTAAGTTGTAATTTTATTTGCAAGAGAGTTAGCTTCCGTTTCCGATCTTAAAAAAGTGATGGGTGTATCTGCGTTTATTTTTTGTAAATTTTTTAAATCGAAATGAATCGGCATCAGACACGCGGCCATTTTGCTCTAATTTTATTGGATTCTGACGCCATGCGGTGGGGATGAAATTTTTGTCTTTATAAGCGCTGAAATCGGTTCTCAGAATATGTTGGATGGCTGAGATGGAAACGAAAGTAAAATGGCCTTTCAAGTATGTATAATTTTTGGGGTTAGGATTAGGAATATCGGAAAAAAATAGGATTACGGCCGAATGTCACGGCTGGCTAGGGAGTTTGTTGCTTTGCTCCTGATGATGGGTGTAATGAAAAGATCGTCATTTGATTTGTATTGGTCTATTGGTCAAATGACTTTCATTGAGATGGAAGGGATATGGACTCTTCGTGTGTTGGTTATTTTTTTAAATTTTTTTTTAAATTTTAAAATTAAAAAAAATATTTTTTTTATTATTTTAATTTTTTTTTTTTCGTTTTTTTCATCTTTCCTTTCCTCTCTTCCTATCACATCTAACATGTACACAAACAAATTTTATATCATCAGATTCATCATTCATTTATTTATATAAATTCCAAAAATGATAGCAATTGACCAAGAAACACAAAAACTATAGACATTCCTAGTCACCCACTATCATTGTGAAAAAGAATGCAGCTGCAGGAGCATAGTTTTGGGAAAAGAATGCAGCGTGCTAAAGGTTAAACTCATATTTATATGTATGAGGAGGGAAAGATTGTCTTGTACTAAATTATAGTCGTATAGATAGGCTGGACTAGAGAAACGTACTCATTCCAGAGACATATCTTCTCCTTAAGCTATTCACCCGTGAAATTTATTTCTCACACCTTTATTTCTCATGTACTTATCACCATCCACTCTACTCAGATGGGACCTAAAATAACTCTCAAACCTATCAGTACGACAGAATGGGTGCTCGTGTCCAGGATTTGATCTAAGTCTGAGTCTAGATTAATGACCAACGTCTGTTATTCTATCTTAGTCTAACTCTAGATAGAGAGTGTCATGCGTTTTGTGTTGTGAGTAAAGAATAGTAATAATAATTATCCCCTAGACAACGTTCTTATTTACTGGGTTCTGACCACACAAATTAGAAATTTGTTTCTTTCCACAGCATCTTAAAGTTTACATACAGTTTGATTTTGATGGTGATCTTTGTTGGAGATATGATATATAATAATTTTGTACAAAAAGACCGCTTGTACATGTGATTGTTAACAATCACAATTTTATTGGAGCAGTGGGGCCTGAGCATAGCAAAAGAAGTGCATTGGGCAGTTGCCAAGTTAGTCGCCTTCCCTAGCCCCTAACTGACTCCAGGTGTGGGTGAGCGTGGTGGAATTAAATAAGGAAAATATTTTTTTTCCCCCTTTCTTTCCCTTGCCAATAAAATGTGTAATCCTTCCCGCTCACCATTCCAGAGCCTGGCATGCATGTTTCCTGAAGTGTAGCTATATCCATCTGAAGTTGTTTTAAGATTATATCTGTCTTCCTGACATTGTTTATACCTTATAGGTTTTCAGATAGTCCAGTCAACATAGTCTGGATGTTCCAACGTCCCAATCTGATAGTTGGTTTCTTTCTGTTATTTCTTGATTTGTGATTATTGCTTGGTACAAAATTTTCTATCCACAATTCATGTTTGATCCTTATCCCCATGCACCCTATGGGGAAAGCAGATAGTGGTGGGACAACACCTAACTGACTGGGGGCTGCCCAGCTTGAAGTGGATGGTAGCTGCCCAGTGAGATCCTAGAACCTCTCCCACTGTCGGAAGTAGCCCCTGGCGCCATGCCCTTCATCAATTGGGCAAGATGCTTGTAACCGGTAACTGCTATTTCCTGCATTAGTGTCGTGAAATCGGATTCAACAACCAGTCATTCTTTACCCACCCGAAACACCATACATTAGAAATAGAAGAATGCAGAGAGAACCAATGAAAACGCACCTTTATGCAGTGTTTACATATAACGAACTAGCCTACAATGGAGGATCAAATCTGTGCAAATCAGTTGGAGGTGGAATTTAACTACAGCTTTATGAGCGAAGTACAGCATGGCAGAGGTCAAGAATACCATACTAGGAATGTTGCTCTACACGTCTGTGCAGAGACTTCCACAAATAATAGTATAGAAAGAGAGAAATTTCTAATGAAAGGCATCGACACATCAGGTTGGTCCATAATTTTGCTGTTTAGACTACACCTAGGAAAAGACGGTTGCATGTAATATAAAGACTATTATCTAGATGGATAAAGAATAATTCATAGGATTATTTTAAGCCTAAGATGAAGGAAATCGCTCCAGAAATAAGGAAGATAATTGAATTTATAGTTTTTCAAAATTGAACAGCGAGACAAAATAGGCATACATTTTGAGATACGAAAAACCCCCCCTTTAGCCACTGCTTTCTCAGGCCCGTCATATTTTGAAAATCACAGCGAGCGGAAAAAGAAAAAGAGTGTTAATGAAGAGTGCATTTGCCTTCTGCATCTGAGAGCAGACCATTACAACCATTAACAGCTCGACTGTGTGTGCCTGAGGGTAAGAAAGAATATATATATGTATATAAATATATGTATTTCTATTGATTAACTACATTGCGTTAGGGAGTGTGTAGATGTGCTTGAACTACTGTGTAAATTTCTGGAGGACTTACCAGCCTGTGTATATTTAAATAAATTAAGAATGGAAGCAGAAAAGGTGTCCATGGAATTTTTTAGTTTAAAATAAGCATTTAAAGAATTCCAATAAGGGATTCTGGATGTTGACCAGTGCGTCTACCAGCACATAGCAGGGAGCTCTTCTCATCACCTATCTTCTGGGATAATGTGCTTGAAACAGAATTAGAAGGTGTCCATGGTTTTAGAAAAGCATTTAAAGAATTATTTCTTGATGGAATGGACCACACACACCAGGAACAAAGGAAAGGATGAAGGGAATTGTATTGCTGTATTGTTTAAGATATCACTTGGTATTTTTTCACAAAACCTAATAACTTTATGGAGGCGAATCATGGACAAATGACTCCAACTAAGGATTTGGAGAAAATGGTATTCACTGTGAATTTAATTAGGTTAATGCTGACTTGATGTGACCTGTGCGTCTACCTGCACTCTGTCGTCTGAAACTATCTCTCATCTCCTTCTTCTGGGATAAAGAGATAGAGATAGGCAGTATAGTGGTGAAATTAAATATATTTCAGGTTGCATCCTGCAATTACTTCCACCTAAAGGAGCCAGACTCTACTATAAGATCCAGTGGTGCAAGCGCCCTTGATGCCATAGGGACAGTCACCCAATCTTAAGGCCTGGAGGAGACACAGTTTTCTTGCCAGACCCAAGGTGGAACAGACTACTAAATCAAGACTTGAAGCTAAGTAGCCACACAAGGCTACTGATCAGTTTATTCCAATTCACCACGGGATAGTGAAATAACATGATGAAGTTCGAGTGTTTTTAGCTAGGCAAACATTCTAGTCAGTACTTGACAAAAATTCTAGAGCTGTGAGCTACATAGAATTAAGATTAACATACAAACCTTCTACCACCTGAGTGAGTTCAACCAAGAGAGAACCTTCTACGAAATTCAGAGACTTTTGATGATTATTTAATCAATTTTCAAATGTTTATTTATTTAATTTTGTAAATTGAATTTTGAGTTTCTTGAAAGATTTTCAAGCAGAAAATAATACTTGTAAAAATAAATTGTAAATATTTACCAGCAGACTTACTTAAATTATTTAAGTTACAGTTGTTGTTGGTAAATAGTTTAGTTAAATACCCCTAGCAGAGCTAATAATAATAATAATATGTCAACAGAGGGGGATCTGGAGAGGGGCAAGTAGGGACTTGGAGTAAAATATTACCATCTTCTCTAGGAACTTATACAGCTTGATCCTACCTTTGTAGATATCTACACACCCTTACTCTTTTCAGGGAAGGGGGTATTACTTATAAGACCAGACTCTTATCTGGCACTATCCTGGTATCACTTGATACAACTTTGTGTCCAGGATATCTTATAATTTAAATAACATCTACCCTCTTGCGTCAATTAGGTCGACGCCTAAAAGGTGAAGCTGGAGTGTCCTCTCCAGGGCGCAAGCTTGAGCACAGTTATATGGAGATCAAACTATTGCCCATGCAACGTGTTCCCCTTCTCCTTGCAGCTGGTAGGTCCAAAGGAACGGCAGTTGCCGATACAGTTTGGTACCAGCCACATTGCAGGAGTTGCCAGAATATTGAATCAACATTAGACTGCCTTCGAGACTCTGACTCCAGATTTATCCTCTGCGTTTACTCCCGAAACCTGTCCCGTAATTAGATATTCCCATAAGGCAGCGATGGTTTGGATTCAGAGTTTTATCTTCTCCTAGATAGACTACCAACTAAGGATCACGAGCCTTATCTGCCTGAAGCTGCTGGTTTTAAGGTGCCAGTGACTCGCCTTCACCCCTTCTCCCATCAGTGGAAACAGTTCCACAAGGCTCAAATTGAGCCACACATGAAGGCTGGGAGCTAGGCTTGGATGTTAGAGGCTGTTTGAGGCACGTGCCATAGAAGCATTTATCTGCATTGAGAGCTTATCCTCACTACAGCTACCGGCTATGACAACCATTGGAACCATATGTGCGGGTGTGTGTGTGTGCAAGAGAAACATGAGAGCACTGGACATAAATCCAGCAACCTGGGAGGATGAAGCACCAAGTGGTGATGCTATATACAGTGTCACCTGAGATTGGGCAAATAGAAGCTCACACAACAAGCAGGAGAAAATGAGGAAAGGAACACCAGGAAAATAAGCACCTTAGAGCTGTCATCTGAGGAGCACATTCCCATAGTCAGTTATGATTAAAGGGGCTATTATTATTATCATTATATATGTACTGTTCAAAAAAAGAAACGCATAGCTATCCGAGGGCGCATTTTAATGAGTTTGTAAGTAAAATTTGGTGCTAGGGTATATAAAAACCAGCCTCAAATGTTCTTTACAGTGTCAAATGCACGTGTTGACCTGAATTGCGTTCATTTTTGTAATCGTTACAATGCAGTGGTCAATAGTGTTTATGACGCAGTTTTTGACCACAGCTCATGTTGCGCGCACGTGAAAGCAACAAAATTTGGGGTGAACACTATTCACTGACTATGCATCTGAAACCCTATAAAAGGTTAACGCTACACACAAAAAATTCAGTTCATTTTCAAGCAGACATTTATGGTGAAAGTCAAAGTCAGGTTGCCAGGCATCTAAACGTGCATCAGAGTACCATCAGGCGACTTTGGCACCGGTTCCAAGCCACTGGCTCAGCTGAAGACTGGCATCGCAGTGGACGACCCAGAGTGACAACAGCAGCAGAGGATCGCTTTATTCGGCTTCGTCACCTCAGAGGCAGGTTTACAACAGCTTCCTCAATTGCCCAGTCATTGCCTGCAGGACGTCATGTGTCTGATCAAACTGTCCGGAATAGACTGCATCACGCTGGACTTTAAGCACAACGACCTCACCGAGGACCTGTCCTTACGCGCCGCCATCGCCAAAATCGACTTCTTTGGGCCAACCAGCATCGTCCCTGGGCAGCTGACAATCAATGGAGACATGTCTGGTTTAGTGACGTATCTTTCTTTTTATTGCAGCGTCATGATAGACGGCGTAGGGTCTACCATAGGCGAAATGAACGTTTTGCCCAAAATTGTGTTGATGAAGCTCCGCCGCATGGTGGTGGAGGTGCAATGATGTGGGGAATGATCAGTTACAACAGAAGGAGTCAATTGGTGCACATTGAAGGAGGCTTGAATGCGCAACGATACGTCAATGAAATTCTTTGACCCCATGTCCTTCCACTTTTGGCTGCCCAAAGGTCTGTGTTTCAACAGGACAACGCCAGACCCCATTGTGCACGGTTGACCACGCAGTTCCTGACTGCCAACAACATTCTCACCCTTCCCTGGCCATCCCTATCTCCAAACATGAGTCCGATTGAGCACCTGTGGGATGAGCTGCATAGACGTGTTTGTCGCCGAGACGTTGCTCCAGCCAATCATCGTGATCTGTTCCAGGCACTCCAGGAAGAGTGAGCAGCCATCCCACAGGCCCACATCAGACGTCTGATCGCATCCATGCCAAGGAGATGCCAGTCGCTGATCGATGCAAGAGGAGGCCACACACCATACTAACAGGAAAGCCCATACGCCAAAAAACTCTTGTGACCAAGATGCAAAACAACTGTCAATTGATTGGTTGAACCCTAAGGTATTCTTGTGTGCAATTTGAACAATTAACTCATTAAATTTAAAAAGTTATTGAATGTCAAAATTATGGCTATGTGTGTGCCTTCAGTAGCTATGCGTTTCTTTTTTTGAACAGTATATATATGTGGACACATGCATACACTGATGGTTCAGCAAAAAATACAATTATGGGGGGGGGGGGGGGGGGGTCTGGCACTCATTAAATTAAAGAATAAAATTTACTCTATGGCAATCGCCAGTGGCAAATGCTGCAATAACTTCAATGCTGAAGTAGAAGCTCTGAAACAGGCAACGGAAACTTTTATTGAGTACAAAATGCATGCAGAAAAACAGAAAGTAATCTTTACAAATGCCCTGTCAGTAATAACAGCCCTGAAGGGCTACCATGCTAAGGGATTAAAAGATCTGATAAACTCACTTGAAAGCCTGGCCAAATGCTTCAACAAGTGCACAGTCCAGTAGATACCAGCCCATAGCAACATTCCCGGCAACGAAGAAGCAGATAAACTTGCTAAAAACAGGGATAGTTCTGGAACAAAATGGTATAGGAACAACTTATGAAATAGCTAAAACAACCATAAAAACCACATTAAAATCCAAGAGGGAAAAACAACACCCAGGCCATATTTAAAAAAATGATGCCTATCACCAACTATCTAGGTGAGACCAGGTCATCATTTTCTGCTTACACACTGGACACGGCAAGTTGAGGTACCATCTATACCACAAGTAAAGGATTGGTCCACCAGATCTCTGCACCTGTGGCACCAGCCCCATGACAGCCGAACATCTTCTGCAGTCCTGCCCGAAATACAGCAGTGAACGGAGTAGCATATGGCAACAACCTACTTCTCTCCATAGAAAAACTGTTCTTCCTGGAGGAATGATTTTGATCTTTATCAGTACACAAGATTGTTTCTATACAGAAATATATATTTCTGCATTTATATTTATTCTGCCTTGACACCATACATGGACCAAGTCATGTCAGTGTGGCCAATATTTTCTTACTTACTTAGTCGTTCCCCTTCTACCGTGAGGTGTAGAGGTTTGAAAGAGAGAGCACCAGACTATCCTATCGACTGTCTTCCTCCTGGCCTGGTTCCATTCTAATCCTCGGTCCTTCAGAGATTGTCTAATGTTGTCCTCCCAGCGGACTCTGCCGATATTTTCATCAGTAGAAATTCTCAGAGGTAGATATTCTCACGGCTAGATATTTTGAGGAAATGCATAGACACACGGGTCTGCTTCATCTTGAACATCAGTCCATCTTGGCCAAATTTGTTTCATGGACATGTCCTTGGAGACATGCATGTCCATGAATCACACTGCACACCTCTGTATGTGACCATCTTTCCACACGTCCTACCATCTTGAAAGTGATGTTAAAGATTAAGATGGACAGCTGTGTCATGACTGTGTGACATCAACATACAGCCTGTTAAGACGTGTTAGAAAACTCATATGTGTAAAGAAGTCATGTTCCCTTACTTAGTGAAATAGTGTGATATAAATATTATTATTCTATTCAGGCTTTCAGTCATTTTACATTTGAGCGCTCTGGACATCAGATGATAGTGGTGGATGTGCAGGGGGTAGGAGACCTGTACACAGACCCACAGATCCACACTGCTGAAGGCAAAGAGTATGGAGACGGCAATCTGGGACCCAAAGGAATGGCCTTGTTCTTTCACTCTCACATCTGTAATTCCATCTGTGACAGCCTCGATCTTACGCCATTTGATTTGGCAGAATCTGAGCTTGCTAACTGTAGAGAATTTATTGAGAAACAGGTAGGTCTGAAAATGGGGGGAGCATTTGTGACAGCCTCACTATATTGGTAACATGCCTGTAGAGAGTTTATTTACAAAATTAGTAACATGTTCAGCATTTTAAAATCAGAAAAGGTCTATCACATGATGGATAACGTGATGAAAATAGAACAGTTTAGTGAAAGGTTATTTTCAAGTTTGAAGAGTGTCAGACGTGAGGAATCGTGAGACAATTTGCGTGAGTCATACAAACCTTTCAAAAAATAACCTCGCTTTCAGAAGCATTTTAAGAATCATGCACGCACATGAAACTTAGACCATTTAATATAGGAGAAGTGGAAGTTACAAAAAAATATTGAAGGGTACAAAAATTTAAATTTTAAATAAAATTATTGGTTTTTCCTATAAGACTTCACATATTACCCGATGTTTATTCTTCTCGTTGTTTTCTTTAATGTTATGGCAGTAAATATTCTTACAACATTTGCATATAATTCTGTCTCTTTTATCTCTTCTCTCCTCATCTTGTTTATTGAAATTCATTAATAGCTAAGTTAATATAGCTACATAGTGCATTTTTAACGTATTAATGTTTTACATTTGATTTATATGATATTAATGTGCCTTGATATTGAGGGCTGACGTAAAACAAACAGGTTGAATGTACATTCCATGTGTGGTCTCTAATGCTCGTTGGGGCAGAGGTCATACAAGGTGACTAATTATGATGGCAAACTTTCATAATGTGCAGCTGTAAGTGTGTGTGTGAAATGTTAAGCTTCTTCTTTTCTTTCTAAAGCAGTATGTGGGTCAGGCGTACTAGTGCAACAACACATCCTTCGTACAGTGCGCAAGATTCTTTGCATCCCAGACCCCACAGCCAACAGTTGTTTTTGTATGGACAAACCTCTCTTTCGGTTTTCCTTCAGGGGTGCATAGGTGTTCTTCTGAGGACCGGCCAAACCAATGTCTGCCAGCTATGATGCCTTGCTGCAATCAGATTCCTGGCCAGCCTGCACTCGGCCTCAAAAGATTCAGAGATTTTTTTTCACCAGGGCAATGTTGGTGTGGAAAAGAGGTACAATCTCGACATCTCCATTTCATGTCGGAGAAGCACATCCTTAGTCGATACAATCCCATAACAAACCCGTGAGGTTGAATGTCACATTCATGCCGGTCCGTGGTGCCACCCATCTAATGCTATTCGTTGGGGACAGAGGCAGTCTCATCTCAGGCAGACTAATATGACAAGGTGACCTGCCAATTTATCCGTATCTTTTCCTGGAGAGGTGATGCATGAGGCTGTCATTTGCACATTCATCATGTTCATTGCTAGTTGCCCACCGAACCACAGCAATGTAAAGTGTGTGTGTGTAAATGCTTGGTACAGCTGCAGTGACGGCTGCCTGCTCCATAAGCTTCTTCTTTCTTTGATCCTTAGCCGCCGACCGTCAAAGCAGTCAGTGGCCATTATGCCTGGTGGCGTCTTGTAGAGCAACAACAAATTGATTCCACCCTGCTCGGTCGGCGGCCATCCTTCGTACAGTGCCCCAACTCTGGCTCATTCTTTGCATCCCAGCCCCCACAGCCCTCTGCCAAGTTGTTTTTGGTCGGCCTCTCTTTCGTTTTCCTTCAGGGGTCCATAGCATAGCTGTTCTTGTGATGGCATCGGGGTCTCTTCTGAGGACACGGCCAACCCAGCTCCATCGTCTGCCAGCTATGATGGTGTGCATGTCCTCTTGCTTGCTCCGAGCAAGCAGATCCTGGCCAGCGATGGCACTCGGCCAAAAGATTCAGAGAATTTTTCCCAGGCATGTTGTGTGAAAAGAGGACAATCTCGACATCTCCCTCTCCGCAACTCCCCAGCTCCCCGCGCCATGGAGAAGCACAGAAAGCACACAGCTCCGATACAATCCCAACCTTGTGCCCATCCTGCACCGAGAGGACCCCCAAATGCCGCCTAGACTAAAAAAAGGCTGCTCCCGCCTTGCTCACTCTGCCGCTGATGTCCCTGCCCGCTCCGCCATCTGGTGCCACCATGCATCCCAGGCATGTGAAGGCATCCGTCTGCCCCAGCCGCTGACTCTCCACCGACATGGGCTCAGGGCCGCTCTTCTCCAGGCTGATGTTCAAGCCCACCCGCTGGCTATACCCACTAAGTCCATCCGTCTTTTCCTGGATGTGTTGATGTGAATGTGCCAGCAGTGCAATGTCATCTGCACACTCCAGATCTTCCAATGCAGAAAATGCAGTCCATCCCATTCCTCTTGGATTGCCCTCCGTCATCTGGCGCACCACCCAGCCCATGACTGCCAAAAATAGAGTGGTTGACAAGGGGCATCCCCGCCGCTCCACCCAACGCTACACGCAAAGTCGGCACGAAGGCTTCCCATGACTGACACCACGCAGCCCGGAACTCCACAGGCCCTCAGCACCCTCCACAAAATGTCCCTATGTACACCGTCAAAAGCCCCTTCAAAACCAATGCACAGCCGTCTCTGCCACCCTGAGCACTGCTCTATAATGCTCCCGAGGGTAAATATATAATCTACACATCCTCTGTTCCCTCCAAATCCCGCCCGCCCTTTCCTCAGTCCGTGGTCCACTACCCTTGAGATTCTCTATAATTATCCTGCCTAGCATTTTGCTGGGAACCGAGAGAAGAGCCACTCCTCTCCAATTATTGCAGTCCGCAAGATCTCCCCTCCTGGGCAATCTGACAATTATTCCCTTTCTCCACTGCGCTAGCGCTGTCCCTGCCCTCCAGACCTGTGCAAACAGTGGTTCCAACAGTTCCGCCGCTAGCTCTGGGTCCGTCTCAAATAGCTCTGCATTTAAGTTATCATGACCAGGAGCCCTTCCATTCTCCAACCCCTTGACCGCCGCGATGACTTCCCCCCCTCGTGGGATGTCTGTATTAACATCTAGATCACCTTCAGCCCCAGGAACACTCAATTGTGTCTCTGGTGGTTCCCTATCCAGAGTCTCTCTGAAACGCTCTGCCCATCCCGTTTCCCATCCCCCTACTGTCGCGACGAGACCTCCGTGCCAATCTCTCACCAATGTAACACTGTTTGCACCCTGTTTTCCACCGGTGACCCTAGCCATTTTGCACACTGTGCTCCGCCCATATTGAGCAACCATTTTCTGGCCCCCCCCCCCTTCCATTAAGTATCCAGTAAACCTTTCACAGAACAGTGCCTCAATGATTTTTGGACTTTTTATTCTGAACTTGCTGCAGTGCCTGTCCCCGCAAGGACTCCTTACATCCAGAAATGTCCTCACTTGTGATTTTGAGCACGGGCTTGACATCCAACTTCCCTGTCCAGCTGACCGCACCGTTCACCACATATTGCCTCCAACCTGGGAGACCTAGCCTCCGCTTTCCCTCCCTTCACTTCCCCTCTCCCCGCCATGGTGTCTAACATATCTGGTGCCATCCAGTCCTGGCCCTCTCCTTCCCGGAATCCCAAGCATGACCCGCCGCCCTCCTTGTATACTGTCGAGACGGCGTTGAATCTCCGGTCAACATCATTGGTCTCTGTTCTTTCCTGGCTTTTGATAATCTCATATCTTCTCTTTACGTCGCCCACGAAAGCCTTTCCGGCGAGGGGATCCTTCAGTTTCGTGATGTTGTATCTTTTTTGTTTGACTGCAACTGGTCCAAGATTTCAGCATTCTAATTGAGTTTCGTTATTTAATTCTTCCACAGTGTTGGTTAAGCCTTTACAGTCTGACCTTGCAAGGATTTATACAGTCCAGCTAGGTGATGTTTAATTCACAAGTTCCCACACATCTGCGCTTCCCCCTACTTTCACGTCTTGTAGTGCACATCTCCATCCGCCACCGATCATCATGTGATCCATCTGGCTTCTGCCTCGTCCGTCTGGCGACTCCCATGTTAACTTGTGCACTTCCTTGTGTGAAAAAAGTGTTCCTCCAATGACCAGGTTGTTAATACTGCAGAAGCTTATTAATTTGTCCCCATTCTCATTTGTTGTTCCACCACCGCACCTCCCCTCCACTCCCTTGTTATAATTATTGTGTGCTCCCACCTTCGCATCTAGGTCCTCCACCACTATAATGAGATTGTACCTGGGTGTAGTTTCCATTTCTTTTTGTCCCTGTTGATAGAACTCGTCCCTGATCTCCTCATCGCTGTCATCCGCTGGTGCACAGCATTGTATAACTGGTGTCGGCGAACCCTCTCCTCCAGTCCTGCTCCCACCATTCTGCCGCCGATGGGCCTCCACTCCAGCAAAGACCCCTCCATTCCTTTCTTCAGGATAATGGCTACACCTTCGTTGTGCTGACCATCCTCTCTGCCAGAATAAAGTACTGTTTCCCCTGCAGCTGTTTTTATTCTCCCCTTACCTGTCCATCCGCTCTCGCCCATTCCCAGGATATGTATCTTGTAGTTCCCCATCTTTGCTGTGATTTGTCTCAGCTTTCCTGCCTCATTCATATTTCTGACGTTCCAAAAACCAATTCTGGTATTGTGTTTTGCGGTCGGGGCATCCGTTTTTATGCCAGGGGCTTCCTTTCGGCTTTCACCATTGTCAGTCATACGAGCCTGAGACTCCGGATGTCCGTCCCGCAGCAAAGTTTTTCCATTTAGTGTTGTTTCCGTAACATGTGCAATTTTTTACATAGACAGGGGTGTCGGCCCTGTGCTAAAACCCCCAACCTGGAGGACCAGAGTACCAGCTTTTGTCTGACCCTGACCCACGCAGACCAGTCCAGCTATATACTGTTAAAATTTTCTTGAGTTTTAATTTTGTTTTAGCCAACAGAAGATGGTAGTCTGATACCACATCTGCTCCTCTACATACTTTTACATCATGCAATGATGACCTAAACTTCTTACTTATGCATATGTGATCAATCTGATTCTCAGTTCTGTGGTCTGGTGATATCCATGTTGCTTTATGTATTCTTTTATGTGGAAATATGCTTCCTCCTATAGCTAGTTGATTTGAAGCACAGAAGTTAGCTAATAGTTCCCCATTCTTGTTCATCATACCTAATCCATGATTTCTTCAAAGCCGGTGTTGTCAGTTCCTATTTTCGCATTTAGGTCCCCCATCAAAATTGTGATGTCCTTTCTTTTCTTTTTGTCCAAGACATTTTGTAGTCTGGTGTAAAAGTCTTCTTTCTCAGATTCTTCTTTATCATTTGTTGGTGCATAACACTGGATGATGTTTATATTTACTTTCTTTTTGGCTGATTTAAACCTTGTTGTTATAATTCGGGGTCCCATTGCTTCCCATTCTATAAGTGCCTTCTGTGCTTCCCTAAACAGCATTGTAGTCACCCCTTCACTGGTGGGCTCTTTCCTCATGTCCTGAGGACAACACCATTTCTCCTGTGATCAATCTCCTCCTCTCTATGCCCTTCCACCGTGTCTTGCAGAGACCTAGGATATCAATCCTATAATTTGTCATTTCCGCTGCTACCTGTGCAGTTTTCCCTTGTTCACATAGAGTGTGAACATTCCAGATGCTAATCCTGGAGATTTTCCTAGACGAAAAAATGTTTCGGCTTTCTCTGGGTTGCTTCATGCGCCTCCTTTCCAGGGGACTTTCTTCTGTCTTGGGCGGCTGAGTTGGTTTATATTCTGTATTTGACTTGTCCATGTTTGTTGAAGTTTTTTTTTTTGGTAAAAAGTTTTTTACGAAATGGCGTAACCAGCCCCATGCCCAACCCTCCTTATTCGCTTTTTACGACATGCATGGTAGGGTACAGTGTTACTATTCTTTGCTCCCATTGCGGGCTCCGGTATCACACGGGTGAATGTACATTTGATTTAAATGATATTAGTTTGCGTTTTTTACTCAGTTCAGAAATCTGAACGGGGGGGGGGGCGGGGGGGGGGGGTGGGGCCGAGGGGGGGGTGTTGGTTAGTCCCATAGCAGGTACTGCTTTAGGGTAGTGAAATGTTAGAGACTTCACTTTCTAGGTCCAGCTTTATGAAGTCTGGTGACCACTTCCCTTTCTCGCTGTTTTTGCCTTCTCTTTCTCAAGAGCAGAGGTGTGCATCCATTTACAGCTGGTTAGACTAGAGAGTAAGGCTACAAGGCTTTAATCCTAGAATCTAGTAACCATGCTGATCAAACCACTTAGCCAACATCTCACACATACACACTAAGAATTGTCAGCATCTGGTTAACTAGGGAAGTAATGCACTCAGGTGGTTTCTGATTAAAGTGGTTATGCATATAACAAACAAAAGGTCAGTTTTGTCTCTTTCCATTCCAATTGTCACAAGAGTTAGATGTTATAAAGCATTAAGGAAACTACTTACTAAGGCTTCTGTTGTTATTAAATGTTCAGAAATTCAATTCCGTGACTCAGCTGAGAGGAAGTGATGACTCTTGCATCTCTGCATCACCGATGGACACCTTTGACCTGACAGAAATCTTAGGTAGGCACCTCTCATCAGAATCTGCCACCTCTGCTGATGAGGACTCCTCTGCCCTCAATGGAGATGATGATGACTCGGTGCCCCAAAGCCCCAGCAGTGAAGATGAACCTATGTCTCTTGACAGTCCGTTAGGCCACATCAGGGCTAGAATCCGATGGCAGAGTGAATCAGAACAGGACTCGTTGACAACAGTGAGTTCATGTTTTTTTTTAAAAGGTTGTTGAGTTTTTTTAAATACAAGTGAAAGGCAGGTGTTGTCATAAGTACGTTATGTTTGCTATTAAGCTGCAGGTGTGTCATTTCTCCTATAAATGTTTTTTGCAAGCTTTATTTGTGACGTTAAGTTTAAATGAGTGAAACAATATTAGTCACTTACATTCATGTTAATATCAATATTATGTCATATGAGTTATGGTTCCTGGGATTAGTGTAAGGAAACAGAAAGAACAAGAGAACTGCTATGACCCTATAAGTAGACAACAATGAGGTTGTACTTGGTGCTAGCAGTATATCATAGACATTTAGACAACAATGAGGTTGTACTTGGTGCTAGCAGTATATCATAGACATTTAGACAACAATGAGGTTGTACTTGGTGCTAGCAGTATATCATAGACATTTCTGTGGTCACGACTACAGACTTTATGTATGTGACCAGCTGCAGTGGTGGTGGTGGTGGTCGCATCTTTCTGAGAAAATGGACATTTATTCATTTCTTCATCTCATTTCATATGAAATCTTCAGTGCTTGAAGTAGACTAAAATGAATACAGTACATCTTTAATTATGTTGCAGATGCTGCAGAAAAAACAAATTATTGCGCAATCAAAAATATTCTTTAGAATTATGTGTAAGACATTATTTTAGCTGCAGGTAAAGTCTTACACAACTTTTTTTATCTTCCCAGGACGAAGAGAAGAGGGTATTCAGTGAAGCTCAGTCACAGAAGGCACGTTCATCAAGTGTGCTTCATGAGCTGGACTTGAGGAAGTTGTCCAATCTCAGGATAGGACAATCAGTTCTGGGTCAGGTTAGTTCAACTCTTTCTGTTGGTCCACTGTACTATGAGAGGTTCCTCAGGTCAGTTATCATATAAAGCTCAGCATAGACATAAGAAAAGGACAAGCAAAATGTGAAATCTGTACAGAAAGCTTGTCTGTCATCAGACAGTTGCTACAGGTAATGAAGACATCATAAATAAGAGAAGTGCGTGGAATGTGATGGAACTTTTATAGTTTATCAGGACCAACAAATATTGGCACTACCATTTGTCAGTGTGACACCCAGCTGTTTGTTCTTCGCCCTGCTCTCTTCTGTACTTTATTTCAATCTGCTGTTTAAAAGAGGTTGAGACTTGGTAGTACAAAAGTCTAAGACTTATATTTTGAGAGTAGAATACTTAGAAGAATCTTCTTTCTTTGAAGCTATTTTTTTCATTATTGTATCTCATGTTTTCCTGTCCTGGGTGTGAATTTTACTTCCTCCTCCTCTGTTAACACTCTTCGAACCGGAAAGAAAAAAAAATATTTCAATCGTAACGATGACTTTTGAAGTAAAAGTAGCACATTTATTTTTTCATTTTGACTTCAAATCAATGTTTTATATTAAGAATACATGTTAACAATTATATCTGTGCTAAAAAAAATACAGCTTTCACTTATTTCTCTTTGAAATTACACACGGAAAAACGTAAACGCCACATTTGTCCGTCCGTCATTTTGGATATTTTGCGAACAACTCGTCTTAACACATCTTAAACAAAATGCAGTCTGATAGTGACTACAATGCATCTAGTGATGTAGATTCCTGTTCTGATGATTATTCAGAGGACTTGGAAACATCTGATGAGTCGGATGGTGAAAATACAGCTCAGAACAACTCTAATCACCAGCCGTACATGCAAAGGTAATGTTACTTCGTTAACGAAATGATAACAGCTGATTTTGAAAAGCAGTAAAACAGTCGTTTTAGTGGGCTATTTTAATCAGTAAAGCTGCTTTTTGTTTGTTTTTGAAAAAAAGAAACAAATATTTCATCATTCAAACAGTTACTCATGGCACCAGGAAATAAATATAAAGGTGGTCGGACATAACCTGTGAATCAGCTGATTTTTCTGACCTCATTTGCCCTGTGTCTCTGCTTTTAAAAATTATTATTTACATCATATGACTTTATGATTGACAGTATTCCTTTGTACGGAAAATGTAATGTGTGTCAATTTTCCTGTGTACACTAAACTAACTTTAAATTCTATTGTTGATCTGTAAAAATTAATTTTAAATTGTCCTTGCAGATGTTTTGGTTATGATGGACTTGATGAAGGTCCACCTTCCAACCCTCCACCCTTTTTGCCTGAGAGGGTTCCGGGTCTGCAACTTTCAGAGGTGAGGACCAGAGAAAATACCAAGCAGTTTTTGAGGCCCATCGACTTCTTGAAACTATTTTACTGCTGACATTGTTGGTTACCTGTGTCAGTTTATAAATGAATACGCACAGCAGCATGGACCTAACAAGCCTACTGTCTTTACTGGATGGTATGATCTTACTCCAGAGGAGTTTTATTGCTTTTGTCAGAGGAGTTTTATCGCTTTTGTGCTTTGCTAATGTATGCTGGTCTTGTACCAACCCCAAGTATTGATCACCTCTGGTCAAGAAAAAAATCTTTACTGTGGGCGAGGGCATTTATGTTTAGAAACAGATTCAAAGCAATAATGAGTTTTTTAACAGTTTCAAACCTAAAGACTGAAGACCCTCAGAGACAAGCCAACAAAATGGGGGATGAAGTTATGGGTTCTTGCTGATGCTGTTAGGGGATATACTTATGACTTTGATGTTTATTTAGGTTGGAACACTGCAAATGGACCGTTTGGTTTAGCTTATACTGTAGTAAATATATATACTGCACACCCAATTCTTAACCCTTCGAAAATAAAGTTTGTTCATTCGTTTGTTATGAATCTTTGGTGAGACAAGGATATAAGGTTTATTTTTATACATCCATTCAGTTACTGGAGGACTTGTGGAAGTTAGGGGATTGGAGCATGTGGCACATTTCTTAGAAACAGAAAGGGGTTTCCAGCTGCACTTTCAAATATAAAAGAATTTGAAAAAAATAGTATCACAGGTGCAATGAGGTGGGTTAGAGATGAAGAATTACTAGCACTGCAGTGGAGAGGTAGCAAAACTATAACACTGGTTTCAAGCATTCACAATGCAAATGACCATAAGTTCGCTAAGCGTAGAACTAAGGTTAATGGGAATATTTGAGAACTTAATGTTAGACAGACAAATCTTGTAAGGCATTACAGTATATACATGAAAGGAGTGGACAAGAGTTACCAGCTGATTAACAAGTACAATGTTTTGTAAAAGACCAATAAACATTTAAAAACTTTTTTTTCTGGATATTGCTAGGGTAAATGCTTACATTTTATTTCAAGACTGGCAGAAAACACACCCAGATGTAGAAGAACTGAAAAGACCAGCTAGATATGGTCAGCTAGATTTTACAGAAGAACTAATCAGGGAATTGGGGAACATAGGTTTGTATAATGGTGTACCACTCGCTTCAAAGCCACCAGTTTTTTCTCGGCACGCCATGGGCCCCGAGTTTACAAAGACAAAAAGAAATTGTAAGCTTTGCTATCAGACTGTAAAGATTGAAAGAAAAACAAAAGTTAAATGTAAATTTTGTGATACTTTTTTATGTTTTCATGCAGGTAGGAATTGTCTGTCAGAATATTACAAGCCTTAGTAGGAAATATATAAAGATGTGTTGAGTCTTTATTATGTCACCCTCATAACTGATTTTACTTATGTGTTAGTGATCATACAGTGTTACACTAGAAATATGTCTACTGAAGTCATATTTCATTATTTTAGCTAAGATGTTGCAGCTACCTATAATAACTGTAATGTATTCAGTGGAAGATTTTTATTTTTTGAATATTTTTTTTTTAAAGCCTAGTTATGTAACATTTCAAAAATTTGCATAATTTTATCATTTAATGTTGAATTGTTTTGGAAATATAACATATGATGCAGAAATGGTCAGACTACAATAAAATATGACTTGTTAATTGTTCTGATACTTTTTTTTGTCTTTGTGAAATATCATGTTTATAATTTTTGTGTATTTTTCCTGTTGACTTTCCTTCAGTTTTTTAAAACTCACATCAATATAATTATCAAATTATACAAATCACTTGTATTATCTATTCTCTTGTATGGGTGTGAGGGCTGGACACTCACTGCAGATACGGAGCGAAGGATTCAGGCTTTCGAGCATAAATGCTATAGAAGAATTTTGCGCATTTGCTATAAAGAGCACAAAACAAATGTCTATGTTAGAGAGAAGATAAACACCTATGCAGGCCATCAAGAACCACTTTTGTCAATAGTGAAACGTCAAAAGCTTGCCTGGTTTGGGCATGTAACTCGTCATGACTCCCTTTCGAAAACGATCCTCCAGGGAACAGTCGAAGGTAAACGGAGAAGAGGAAGGCAAAGAAAATCCTGGGCTGATAACATCAAAGAATGGGCAGGACACGGTTTCTCCACACTTGTACGCATTGCTGAGAATAGAGAGCAGTGGAGGACCCTGTCTGCTGATGCTTCCACCATGGCACCACTACGACCCATGACGGGTTATGGGTTGAGATGATGATGATGATCAATATAAATTTTTAAAATATTAATTTTACATCTAAATATGGTAGTCTGTTCAATTACAAACAACTTGATGTATAACACTCTTTGGTAGACTTCAAATTAAAATGTATCAAGGAACATTAGAAGTCATATGTCAGAGTATGAGAAAATGTTACAAAATACCAGGTCTGAAAAGAGTTAATTCTGTCTGCCTTGTCATTTTGGTGTGTCTTCAAGTGGGCAGGGTATTCCACTGTACTTTCACTTCTTTGACCTTATAACTGGTTTCCATTAGTGCTTCTGAGAGGCTGTCGAATTTGTTGATCAAATGGTTCTTTAGGGTAAGTCTGGGCAATCTCTGAGGGAAACTTTCTTGACTAAAGATTATTTCTGTTCTCCATAAATGTTATTGCAGCTGTTTTTGGTGTTTCTGCCTCAGTTTTGGAAAGAGTCTATCAGAGTGCACCATCAAGACAAGAGACAGCAGACATTGGGATATCTATTACAGCCAACCTTCATTGCGGAGATGGCAGCTGATGATGATGATGAATGTTCTTGTATTTAGAGCCATTTTTCCCCATCAAGGCCAGCTCCTTGACGTGGAGATGGGGCTCAAGTACAGCCATCAGCGGCTGAAAAACCAAGACTGGCCAGGCCCTCCTAGACTCGAGCAAGACCACAGTCTGCCCTAGCAAGTCAAGGTGCTGAAGACGGAGGCAACCAGCCAAGAGGCGCACCACAGCAATCAGGATGCCACGCACATGCGCTATGGGAAGTATGCCTATATCTGCAAAACGTTATGGCACTCGCCCTGTGACGGACACCCAGGCAGGCGCAGTGCCGGGCCCTCTGCCTCGGAAGGGCCCAACCCCTACTACTGGGGGTCCTTCTCAATTGCCCCGTGGAGCCAGGAGGCATGAGAATAGAGCTACTGGCCAAGCAAAGAAAAGACCATTTAAAATAATGCACTGGAATGCTGAAGGCGTCAATAGTAAAAAAGACGGCTACAGCAAAAAATTAGAGCTCGAAAATATCTTGAATGAAGAGCAAGTAAATGTATGTTGCTTGCAAGAAACCCACCTCAACAAAGACATAGCCTTCAAAATCAGAGGCTACCAGTGCTACCGATCTGACCGAATAGACAGGCGAAAAGGTGGAATACTGACACTCGTGAGGAATAACATCAGTGCATGTCAGCTTGAAACATATATGGAGGGGGCGGAATACCAGATGCTTCATCTCAGGACAGAAAGTTCAGAATTCTACCTGCTCAACTACTACTGTCCGAGCGACCGCCCACTGGCACTAGATACAATCTCAGCAAAAGAAAGACTGATTGTATGCGGAGACTTCAACAGCCACTCACAGAGCTGGGGCTATGATCACATGGACAGGAGAGGTGAGGAGCTTGAAAACTGGCAGGATGACAATGGGCTTATCCTGATTAACCAGCCAATCGACCCACCAACCTTCTACTCGAGATCATGGCACACCACCTCTACACCAGACCTGGCATTCCACTCACCCAGCTTGGAGTGGAACACCACACGCATTGTAGGGAAACAACTTGGAGGCAGCGACCACCGGCCAGTCTTCCTAATTGTGGAAAATGAACTTGTCAAGGAGAGCAGCACTCTCTCTAGGTGGAACTACAAGAAGGCAGACTGGACAATGTACCAGCACCGTACTAGTATACTGGCTAGAGATCTGACTGTAGACAAAGACATCAATAAGCTAGTCGATGAATTCAGCAGATGCATATTACAGGCTGCTCGTGAAACAATACCTAGAGGGGCTCGTAAGCACTACAAACCATATTGGAATAGTGAACTAGAGCAGCTGCACAACGACGTGGAAACATCTCGAAAGCAGGCAGAGACCAGTCCATGCCAAGAACACCACAATAACTACCAGCAAGCTAAGGCCAAATTTCAAAGGGCCAAGTTGCAGGCCAGGCAAAGAAGCTGGAAGGAGAAAACAGAGTCCTTGAACTTATACGAGGAAACTGTGGAAGCTGGTAAAGCAACTTAACGATGAAGGTACAGAGAGAAACTCAAGGATTGCTCTGTACAAAGATGGAAACATCCTCATGGGAAAACAGGCAGCTGATCACTTTGCAGACTCCTTTGCTAAAGACAACAACATCGAAGTTAGCCCAGAGAAGCAACAGGAGACTCGTGAGAAACAACACGCAGGACGAGATGGAACCATACCTGAAGTTATGAAGGCACCAATCACATTCAGAGAACTGGAGCTTGCAATATCCAAATTGAAAATGAGAAAGTCGCCAGGAGTTGATGGAGTGTCCAATGAAATGATTAAGAACTTGGGAACCGCAGCAAAAACAAAGCTGCTGCAGATCTTCAATATCTGTTGGAACTCAGGCAGAGTTCCACAGACCTGGAGGGAAGCAATCATGATACCACTCCTAAAACCAGGAAAAGACAGTTCCACTGCCTCCAGCTACAGACCAATCAGCCTTACAAGCTGCCTCTGCAAAACAATGGAACGTATCATCAACCTCAGGCTACAGTGGTACCTTGAAAGTGAAAACCTTCTTGTACCACAGCAGGCGGGCTTTAGGCAGTGTTATTCCACCGAAGATCAGGCAACTTACCTTTCCCAAGAGATTGAGGATGCGTTCCAAGATAAGAAACTGGTACTAGCAGCATGGATAGATCTAAGGAAAGCATTTGACAAGGTTTGGAAAGAAGGGCTTCTGAAGAAACTGAGAAATTGTAGAGTGAATGGTAAGATGTACAAATGGGTGAAAACATACTTGCATAACAGAAGAGCCCGAGTACAACTAGATGGCCTCAAGAGTAAGAAAATTCTACTGCGTAATGGCGTCCCTCAGGGAGGGGTTCTGTCCCCCACACTTTTCCTAGTCTACATCAACGACCTGGTTGCTGAACTACCACATGGAATGAAAGTGGCAATGTACGCTGATGACCTGGTAATATGGTGCACAGATGAGCATGCAACAGTGGCCACCAAACTGCTACAAAGAGCTATAGATGCCTTAACCTCATGGGCAAATAGATGGTGTGTCAGCATCAACACAGACAAGTGCAGCACTACGCTCTTCACCCTCTCTCCCAAACAAAAAGCTGGTGTCATCAAGATAAACGAAGAGCTCCTGAGAGAAGATAAACAACCCACTTATCTCGGAGTTACATTCGATGATAGGCTGACATGGAAGCAGCACATCAACAAGGCAGCAACAAAGGCCAGGAGGAAGCTAGCCATCCTGAGAAAACTAAGCGGAACCACATGGGGAGCCAGCGGGAAAATACTTAGTAAAGTTTACCAGCAAGGCATACGACCACACCTGGAATATGGGTCAGCTGCATGGTGTCCAGCATCAAACACCACATTACAAGAGCTAGATAAGGTGCAATACCAGGCGCTTAGGGTCATCACGGGGGCAATGAAATCAACGCCTATAGTGGAGATGGAGAAAATGGGGAGGATACAAGCACTGAGAGAACTCAGAGACACAAAAGTGCTAACACAGGCAGAAAAGTTCCTCTGTATGCCGAGCAATCCAATGAAGGACAGATTCCAAAACCTAGCAATGGGGCGACTGAAAAGAAGCAGCTTTATCCACCAGGCCAAACGATTTCGTAGACAAACCTCAGACCTGCCTGAAGTTAACAGCCCTCTAAAGTCTGTGCCAGAACAAACCCCTTGGAGAGAGGAGCATGGACTACCAGTACACATCCACACAAAAGTGAAAGGAATATTCGACAGGGATGAACAGAACAGCGTGCAACGTAGGACAGTCACTCAGTTTCCTGGATGATGAATACCCACAGGACCTCTGGGTCCGAGTATACATGGATGGGTCAGCACAGAATGTAGTAAAGAATGGAGGAGCAGGAGTGTACATAGAATACCCAAACAACACTAGGGATACGGTCGGAGTACCAACGGGGAAATTCTGTAACAACTATGATGCAGAAGTCCAGGCAATCAAGGTGGCAACTGAGAAACTACTGAACACCAATCTCGGTCCACAACCTGTAGTATTCCTGACAGATGCAAGATCAGCACTCCAAGCACTTCAGTCCAGAAAATTGCCAGTTATACAGGCCCTACTTTCTGAACTGTGCAACCAGCGCAAGGTCGCCATGCAGTGGATACCATCTCATTGTGGAATACCAGGAAACGAGAGAGCAGACGGACTGGCTAAAGAAGGTGCTGCAGACGAACAACCGGATGTACCAGTTACGTACCATCAGAAGAAAAAGATGATCAAATCTATCAGAAAGCCACCAACATCAACGCAGGATGACTACCAAGCTATGAACAGATCAGAACAAATAGTCATTCTGCGCCTCAGAACAGGACACAACCGCCTCCGCAGCCACATGTATACAAAATTCAAGATTGGCAATTCAGCCATGTGGACAGGCACCCCAGACAGCGGAGCACGTACTGCAAGATTGCCCCGAATATGATATATTGAGGCAAACCCACTGGCCCAGAGAATCAACACTGGAAGCAAAACTATATGGACCTCTGTATGAACTACAAAAGACAGTGAAGTTTATACAAGAAACAACATTGCAGATATAGACAATATATTTCAGGCGAACGAAAGAAGAAGAGCCATTTTTTTAGCTACAAGCTTTAAACCATTTTTTGTTTAAAATTGAATGCAGTATTCAAATTTTCTTTGCTAGTGTTTGCTGTAATGACGGTTTGCCCTTACGAGTTATAATTAATTAGTTACCTTGATGCAACGAAAAAAATAGAATGAAACAGACACACCACTGCCAGAGTGAAAACTGGCAAGTAGATGAGTTTTTATAAACCAATTTTTTTATTAGGAAGCATCAGTTAATAAATATATTCAGCACTGTTTTTATGACCCTGCTTCCTAGTTGACCCCAGTGGTGCACAAGGCAGGGTCTAGAACTCTGTTTGTGGCCCCTTTTTTAAGCACCTCTTTTGTCATCTTTCTAATATCACTTAGAGTTTTGGCCCTGCTCACCTTCTAAAGATGTTTTTCTCGTAGAAATACCTACTTTAATATGTTTTCATGTTCTGTCTACCTGCTTTCCTTATATTTTCCAGGTCTATTTTTCCCTTTGATAGTTTGAACTGTCTTGTATTCTTCATGCATAGTTCAGAATTTCAGCTTTCACTGGTCTTGGGTGCCAAGAGAATTAGCGTTGGTTGGGCCTTCAGGTTAGGCTCACCTAGTTTAGGTTTAATAGTTGTTGTTGTCTGTCTAGGTTACTGAAATCTTGAGGATTTAAAATAGTTATGATCACTGCTTCTACAGGTATGTTTAAGAGACAACTAATATGAGGTTGTGTGTGAAGCTGTCAGCCTCATCATTGACAACTAATATGAGGTTGTGTGTGAAGCTGTCAGCCTCATCATTGACAACTAATATGAGGTTGTGCGTGAAGCTGTCAGCCTCATCATTGACAACTAATATGAGGTTGTGTGTGAAGCTGTCAGCCTCATCATTGACAACTAATATGAGGTTGTGTGTGAAGCTGTCAGCCTCATCATTGACAACTAATATGAGGTTGTGCGTGAAGCTGTCAGCCTCATCATTGACAACTAATATGAGGTTGTGCGTGAAGCTGTCAGCCTCATCATTGACAACTAATATGAGGTTGTGTGTGAAGCTGTCAGCCTCATCATTGACAACTAATATGAGGTTGTGCGTGAAGCTGTCAGCCTCATCATTGACAACATATTGCTACAACCACCACCATTGCAAGAAGACATGAATACTTTGATGCAGGTTTCTAGCATGAGGTTCAGCTGTAGTGTTGGCTCTATCAAGGGCTAAATAGTAGTTAGTATGTTGTAACTAGTGCAAGTTCCATTACAGTTTTTACAGACAAAGTTACAAAGCTCATGATCTATTAAAGTTATCAAACATTTATTCTCGCTACAGTTTTATAGTACATTGATGTGCTTCCCTTTCACATTTTGGGCATGTAACTAAAGCACATTTAAAAAGCTTTATCGAAATATAGTATTAAAATTTATTATGTATGGCACTCACTAGCCTGTACTGTCAAAAGGTTTATGCGAAATTGTTGTTGTAGATTAAGCGTGTCTATTTTAATTGAAATCTTTTTTATATATTTATGAAAATACATTTAGATTACAAGACCTTTTATATTTGTACATGTGCCCCAGTATAACTAACATACTTTGTGTTTAGGTTGAAGGATCTGTGCCTCACCACAGTGAGGCAGAACACCCGTTAAAGACAGAAAATTGCATGTCACTATAGCTTGTCCTTTTAATTTCATTATTTACTTTTAAATCTTTTGTTTTTAACAGTGTCAGTGTTTCTTTTAATCTTCACCAACAGATTCAGCTTGCGATGGCAAAAGTGTCAGTGTTTGTTCTAATCGTCACCAACAGACTCACCATCAGATGGCAACAGTGTTAATATTTGTTTTAATCTTCACCAACAGATTCAGCTTGAGATGGCAAAAGTGTCAGTGTGTGTTTTAATCTTAACACATTCACCATGAGGTGGCAACAGTGTCAATGTTTGTTTTAATCTTCCCCAACAGATTCACCATGAGATGGCAAAGTACCATGAGATTGGTCGGTTTTCTCTGCAGGAGGATGTCATTGACTGGGATGCAGCCTTGTTTCATGAGGAGCATGCGGCTGAGCTGGGTGTGCTGGAGGCCATAAGCACAATGGCAGGACTTTATCTGGGTCTTCAGAGACATGTGTTTGTCAACTGTGTTGTCCAGGTCAGTATATGTGTATGTTAAACACCTTTTTTTCCCCTGTTGACATTGAAGAAGTTGAACAGACATAAGATAGGGTACATTCCTGATATGGTTTCTGGGGATGTCTTGGAAGACAAAGAAAGAATGGGACTACTGCTGTCTCAGACAAGTCGTAAGTGGACATTACTAGAGGCTGTCAGACTCAGCATGTCAAGCAAATTTACTATAGAAACCTCCACAACAAGAATACATGAATACTTTTTGCTGCAGGAATACTTGTTGTAAGGTGACACCTGTATGTTGGCTTCATAGAGAGCACAAATGATAATGATGATCCTTCATGTTGTATGTCAATGTAAGAGACACAGTTTTAAAGTTTCTGATCAATGTTTAAACACATGACAACATCTTTGTTATTTTCTCTTCACATTTACTTTCTTTCTGAGAGTTTGTTTGTACTAATATGAGGTTGTGCTTTAGGCTTCACAACCCCATCATGTCAAACATAATGTCACATAAATCACTGCTACAACATCATGTGACTACTTGATGCAGGCTTTTTGTAAAGGGGACCAGCTACATTGGTGGCTGTATGCTCCACTAGGGGCACAAAGCAAAATGATGATGATGATGATAAAAACATGACTAGACCATTCTTTATTGACCAAGTTTGTTATAATTATAGCAAAGACCTGAGATGATTGACATGGGCATTGACTAGACCATTCTTTATTTACCAAGTTTGTTATAATTACAGCAGAGACCTGAGATGATTGACATGGGCATTGACTAGACCATTCTTTATTTACCAAGTTTGTTATAATTACAGCAAAGACCTGAAATGATTGACATGGGCATTGACTAGACCATTTTTTTATTGACCAAGTTTGTTATAATTACAGCAAAGACCTGAAATGATTGACATGGGCATTGACTACACCATTCTTTATTTACCATGTTTGTTATAATTACATCAAAGACCTGAAATAATTGACATGGGCATTGACTAGACCATTCTTTATTGACCAAGTTTGTTATAATTACAGCAAAGACCTGAAATGATTGACATGGGCATTGACTACATGATCCAAGCTGCTGAGGCAGGAGACAGGAACGCCATGATATTTATGGCCCGGGCTTTTGAGACAGGAAACAACTTGGGCACAAAGAGGTGAGAATCAGGCATGGTTTGTGAGCTTCTCAATTTGTGTGTACAGAAACTCATGTTCAGTGTTGTGTACATCAGCTTTTATAACTGCAAATTCACAATCTTTTAGCAGTATGGCAGCTTGTGTACCCTAACAACCCCTAGAGCTATGCCAGTGGGAGTTTTACTCCTGGTAGATTCAACCAAGCTGGACTGGTCTGTGCAGGTAGGGGTCAGACAGAAACTGGTGCCCTGATCCTCCAGGTTGGGGGTTTTAGCACTGGGCAGACACCCCTCTCTATGTAAAAAAAATCTTAACCGTTATAGAAACAGCAATAAATGCAAAAACTTTGATGCAGGAAGGACATCCAAAGTCTGAGTCTCATATGACTGTCAGTGGTGAAAGCCATATGGACCCCCGAAGGAAAACAAAAGAGAGGCCAATGAAAAACAACTTGGCTGAGAACTGTGGAGCCCAAGATGCAAAGAATGAACCAGAGCTGAGGCACTGTACGAAGGATGGCCACTAACCAAACAAAGTGGAAGCAGTTTGTTGCTGCCCTACAAGGCGCCATCAAGTGTGATGGCCACTGACTGCTTTGACAGTTGGCGGCTAAGGATCGAAGAAGAAGAAGTTCACAATCTGTTTTTGAGTGGCAGCACACTTGACCAAAACCTGCACAAATCAATACATAGAACTTGATTCATTCATTCATAACCCTCCACTCCCAAAGGAGCATAGGCCTTCAACAAACACATGCCAAGTCCTCCTGTCACGTGCCATCATCTCAAGTTCTTTCCATGTTTTCCTCATCATTTTCACCTCTGTTTCCAACTCTCTTCTCCATGTACTTCTTGGTCTTCCTCTGCCTCTCTTGCCCTAGGGGTTCCAGAACAAGGACTGCCTTGTAATGCTATCAACAAGTTTCCTCAGTGTGTGTCCTATCCATCGCGATCGTCTTCTTCTCATTTCTTGTTCCACTGGCACTTGTCTAGTTCTTGTCATCAGTTCCACGTTGGTAACCTTGTCATACCATTTTAATCCCTCTATTCTACGCAAGCACCCATTTATGAAAGTCTGTAGCTTTTTGGTTGTTGTCTTTGTTGTTCTCCATGTCTCTGAGCCATACAATAGGACTGACTTCACATTTGAGTTGAAGATTCTTATTTTCGTGTTGGATCCTATTTCTCTTGATCTCCATATATTTCCCAATGCAATGAAAGCTCCTCTTGCCTTTTGTATTCTTATTTTGATATCGCTGTCTGTCCCTCCAACTTTGTCTATATTACTGCCAAGATATGTGTATGATTCTACATCTTGTATTGGTGTTTCTTCAAGTTCAACCCTGTTATCATTACCTGCATTTATTCACATTATTTTTGTCTTTTCCCTGTGTATTTTCAGACCCAATTGCTGTGACCTCTCATCGAGTGTTTTCAATTTGTCCTGCATCTGATTACGGCTATGGGACAGAAGAGCCAAGTCATCAGCAAAATCCAGATCATCCAACTGCTTAGTCAGAGTCCACTGGATTCCATTTCTGTTGTGTGTTGTCGATGATCTCATAACCCAATCTATTGCCAGCAAGAAAAGAAATGGAGACAAGAGGCATCCCTGTCGCACTCCTGTTCTTATCCCAAACGGTTCTGTAAGCTGTCCTTCGTGAAGAACTCTGCATGTCATGTCTTCATATGTTTTCTTTATTAAATTAATGATCTTCAGGGGAACTCCATAATGCCTCAACAATTTCCAAAGTGATTCTCTGTCTACACTGTCAAATGCCTTTTCGTAGTCCACAAATCCGATGTATAGTGGTGAATTCCATTCCAGACTTTGTTCAACTATTATTCTCAAAGTGGCTATCTGGTCTGTACATGATCTGTTTTGTCGAAAACCTGCTTGTTCATCTCTCAGTTTCTTGTCTATGGACTCTTTTAATCTCTCAAGGATAATCCTGTTTAATACTTTTCCTGGCACTGATAGTAACATTATTCCTCTATAATTTGTGCACTCTTGTAAATTTCCCTTCTTAGGCAACTTAACCAGATATCCTTCCTTCCATTCTGCTGGTATCTCTTCCTTTTCCCAGACTTTACCAAGTAATTTATATAACATCTCTGTAGCCGTGTCGATATCTGCTTTGATGGCCTCTGCTGGAATGCCATCAGGTCCAGACGCTTTTCCATCTCTTAGAAGCTTTATGGCTTTCTTTATTTCTTCCTTCGTTGGTCTTTCACCGTTAATTTGTAGCTCTTCTTCTGCTGGCTGGATGTCCGGCGGGTTTTGTGGAGCTGGTCTATTGAGAAGGTCCCCAAAATATTCTGTCCACCTCTTCATTTGCTCTTGTATATTGCTGAGCAGTTTCCCATTCTTGTCTTTTATGAGGCAACTTGTTTGCTTGTATTTCCCTGTTAGCTTCTTTGTGCTGCTATACAGTTCTGTCATATTTCCTTTGGCTGCAGCATCTTCTGCCTCTCTTGCCAACTCCTCAATATACTTCCTCTTGTCTCTTTTGATACTTCTTTTTACTTCTTTGTTTGCTTCTGTGTACACTTCTTGAGCCTTGGCTTTGGAACTTCTGGTTTTGCTTGTGTTTAACTCTGCTTTCTTGTTTTTTCTGTCTTTTATCTTATTGATGGTTTCTGTTGTTATCCATGCTTTTTGTTGTCGTTCCCTTTTCCCCAGTATTTCTTCACATGTCTCCTTCCATACAGTTTTGACCTGCTGCCAATAGTCTTCTGTATTCTCTACCTCTTCCAGCTGTTGGAGCACTTGGAATTTGTTGGATACTGTGACTGCAAATTTGTCTCTTGTTTCTTGATTTCTTAGCTGTCCTACATTATACTGTTGTCTATAATTTTGCATTGTTGCATATCTCTTGAGTTTCATTTTTACTTTGGCTATCAGAAGATGGTGATCTGATGCCACATCTGCTCCTCTATATACCTTTACATCCTGCAATGATGATCTAAACTTCTTGTTTATGCATATATGATCAATCTGATTTTCTGTTCTATGGTCTGGTGATATCCATGTTGCCTTGTGTATTCTCTTATGTGGAAACATGCTTCCTCCTATAGCCAGTTGATTTGAAGCACAGAAGTTTGCGAATAGTTCTCCATTTTCATTCATTACTCCTAGCCCATGTTTTCCCATGACTTCTTCAAATCCGGTGTTGACTGTACCTATCTTTGCATTCATGTCACCCATCAAAATTGTGATGTCTCTTCTTTTTACTTTATCCATAATTTCCTGTAGTTTAGTATAAAATGCTTCTTTCACAGACTCTTCTTTGTCATTAGTTGGTGCATAACATTGGATGACATTTACATGAATTTTCTTTTTAGCTGTTTTGAAAGTAGCTGTTATTATTCTGGGTCCAACAGCTTCCCATTCAATGAGTGCTTTCTGTGCTTCTTTAGATAACATAAGAGCTACCCCTTCACTGTGGTGTGAACTTTCGTTTTCATGTCCTGAGGACAGCACCAATTCACCTGTGATGAGTTTCTTCCTGTCTACCCCCTTCCACTTTGTTTCACACATTCCCAGAACCTCGATTTTGTATTCCCTCATTTCTGCTGCTACTTGCGCCACTTTCCCTTGTTCGTTTAATGTCCGAACATTCCAGGTGCCAAATCTGGAAGTTCTCCTAGAAGAAAGAAGGTTAGTCAGCAACACAGACTCCTTTTGGCTTTCTCTGTGTTGCATCATACGCCTCCCCACGAGAGGACCTTCTCCTGTCTTGGATGGCTGTGTTTTATTTTCTTTATTTGACTTGTCCATATTTGTTGAAGTTTTTTGTGGTTTAAATTTTTTTACAGGATGGGGTAACCGGCCCCATGCCCAACCCTCCTTAGTCGCTTTCTACGACATGCTTGGCAGGGGACAGTGTTACTATTCTTTGCTCCCCTTTCGGGCCCCGGTAACACACGGGTGATAGAACTTGATTATATTATTAATAATAATAATAATAAATTCTTTAAGCACCAAACACGGCGCATAAGGCAGAAACCAGTGCTCTCCAGGTTGTTCGTTGTGACGCCACTCCTCTTAGCTCTTGCACATTATTTAGGCCCAACGTTCTTCCTTCTCTTATTATTGTTCTTCCTTTTTTCCTCTTACCCTCAGGAACCCAAGTGAGCGCCTGTAGTGGTATTCTGTTGTTTTGCATTCGTAGGACATGACCGATATATGACCATCGTCTTTTCCTTATATAGTCGGAGACATATTTCTGCCTAGAGTCTTCTCTTATTTGTCGATTAGTCTTGAATTCTTTCCAACTGATGTTCATGAGTTTTCTAAGACATTTGTTCTCGAATGTATTCAGCTTTTTCTCCAATGATTTTGTTATTTTCCAACTCTCACAACCGTATGTTAACACTGAGATAACATTTGAATTAAACAGACGAAGCTTGGTATGTATATTCAATGATCGTAATTTCCAAATGTTAGATAATCTATTGAAGGCGCTAGCTGCCAAAGCAATTCTAGTATGAATTTCTCTTGTTGTGTCACCATCCTGAGTCATTTTACTGCCTAAATAATTGAAACTTTCAACTTTCTGTAGTTTTTTCCCCGTTCAAGATGATATCAAAGGTCTCGTTAGAAAAGTTCATAGCTTTAGTTTTAGAAGCATTTATTTGGAGACCTATTTTAACCGAGAGATGACACAAATTATTTACTGCTTCTTGGGATTGTCTGGGTGTTGAACTTAAGAATGCTAAATCATCTGCGAAATCCAGGTCCCCCAGGAATTTTCCATTTGTCCATTTTATACCTAATTGTTCATTGTGGGTATAGTTTCTCATAACCCAATCAATAGCTATTCCAAAAAGTAGTGGTGAGATAATACAGCCTTATATTATTGCTGCTGTATTTAATAAACGGAAGAAATTGACTGGAGAATACACTGCAAGGTTTTACTGCTGTTGTATATGTATAGTTAATGTGGTGTTTAAATGATACCCTTGTAGGAGTCATTTCCAAATACTATCTCAATAAATCTAAGAAAAATTGAACAGAGAATCAGACAAACTTTGAGATCAACATTAAAAAGGAAAGAATAATCTGATAATTGTCATTTTGTTCCCATTGAAGTATGGAGCCACCACTGTAG
The DNA here is from genome assembly GCA_024509875.1 of Oreohelix idahoensis. Lineage (NCBI taxonomy): Eukaryota > Metazoa > Mollusca > Gastropoda > Stylommatophora > Oreohelicidae > Oreohelix > Oreohelix idahoensis. Next base: position 191,623 of record JAMPIV010008998.1, read on the forward strand.
CTAGCCCCCATTGTAGGAAGCCTGCATCAAAGCATTCTTGTGTACTTGCAGTGGTAGTTTGTTTGACATGATGTGGTTGTCAGCCACCAACACAACCTTATTTTACTCATCTTGTGTACTTGCAGTGGTAGTTTGTTTGACATGATGTGGTTGTCAGCCCCCAACACAACCTTATTTTACTCATCTTGTGTACTTGCAGTGGTAGTTTGTTTGACATGATGTGGTTGTCAGCCACCAACACAACCTTATTTTACTCATCTTGTGTACTTGCAGTGGTAGTTTGTTTGACATGATGTGGTTGTCAGCCACCAACACAACCTTATTTTACTCATCTTGTGTACTTGCAGTGGTAGTTTGTTTGACATGATGTGGTTGTCAGCCACCAACACAACCTTATTTTACTCATCTTGTGTACTTGCAGTGGTAGTTTGTTTGACATGATGTGGTTGTCAGCCCCCAACACAACCTTATTTTACTCATCTTGTGTACTTGCAGTGGTAGTTTGTTTGACATGATGTGGTTGTGTGGGGGGCTGACAACCTTATTTTACTCATCTTGTGTACTTGCAGTGGTAGTTTGTTTGACATGATGTGGTTGTCAGCCACCAACACAACCTTATTTTTACTCATCTTGTGTACTTGCAGTGGTAGACTGCTTGACCTGAATTCCTTGTCAGCCACCAACACAACCTTATTTTACTCATCTTGTGTACTTGCAGTGGTAGTTTGTTTGACATGATGTGGTTGTCAGCCCCCAACACAACCTTATTTTACTCATCTTGTGTACTTGCAGTGGTAGTTTGTTTGACATGATGTGGTTGTCAGCCCCCAACACAACCTTATTTTACTCATCTTGTGTACTTGCAGTGGTAGTTTGTTTGACATGATGTGGTTGTCAGCCCCCAACACAACCTTATTTTACTCATCTTGTGTACTTGCAGTGGTAGTTTGTTTGACATGATGTGGTTGTCAGCCCCCAACACAACCTTATTTTACTCATCTTGTGTACTTGCAGTGGTAGTTTGTTTGACATGATGTGGTTGTCAGCCACCAACACAACCTTATTTTACTCATCTTGTGTACTTGCAGTGGTAGTTTGTTTGACATGATGTGGTTGTCAGCCCCCAACACAACCTTATTTTACTCATCTTGTGTACTTGCAGTGGTAGTTTGTTTGACATGATGTGGTTGTCAGCCACCAACGCAACCTTTTTTTACTCATCTTGTGTACTTGCAGTGGTAGTTTGTTTGACATGATGTGGTTGTCAGCCACCAACACAACCTTATTTTACTCATCTTGTGTACTTGCAGTGGTAGTTTGTTTGACATGATGTGGTTGTCAGCCACCAACACAACCTTATTTTACTCATCTTGTGTACTTGCAGTGGTAGTTTGTTTGACATGATGTGGTTGTCAGCCCCCAACACAACCTTATTTTACTCATCTTGTGTACTTGCAGAGGTAGTTTGTTTGACATGATGTGGTTGTCAGCCCCCAACACAACCTTATTTTACTCATCTTGTGAACTTGCAGAGGTAGTTTGTTTGACATGATGTGGTTGTCAGCCCCCAACACAACCTTATTTTACTCATCTTGTGTACTTGCAGTGGTAGTTTGTTTGACATGATGTGGTTGTCAGCCCCCAACACAACCTTATTTTTACTCATCTTGTGTACTTGCAGTGGTAGTTTGTTTGACATGATGTGGTTGTCAGCCCCCAGCACAACCTTATTTTACTCATCTTGTGTACTTGCAGTGGTAGTTTGTTTGACATGATGTGGTTGTCAGCCCCCAACACAACCTTATTTTACTCATCTTGTGTACTTGCAGTGGTAGTTTGTTTGACATGATGTGGTTGTTAGCCCCCAACACAACCTTATTTTACTCATCTTGTGTACTTGCAGTGGTAGTTTGTTTGACATGATGTGGTTGTCAGCCCCCAACACAACCTTATTTTACTCATCTTGTGTACTTGCAGTGGTAGTTTGTTTGACATGATGTGGTTGTCAGCCCCCAACACAACCTTATTTTACTCATCTTGTGTACTTGCAGTGGTAGTTTGTTTGACATGATGTGGTTGTCAGCCCCCAACATAACCTTATTTTACTCGTCTTGTGCGACATGCGTAAAGGGAACAGTAACTTATTCTTTTGACGGTCAGTTTTTTTTTTGGTTTTGGGAATACTGATGAAAGTTATTTGCAGCATTAAGCATTGTAAGCATCAAATACTAAGGAAGGTTACTCAGGCGTATCAGCTTATATAGAGTAATAGAAACATTGAGCATGGAATGCCTAGCATATGTTAAATTTGTAGTTTTATATACTTTGTATACGAGCATATTCAGCTGAATTCACATAGATAAATGTATACAAGGTGCAACTGTTTACACATTTTTATTATTCAAGGTGTGCATGTTTGTGTGCATTTTTTGTTTAATTTACAAAATTGATCTAGTGATTGACATGGAATTCACTTGAAAATTACAGGTCTATTTCTTGGGAGGATTCTATTCATTATTACCAGCTAGCCATAGAACAGAATGATCATGACGAGGGGGGGGAGTTTGACTCCACTATGGAGGACCCACTGCATCAGCTGCTAGCCCAGCAGGCAGCTTTGCTGAAGACTGGAGGACATGGATTAGACAAAGACCTTCAGAAAGCTGGTAAGGATGTATCATGTAACCTTTCACAGGCTGGACAGGGTAAAAATGGCTAGTTAGAGCTGATAATAAAAGGGAAAGGTGGTCTCATAGCAGAAATTGTTGAATTGGGAGTGATGTTTTAGAGACTTCACCATCCTGCGTCCAACTTTTTTATCAGGTGGGAGAATCAGTTTCCTTCTTTGCTACCTTTGCCTTCCCTGACTCATGAGTCAGGTACCCATTTACAGCTGGGTAAACTGGAGCATGACATGGTCCCAAAACCAGGTAATCAAGCATTGTAACCACTTAGCCAGTCGGACACAAGAGCTGATAGTGGCAATAAATGTGTTGGTGTAATCAAGAGGTTAGATAAGAGATGTTCATGGGTCTGAATAGATACAGTAATGTAAGTATGGGCTTGAATAGATACAGTAATGTAAGTATGGACCTGAATAGATACAGTAATGTAAGTATGGACCTGAATAGATATTGTAATGTAAGTATGGGCCTGAATAGATACGGTAATGTAAGTATGGGCCTGAATAGATATGGTAACGTAAGTATGGGCCTGAATAGATATGGTAATGTAAGTCTTCTTCTTCTTCGATCCTTAACCACCGACCGTCAAAGCAGTCAGTGGCCATCACGCCTAGTGGCGTCTTGTAGGGCAACAACAAATTGATTCCACTTTGCACGGTCGGTGGCCATCCTTCGTACAGTGCCCCAACTCTGGTTCATTCTTTGCATCTCAGCCTCCACAGTCCTCCGCCAAGTTGTTTTTGGTCGGCCTCTCTTTCGCTTTCCTTCAGGGGTCCAAAGCATAGCTGTTCTTGTGATGGCATCGGGGTCTCTTCTGAGGACATGACCAACCCAGCTCCAGCGTCTGCCAGCTATGATGGTATGCATGTCCTCTTGCTTGCTACGAGTAAGCAGATCTTGGTTGGTGATGGTATTCGGCCAAAAGATTCGGTGAATTTTTCTTAGGCATGTTGTGTGAAAAGAGGACAATTTTGACATTTCTTTCTCTGTGACTCTCCAGCATTCCGCACCATAGAGAAGCACAGAAAGCACGCAACTCTGGTATAATCTTAATTTTGTGCTTGTGCTGTATTGAGAGGACTTCCAGATGTTGTTTAGGCTAAAAAAGTATGGGCCTGAATAGATATGGTAATGTAAGTATGGGCCTGAATAGATACAGTAATGTAAGTATGGGCCTGAATAGATATGGTAATGTAAGTATGGGCCTGAATAGATACGGTAATGTAAGTATGGACCTGAATAGATACGGTAATATAAGTATGGGCCTGAATAGATATGGTAATGTAAGTATGGGCCTGAATAGATATGGTAATGTAAGTATGGGCCTGAATAGATATGGTAATGTAAGTATGGGCCTGAATAGATCATCATCAGTTGCCATCTCCACAACGAAGGTTGGCTGTAATGGATCTCCAACGTCTTCTGTCTCTTGTCTTGGTGGTGCACTCTGATAGACTCTTTCCTGTCCATCTCTTGATGTTATCTTCCCACTTATAGCGCTGTCTTCCCCTTGCACATTTGTCTTCAACTCTCCCTTCTGTTAAGGTCTTCTGCAAGGTGTTATGCCTTTTTATGTGGCCAAAGTATTTTAGCTGCCGAACTTTGACCTCTCTCATTAGTTCTCTTTTCATACCTAGATTTTCTAGGACCTCCTTATTTGTTTTCATCTCTTTCCATGAGATACGCCCCATTCTTCTATATATCCACATTTCAAGAGCCTCAATTCTTTCTTCCAAATGCTTATTCATCGTCCATGTTTCTGCACCATACAGAAATGCAGAATATATATAACACTTTATGATTCTCAGTTTTAATTTGTGAGATGACTGTTTGGATGTCAGTATATGTTTCATGTTGTTGAATGTAGCTTTGGCCATTCCTATTCTCTTCTTGATTTCTGTTTCACATCTGCCATCTTCTGTTATTATATGACCAAGATATACGTAGCTCTTGACTTGTTCCAGGATTTTCCCATTTACGCTTATCTTTAACCCTTTCAGCACCATTATGATGTACGCTGTATGGCATAAATCTTGACAATTTTTGTCGCTGTGCCGTACCGAGTACGTCACGGAAGTAGCACGATACCTCGTTCCCAAACACCTATAAGACGTTCGGCGTACGTCCTATTTTAAACCAAATCACTGCGCAAGTCACTCTTTCATCCACTCATCCACTCATCCATCCACTCACAACAAGTCCTGTGGCGATGGGCGAAGCGGCAGGCGTGGGTGCGCTGGCAGTCGTAGTCGCAGACCTACACACAGGCGGCTCAGGCCATATGGTCGTCTTCCACTGATCGGAGCAGCAGTGGGATTCGGCAGCCCCCTGAGTGACTGAGCAGCCCTCTTTAGGAAAGCACTGCTCACCTCCATGGCATGAGGAAGGGGCTAGAAAAGGTGCCCTAAACATTGCCTGCTCCACCATTACCTAACCAGCTTACCGCGGTTGGTGGTTACCCTACTTCAGCGGGCGACACATAAGAAAAAGAAAGGACAGATTTTTCCCCCTCATTCTACGCGCATGGAATGTGCGCACTCTACTCGACAAAGACTTTAACACAAACAGACCCGAGAGGCGAACTGCCCTGATTGGGAGAGAACTGGCCAGATACAACATTGACATAGCAGCACTGAGTGAAACTCGACTTGCAGGCGAGGGCCAACTTTGCGAAAAGGGTGCAGGTTATACATTCTATTGGAGCGGAAGAGGAACTGAAGAAAGACGAGAAGCAGGGGTTGGATTTGCAATCAAAACAGCAATTATTGGCAAGCTAGCGGAGCCCCCAAAGGGAATAAATGACAGACTCATGACGGTCAAGATCCCGCTGCTTTATGGAAGGAAACATGCCACCATCATTAGCGCGTATGCACCAACTATGACAAACCAGGATGACGTCAAGGATAAGTTTTACGAAGAACTACATGCAGTCATTGCATCAGTTCCCAAAGCAGATAAGCTTATTATTCTTGGTGACTTTAATGCAAGAGTAGGCTCAGATAACATCTCCTGGAATGGCACTATCGGAAAGTACGGCGTGGGTCGCTGTAACAGCAATGGACTTCTTCTCCTCCAGACTTGCGCAGAACATAACCTCCTTGTCACCAACACCATTTTTCGACTTCCTATCCGCAACAGGACCTCCTGGATGCACCCTCGCTCGAAGCATTGGCACCTAATTGACTATGTAATTGTTAGGAAGAAGGACAGGCAAGATGTCCGGGTGACCAAGTCCATGTGTGGTGCCGAATGCTGGACTGATCATCGCCTCATTGTGTCTAAACTTATTCGTATCCAACCTGCCAGGCGCCCTCAGGGAAAGAAAACTCAAAAAAGGCTGGATATTACCAAACTAAAGAAGACAAAAATTAAACAGTCATTCACTGACACCCTAGAAGACCGTCTCAAATCTATCTCGTTAGACGGCCAAAGTGCGGAAACAAATTGGACAGCCCTAAGTGAGCAGATCTACAACACTGCTACAGAGGTCCTGGGTCCCGCCATCAAGAAACAAAATGACTGGTTTGATGAGAACTCAGATGATATAAAGAAGATGTTGGCTGAGAAACACCATCTCCATAAAGCATATTTAAATGATCCAAAATCTACATCCAAGAAAGACGCTTTCAACAACATGCGTAGAATCGTCCAACATAAACTACGCCAGATGCGGGATTCATGGCTGAGTAATAAAGCAGATGAGCTCCAAGGCTTTGCTGACAGCCATGACTTGAAAAATTTTTACCATGCACTCAAAGTGGTCTATGGTCCAACATCATCAGGATCATTTCCCCTCCTTAATGCAGATGGAAAAACACTAATTACAGACAAGGAAAAAATTCTCCAATGCTGGGTCGAACACTTTAATAATATTCTGAACCAGCCATCATCTATTAACGATGAAGCCATCAACCGACTGCCCCAAATTCCTATAAATGAAGCACTAGATGTTATACCGACTTTGGAGGAGACTCAAAAAGCGATTCGTCAACTTTCTAGTGGAAAGGCCCCCGGCTCCGATTCAATTCCTGTTGAGGTCTATAAAGATGGCGGTACAGTTCTGATAGAGAAACTTCACATGATCTTCCAGCAAATGTGGCAGAGTGAAACCATCCCACACAATCTCAAGGATACGTCAATTATACATCTTTATAAACGTAAAGGTAATCACCAAGACTGTAACAATCATCGAGGCATCTCACTACTATCAATCGCTGGGAAGATATTTGCCAGAATCCTTCTTAATCGCCTTACGGCTCATCTTGACAAAGGTCTTCTACCTGAAAGTCAGTGTGGATTCCGGAAAGAACGTGGAACCACCGATATGGTGTTCGCTGCAAGACAGCTTCAAGAAAAATGCCAAGAACAGCACTGTGACCTGTACACAGCTTTCATCGACTTGACAAAGGCGTTCGACACGGTCAGTAGAGAGGGTCTATGGAAGATCATGGCAAAATACGGCTGCCCAAAGAAATTTATCTCAGTAGTGCAGCAACTGCATGATGGAATGCAGGCTAGAGTTCAGGAAAACGGTGAGCTGTCGGAGCCTTTCCCCGTCTCAAATGGAGTTAAACAAGGGTGTGTACTTGCACCGACGCTTTTCAGTATCATGTTTTCTGCTATGCTGACTGATGCTTTCAGAGACGAGGACACAGGAATCGACATCAGATATCGTATTGATGGAAAATTGTTTAACCTTAGGAGGCTTCAAGCAAAAACCAAGGTCAAATCACACACCATCAGGGATCTTCTGTTTGCTGACGATTGTGCCCTCAGTGCTGGCTCAGAGGCTGATCTGCAGCGTAGCGTTGATAGATTCTCTGAAGCCTGCTCCAACTTTGGGCTTACCATCAACACGGGGAAAACAGAAATCATGTACCAACCAGCTCCTGGCACAATTTATACTGAGCCAGTCATCAAGGTAAATGGTGAGAAACTGAATGTTGTGAACAGGTTCACATACCTTGGTAGTACACTATCTCAGAACATCGTCATTGATGATGAGGTGAACACCAGGATCTCCAAAGCCAGCAGCACATTTGGCAGACTATACACCAACGTTTGGCATCGAAGTGGCATTAGTCTACAGACAAAGCTGAAGGTATACAGAGCTGCGGTGCTTCCAGTGCTGCTTTATGCATGTGAAACATGGACTGTATACAGGCGCCACGTAAAAAAGCTCAACCACTTCCATACAGTCTGTCTCAGGAAGATAATGAACATCAAATGGCAAGACAAGATCCCAGATACCGCCGTTCTTGACAGAGCTGGTATCCCTAGCATCGATACTATTCTGATGCAGTCACAGATTCGCTGGGCAGGTCATGTAGTCCGCATGCCAGACCATCGACTGCCAAAGATACTCTTTTATGGTGAGATGCAGAAGGGCAGACGCTCCCATGGTGGCCAGAAAAAGCGCTTCAAAGACACGCTTAAGGCTTCATTAAAAACCTTTGACATAAACCCAGACACATGGGAAGCTGCTGCGCAAGACCGAACTGCCTGGCGCACATCTCTTCGTAAAGGTGCAGTGGCATGCGAATCTTCCAGAAGAGCAGCAGCGGAACAGCGGAGACAAGCTAGAAAAGATCGTGAAATAAAACCTTCACATGAAGCAAATATTCCCTGCCCACACTGTCCAAGATCCTTCCAGGCCCGCATCGGGCTCATCAGTCACCTTCGTACTCATAGACTATCCTAATAATTGGATGAACAGAGTGGTCTTCATCACTTGTGATGGACGAACAACACACATTTTAAAAGCACCAGAACTCTTCTGTTTACACCCGTATCGGCAGTTGCTGGGCATAATCGGATTCAGCATTGAAAAATCTGGCCACTAAGCTTGAAACGAACAAAATATTTTACTGCTAGCGAATACGGTAGAACTGATAAGTGATTTTACAAAAGCAAAAGTACAAACATGGACGCTGCCGAACCATAAACATTTTGTGGAAAAAGAGCACGAAAATTCTTGTTTGAATTGAATTTATTCAACTTGAATGATTCTGACAACTCTTTTTACTGAGATTCTGGTAATCTTTACCTTTTGTGCCGTCGAGTATGTATAATATGTGTATTTTCGTACCATTTAGAGTTAAAGTTGAGGTTAGGTTTACGGTGACCCTAATTCTTTATTCTAAGTCAATACACATTATACATACTCGACGGCACTAAAGGTAAAGATTACCCAGATGCAGGGTCAGAGTATGTGTAGTCTGGTTCAGAATATACTTTTAATGGGTTTCCTTTTACGATAAACTGTTTACAGTCAAATTAAAAATATGACCTCTAAAATTACAATTATCCTGTCGTTCAGGGGAACGAACTAAGCTGAAAATGGTGTCGTCATGGGGAATAAAAAACCCGTCGTGGCAAAAGGGTTAATGTGGGTTTATCATCTGTTTTGCTAATTATCATAGTTTTTGTTTTCTCAATATTAATGTCGAGTCCATATTCATGACTTATACTGTTCACTTGCTTCACTAGTTCTTGTAACTCCTGTTCGCTTTCAGCTAACAACACGGTATCATCTGCATATCTAAGGTTGTTTATTGACCTTCCACTGATGTTCAGTCCTGGTATTTCCTGTATCTGTTTGAAAATTTTTTCAGTGTATAAATTAAATAGGCAGGGGGACAGCACACAACCTTGTCTGACACCTCTTTTTATGTCTATGTATGGTGAATAATTCCTTCCCAATCTTACTGTGGCAGTTTGCTCCCAATAAAGGTTACTGAGTATTCTTATATCTTTTCCATCAATACCTATGTCTTTGAGGCATTCAATTATTTTCTCATGATGGACTCTGTCAAAAGGCTTCTTATAGTCAATGAAGCACATATACATACTTTTTTGGACCTCTGTATATTTTTCTGCTAATATTCTTAGGCAAAATATTGCCTCTCTTGTTCCACTGTTCTGTCTAAAACCAAACTGTTCTTCTTGGATTTCGCTGTCTACTTTACTTTTTATTCTTTCCTGTATGATTTTGAGCAGTATCTTAATTGCATGACTCATCAGGCTGATTGTTCTGAAGTCTGAACATTCTGTTGCATTTGGTTTTTTTTGGGCAATGTTATAAAAACTGATGTCTTCATGTCGTGTGGTATATATCCTGTATTGTATATATCGTTGCATATTTCTGTGATTGTATCTATACCAAAGCTCTCCAGAGCTTCTATCATTTCAATTTTTATGTTATCCATGCCTGCTGATTTTCCTTTTTGTATCATATGAATGGCATTCTCTACTTCTGATCTGAGAATGTTTGGGCCTTCATTAGAATCTGGTGATGGTTTTTTTTTTACCTCTGTTGTCCTCGAATAGTTCTTTTACATATTCTGCCCATCTGTTTGATATGTCTTTCTCATCAAGTAATATTACACCATTTTTGTTCTTGATACAGCTTCCTCCTTGTGCAAACCGCGACCGATTTGATAATTTCTTTATTTCTTCATGCATATCTCTTGTCATGTGCTTTGCTTCCAAGTCTTCTATTTCCTTGCATTTTGTTTCTATCCACCGTTCTTTTGCTTCTCTACACATAGTACGTATGTCATTGTCTATTGTTTTATATTCTGGAGTGTTTTTTGCTTTCTTTCTTTCTGCCATTTTATTCAAGATGTCATCTGTCATTTAAATTTGATTTTTCTTAGACTCCTTTTTAGGTAAATTTGCATTTGCTGATTGTATGCTTGTTTTTAAGCATTCCCATATTGCGGTTGCTTTTTCTTCTGGGTTTTCTCTTCTATACTGCTCTATGCTTTCTGTCAATAACTGTTGATATTTATTTTTGACGTCGATTAAATATTTCTGTTTTATATCTGGTTGTTTCAGCGCTGATATTTCTATCTGGGGTTCCTCCTGTCTTCTGTTTCCTGCTCTTTTCAGCTTTATATTTACTTTGATGACGACTGGATTGTGATCTGAATTTATGTCGGCGCCAGATGTGTCTTTGCACTTGTGACACTGTTCTTAAATCTATGTTTTATCATGATATAGTCGATTTGATTTCGTGTTACATCTCCTGGGCTTTTCCACGTGTATAATTTCCTTGGGTGGTGTTCAAAAAAAGGTGTTACATATGACCAGCTGGTTTTCTTCACAGAACTGGATAAGTCTGTCTCCTCTATCATTTCTTGTCCCTAATCCATACTGTCCTACTATTTTCTTGTATTTTCCTTTTCCTACTTTTGCATAGAATATATAATATGATAATGTAAGTATGGGCCTGAATAGTTACGGTAATGTAAGTATGGGCCTGAATAGATACGGTAATGTAAGTATGGGCCTGAATAGATACGGTAATGTAAGTATGGGCCTGAATAGATATGGTAATGTAAGTATGGGCTTGAATAGATACAGTAATGTAAGTATGGGCTTGAATAGATACAGTAATGTAAGTATGGGCCTGAATAGATACAGTAATGTAAGTATGGACCTGAATAGATATGGTAATGTAAGTATGGGCCTTAATAGATATGGTAATGTAAGTATGGGCCTGAATAGATACGGTAATGTAAGTTGGGCCTGAATAGATACGATAATGTAAGTATGGGCCTGAATAGATGCGGTAATGTAAGTATGGGCCTGAATAGATATGGTAATGTAAGTATGGGCCTGAATAGATATGGTAATGTAAGTATGGGCCTGAATAGATATGGTAATGTAAGTATGGGCCTGAATAGACACAGTAATGTAAGTATGGGCCTGAATAGATACGGTAATGTAAGTATGGGCCTGAATAGATACAGTAATGTAAGTATGGACCTGAATAGATATGGTAATGTAAGTATGGACCTGAATAGATATGGTAATGTAAGTATGGGCCTGAATAGATATGGTAATGTAAGTATGGGCCTGAATAGATATGGTAATGTAAGTATGGGCCTGAATAGATACAGTAATGTAAGTATGGGCTTGAATAGATACAGTAATGTAAGTATGGGCCTGAATAGATATGGTAATGTAAGTATGGGCCTGAATAGATACAGTAATGTAAGTATGGACCTGAATAGATACGGTAATGTAAGTATGGGCCTTAATAGATATGGTAATGTAAGTATGGGCCTGAATAGATACAGTAATGTAAGTATGGACCTGAATAGATATGGTAATGTAAGTATGGGCCTTAGTAGATACAGTAATGTAAGTATGGGCCTTAGTAGATACAGTAATGTAAGTATGGACCTGAATAGATATGGTAATGTAAGTATGGGCCTGAATAGATATGGTAATGTAAGTATGGGCCTGAATAGATATGGTAATGTAAGTATGGGCCTGAATAGATACAGTAATGTAAATATGGGCTTGAATAGATACAGTAATGTAAATATGGGCTTGAATAGATACAGTAATGTAAGTATGGGCCTGAATAGATATGGTAATGTAAGTATGGACCTGAATAGATACGGTAATGTAAGTATGGGCCTGAATAGATATGGTAATGTAAGTATGGGCCTGAATAGATACGGTAATGTAAGTATGGGCCTGAATAGATATGGTAATGTAAGTATGGACCTGAATAGATATGGTAATGTAAGTATGGGCCTGAATAGATATGGTAATGTAAGTATGGGCCTGAATAGATATGGTAATGTAAGTATGTGCCTGAATAGATATGGTAATGTAAGTTGGGCCTGAATAGATACGGTAATGTAAGTATGGGCCTTAATAGATGTGGTAATGTAAGTTAGGCCTGAATAGATACGGTAATGTAAGTTGGGCCTGAATAGATATGGTAATGTAAGTAATATCAGAGGTCAAGTAGAGAAGAACAGCCCAGACACAAGTAGTATTTAAGAAAATGAGAAATTTTTGTATACAAAAATTCTTTGTCCATGGAAGCAAGAGTGAGATTCTTCAGTGTTATTTTGAGCCAGTCTAGATATACAGAAGATAGTCATGGAGAATTAGCAGACACGCAGGAAAATCACTGAAGACCACATAGATTTAGTTTTACAGAAGTGAGTCGTGGAGAATTAGCAGACAGGCAGGAAAATCCATGAAGACCACATAGATTTAGTTTTACAGAAGTGAGTCGTGGAGAATTAGCAGACAGGCAGGAAAATCCATGAAGACCACATAGATGTAGTTTTACAGAAGTGAGTCATGGGGAATTAGCAGACAAGCAGGAAAATTCATGAAGACCACATAGATGTGGTTTTACAGAAGAATGGTAAGACAGCTAAAGAAAATTAATGAGGATGTCACGAAAGATGCCAGTAGACTAATGAAAGCTTATTATATTAGAGTGAAGCAGTTCACTTTGGTTGGATATGTTAATGAGAAGAGGAAAGCTAAAATATATTGTGACAACATGGAAGATTGAAGGACAAGGAGATACAGGATGATAAAGGGAGAAAAGTAGCATACAGTAAGACATTGAAAGACGTCAACAACAGAATTAATAAAACACCCTGGGGATAAGCGTGGTAATTAAAGAATATTAAAAGTAAGTCAGAGCAGAGTCTGCATGCTGATGCTTCGTCAAGCATCATCATCATCATCTCAACCCATAACCCGTCATGGGTCGTAGAGGTGCCATGGTGGAAGCATCAGCAGACAGGGTCCTCCACTGCTCTCTATTCTCAGCAATGCGTACAAGTGTGGAAAAACCGTGTCCTGCCCATTGTTTGATGTTATCAGCCCAGGATTTTCTTTGCCTTCCTCTTCTCCGTTTACCTTCGACTGTTCCCTGGAGGATCGTTTTCGAAAGGGAGTCATGACGAGTTACATGCCCAAACCAGGCAAGCTTTCGACGTTTCACTATTGACAAAAGTGGTTCTTGGTGGCCTGCATAGGTGTTTATCTTCTCTCTAACATAGACATTTTTTTTTGTGCTCTTTATAGCAAATGCGCAAAATTCTTCTATAACATTTATGCTCGAAAGCCTGAATCCTTCGCTCCGTATCTGCAGTGAGTGTCCAGCCCTCACACCCATACAAGAGAATAGATAATATAAGTGATTTGTATAATTTGATCTTCACAGGAAAACTGATGTTACTTTTCCAGATCACATTCAACCTTGTCGTGGCAGCTGAGGCCATCTCAAGTCTTGTCTTGATTTCCTTACTTGATCTTCCATCACTACATATAGTGGACCCGAGATATTTAAAGGTGTTAACTTCTTCTAACGTTTGCCCATTTAACGTAATGTTGGTCAGAACATGTTTCTTATGGCTATTCACCAATATCTTGCTTTTTTCTATATTAATTTCCATCCCATACGTTCTTGTTACTTTCTCCAGTCTAGAGGTAAGGTCTTGAAGTTCTGATTCTGTTCCAGCTATCAGATCAATATCATCAGCAAAACGTAGATTACACAGAGGTCGGCCTCCAGTCGATATGGTTGATTTATAATCGTAGAGAACCTCCTGCATAATATGTTCTAGATATATATTAAAGAGCACTGGTGACAGGATACATCCCTGGCGAACTCCTACAGTTGTTTTGAAAAATTCTCCAATGTCGTTGCTTGCAAAAACAGCACTGCTTGCGTCCTTGTATAGTGCTTCAATGATATCTATGATGTTGGTATCAAAATTGAATTTTCTCATTATTTGCCATAAGCCTTCATGCCAGACTCGATCGAAGGCTTTTGTGAAATCGATGAAGTTATGGTATAAATCATGTTGATGCTGGAGATGTTTTTCGATCAGTAATCTAATATTGAAGATTTGTTCTGAGGTACTTCTTTTTGGTCTAAAGCCAGTGTAGTGAAATTGACAGAGATACAACGGTAAAATACCTCCAAGGATAACATTTAAGGATAAAAACATAATGTGTAGGCTGCGAATAGTACATGATCGCCTAGACCGCGGGTCATCATCCTCCATAATAATTGACTTGCTAGACAGGAGGGGAACGGCAGATCAAAAAGGAAAAAAATATGACTGGAAAGATTGCGTGAGACTAGAAAGGCTAAGGAGACGCAATTGGGGGGGAAACGGAGAAAAGTCACGTTTCCCGCCACAGCCATTTATTGGACGCTTTTGCAATACCAAGCCCTTGATTTGAATTCAGCGGCTAAAACGCAGATGTTTGGAATATTACAAAATTTAAAAAGTACTTTTTTCTTAATATTAATGTTAGGAATATAAAAATTAGCTGGCCGGATGGCCCATTCTGAGCAGTGAACTAATATGTTCTTAATTTTACAGACGGATAGATAATATTGAAGATAATGACAAAAGACAGTGTTGTTCACATCATCGACAGACTGTATTGAATCTAAAAGTGTCGCTAATTGCACAAAAAAACACGACCTCGAGACGCAGGTGTTCAAATCTACTTAGTATGGAAGAGAGGGCCATTGCTGGTAGCTGTGTCTAAATATAACTTTTAACGACAAAATTTTGGAGGGGAGAAAGGTTGGTTCAAAAATCAAGTACATTTTGTAGAAACACAAGTAGAGACGGACAGACTAACAGATAACCATCCATACTTGACTGAAGCATGACTGAAATGACTTTAGTGTAGGAAATTTGAAATTCAAAAAAAACCTAGGCAGTGATTGGCCACAGACAAGCATATTGTCGGCGCTTAGACGCGGATTTGGGGTCATTTCTCAATAGTTGTTCAGTGATAGACACAGATTTTAAAGTGTGGTGATTTCCATATGAAAGAAAGTGAAATAAATTCAGGGACGCCATACTATAGCCAGCAGCTCAGCTGAGTTTTGCTAGCAATTCTGTGTTATTTATTCATAATCTGAGCTGTGAGTTTCTGTTGTCAACAAAGCAGTGTCTATTCAGTTGGTGACTTTACTCGAGTGTATCTGTGCAGTACTTGTGACAGAGACCACCATTATTGCCCGCCAGCACGGAGAGGTGGGACCACCTGATTTCAGCACCAGAGCTACAACTACAAGATGAGTGAGCCTCTGGTCTGCTGGACATTCACCAACGCTTTGTAGTTACTAATATCCCCATAAAAAATTCCCACCATTTTCTGGACACTGTGTAGTCAATATAGACAGGTGTGATGAGGCCACCCCAACAGCACAAACATTAACTATCCTCCCAAGTAGATGACTACTAGAACATTTTAATAAAACTAACTAGTATAGTACATATATATGTACACTATTGCATTTATGATATAATATTCCATGCATTTCTTTCATAATCTCTAAATCCTTTTAAGTTCTGGTCAACCTAAAAAATTGATCCAGAACAAAATAAATGTAATATAATCCTATTAAAAAATTTTACACACGTGAGTTAGTTCAGTGTATTTTAACATTTATTAATATTATTAGTCTTGTTAAATATCTGTGGGTATATCTATAACCTATTACACCACACTACATATCATAACCCTAGACACTTTACGTAGCCACATTCATTAAAAAAAATTAAGTGTGAGGTCGTAGTGGTAGCAAGAAAGGCCTTCTGACAATTCACAACTACATTTTATCTCAGGAGCCTTCACAGCTGGCCTCATACAATTACATTTAGTAATATCACCATCATACAATACCATCAAACCCACTAAATATATTGGGGTCTTGTCCAGGGATAATTAGCCCAACAGTAATATTAGGATCTCCTGGTGGGAGAAATAAAAGTAGGGAAATAAATTGTAAAATTCCCTTTAAAATTAAAAGTGTCCCTGCAGATAAAAGTTGGTGAATCTTCACAGCCAGTAATAATTAATTAGTTAACTGGTTAGTTAGAATTGGTTAGACTATAGTCATAAGAAGTACTTAGTGTATTTACTGGTTAGAGATTTATCTTGTATATTATTATATTGTCAAAAAAGTATGGCGGAGCTGGCAAAATTTAGATCAGCTGCTGTGCTCACCGCGAAGGAGATGGGAATGGATGGTCAAATTTTAATTCAATACGTAACGGCTGAATGTGATAAATATATTGAACGGGAAGAAAGGAGATTAGAAAAAGAGGCTGAAAGAAAATTGGAGTCTGACAGGTTGGTTGAAGAGAAGAAGTTAGAGGCTGAGACTAAGAGGCTGCAGATTGAGGCAGAAGAAAAACGACAGCAAAGGGAGGCAGAAGAAAAACGACAGCAAAGGGAGGCAGAAGAAAAAAGGTTGACTGCCGAAAGGGAGGCAGAAGAAAAAAAGGCCGGAAGGGAAGCAGAAGATAGAAGGTTGCAAAGGGAGCACGAATTACGACTAAGGGAGCTGGAATTACAAGGCCCGGCTCCTGAAAATGGTGCCAGCCCTTTTGCCTCAGATGCTACGCCCAGTCTGGGAGCCTCAAACTCCGCTATGGGGTTTCATTTAGACCATTTTGTTGAAAAAGACGATGACATAGAGGGGTACCTAGGACGTTTTGAGTTATTAGCTACTACATATGGGTTAGAGAGAGAGAGGTGGAGCTTAAAGCTATCACAAGGATTGAGAGGTACTTCTTATGAAGTATTTGCCAAAATGAACAGGGAAGACCAAGACAATTATGACATGTTAAAGCAGGCTTTGTTATTAAGGTACGAGAAGAATGGTGAATTTTATCGTAAGAAATTTAGAAATGCCAAACTGTTGTCTGGGGAGACATACCACCAATTCTCTGCTAGACTAGAAACCTATTTGGAGAAATGGACGGCTCTGGGGAAGACCCAAGATCTTAAAGAAATGATCATGATTGAGCAATTGAGAGAGTCCATGGCTCCAGACATGAGAAAATTTCTCATGGAACAAGGTGCAGAGAAGTTGGGGGAAATTTTAAATGTTGCTGAGAGGTATCAGGCAGCCCAGGCAGAGGTAAGTGGTGCTAAAAAGAAGCACATAGACAATTTTAAAGCTCCACAGCAATTTAATAAATTTGATAATAGAGAGCAGGGAAATAAAGGTAGGACAAACTTTGAGCGGCCAAGAAATGACTATCGCGACAGAAACTCACAGTTCAATGACCAAAAGTTCAATGAAAGAAAACCGTTGAACCAAGGAAAAAGATGGTGTAAATGGTGCAAGAAGGATAACCATAACACCGAATTTTGTAGAAGGAAACCTTCAAACATTGCTGCAATGAAGTCGGGGACGCAAAGATTAAAGGTTAATCCTAAGGGACAACAGGAACCTTATCACCCCCCAGTTTGTGAGGATGTTATTTGTAATGGGGTCACCATAAGGTGCCTTTATGATACAGGTTTGGATTATGATTCAGTTGTGAAGTCTAGCCTAGTGGACCCAAGTCAGTATACCACAGAAACAGTGGAAATACAAGGGGCGACTAAGGACATACCACTCATGACACTTCCCATCGCAAGGATAACGGTGAAAACTCGCTATGTGGAAGGAGAAATCAGAGCAGCAGTGATAGATGAACCAATCTACCCTCTGATATTGGGGTGTAGATACGTCTTCTTGGGGAATCCCGAGAAACCGGTGATCATGGCGACAGTGCAGACCAGGTCACAGAAGAAGGAGGAAGAAGGTGAACCTATAAATGCTCATCCAGAGGAGATGAGGAAGGCGCAGGCTGAGGATAGGACACTCAAGCCATGTTTTTAAAAATTGCCCAAATGCCACACACCTCCGAGCAAGGGGGAATATTTCATGAAGAACAAACTATTATACAGGAAGACAGGAACTAGATCCACTGGTCACGGACAGTTAGTTCTTCCCAAGATATATAGGGCAAACTTAATAAGGAGCTTACATGTTGGAAAAGATGGTGACCATGAGAAAGTCGGTACCATCTGCCAAAAGATTGCTCGAAAATACTATTGGCCCGACGTAAATGTCGATGTTGAAAACTTTGTAGAAGCATGTGGCGTATTTCATGAGGGAACACCCACAAAGAGAAAATATGTGCAGGACCTAGAAACGCCACGGGGCAACTTTAGGCCTGAAAGGAAAACTAATTATACTCGGGTAGACAAAGTGGAATGGGAGCCCCCTTTTCACACCCAGTCTTCACTTGAATGGATTAACATGGCCACTATGCGAAGAGTACAAAGAAGAAATTTTACCCAGGATAAGATGACAATCCCTCGGTCAGACTTATATAAACTGGAAGAACAGAAAAGAGAGCGAAGATCTCTCATAAGCAATCTTAAGTGGGGAGACAAACCCCAGAGAAAAATTGGTAGTGGTCGATTTGTGAGTGATGATTCTAGGAAGAAAAGTCCTCATTATAAAGCTTCTAAGGGACGGGACCAGACGGGTTCCATGAAAAATATGTATGATAAATTAAAGATCCAGATGTAGCTTTATTAAGGACCTGGACAGATGAGAAGGCGGAAGAGACTGTTACCTCATCGTATCAATATGTGAACGAACTGACCACTCGTTTGAAAGCTGGATGGAAACTGGCAAATGATAATTTGAAACAAGCCAGGAAGAAACATGCAGCATATTTTAATAGGAAGGCAAAGGACAGGGAACTGGCAGTCGGAGAGAAGGTGCTGCTTCTACTACCCGGAAGCCAGAATAAATTACAAATTGGTTGGCAAGGTCCATATACGGTTCTAGAGAAGGTGTCTAGAACAAACTATAAAATTGACAAAAAGGGGAAGGAAAAAGTTTATCATGTAAACCTGTTAAAGAAGTATCTGGACAGACCACTCCAGGAAAGCACCCCCTTATTGACCTTGGCTATTGCAACCCAGATGCAAAAGAACCACTCACCTCACATGAATACCCATTACATCCTTGTGAAACAGCAGCACAGGTAAAAGTCAGTAAGCACCTGACTAAAAACCAGAGGGAGAGAGTTCAACAAGTTCTGGAGGAACATACAGATGTATTAACAGATAAACCAGGCCATACAAATTTGCTACAGTATGACATGAAACTGGTAGACTCAAACCCAATCTGTATGAGAGCCTATTCTATTCCGTTCGCGAAGGAGAAGGCATTGAAGGAAGAAATAGAGTATTTGTTGAAGGAGGGGATTATTTCGCACAGTGAATCATCTTTTAGTTCTAGTGTCGTTTTGTTGAGAAAACCGTCTGGGGAACACAGACTGTGCATAGATTACAGGAAACTGAATGCTGTCACAGAAGGACAAGTGGATCCATTACCAGACACAAAACAGTTATTTGCCAGACTGAACAAGGCAAAATACTTTTCAAAAGTGGATCTTAGTAAAGGCTATTACCAGATCCCAGTGAAGCCTGAAGTGAGACCTTATTTGGCTTTTAGCACTTCGGATGGACATTATGAATTCAATATGCTACCATTCGGACTGAAAAATGCTCCGAGTGTGTTTTCAAGGATGATGCGAAAATTGTTGGATCCCCTGAATAACCCATGTATCACGAATTTCATGGATGATATTCTCGTCGCCACAGAGACATTTGAAGAACACATTGAAGCTCTGGAGATGTTGTTTGATAGACTTCGGGAGGCGAACTTAACTGCTAGGCCAACAAAATGTTGTATTGGATGCAAAGAGTTGGAATTCTTGGGACACACTGTATATCAGGGTAATATGACCCCTGATCCTAAGAACTTGGAAAAACTGCAGAGAGCACCTAGGCCACAAACAAAAAAAGACGTGCGATCATTCGTGTCGTTATGCGGATTTTATCAGAAATACATCAAAAATTTTAACGCTATATGTGCTCCTCTGACTGATCTGACTCGCAAGGGACTTCCAGATAAAATTATTTGGACTGCACAATGTGAACTAGCGTTCCAAGAGTTAAAAGAAAAACTCACTAGCAAGCCTATTCTCAAACTGCCTGATTTGACACAGGACTTTGTCTTAAGAACCGATGCAAGTAATGTAGGACTCGGAGGGGCTTTGTTGCAAAGATCAGCTTCACCTGATGGGGAACTTAAACCAGTCGCTTATGCAAGCCGCAAATTGAATAAGGCGGAACAAGGATACTCCACAAGCGAAAAAGAATGTTTAGCGTTAATCTGGGCAATAAAGAAGTTTCAAATCTATCTGTATGGTAGGACTTTTGTGGTGGAGACAGACCATCAGCCTCTCGTATTTTTATCTCAGGCTAAGCATGAAAACGCAAGATTGCTGAGGTGGTCTTTATTGCTTCAACCTTATCAGTTCAGTATCCAATATATCCCAGGCAAATTGAATGTCGGTGCAGATTTCCTCAGTCGGCACCCCTGTGATCAAAATTAGAGTAGTGGCAGACGTGAGGAGTAATTTTACCTATGTGTATCGCTGGTTTTGGAACTTGCCATAGGCATGTTTTCAAGTGGGGAGATGTGTAGTGAAATTGACAGAGATACAACGGTAAAATACCTCCAAAGATAACATTTAAGGATAAAAACATAATGCGTAGGCTGCGAATAGTACATGATCGCCTAGACCGCGGGTCATCATCCTCCATAATAATTGACTTGCTAGACAGGAGGGGAACGGCGGATCAAAAAGGAAAAAAATATGACTGGAAAGATTGCGTGAGACTAGAAAGGCTAAGGAGACGCAATTGGGGGGGGAAACGGAGAAAGTCACGTTTCCCAAGTTGACATAAAAAGTAAGCAACTCGACAGAAGGGACCATAGATATGTTACGCCACAGTCATTTATTGGACGCTTTTGCAATACCAAGCCCTTGATTTGAATTCAGCGGCTAAAACGCAGATGTTTGGAATATTACAAAATTTAAAAAGTACTTTTTTCTTAATATTAATGTTAGGAATATAAAAATTAGCTGGCCGGATGGCCCATTCTGAGCAGTGAACTAATATGGTCTTAATTTTACAGACGGATAGATAATATTGAAGATAATGACAAAAGACAGTGTTGTTCACATCATCGACAGACTGTATTGAATCTAAAAGTGTCGCTAATTGCACAAAAAAACACGACCTCGAGACGCAGGTGTTCAAATCTACGTAGTATGGAAGAGAGGGACATTGGTGGTAGCTGTGTCTAAATATAACTTTTAACGACAAAATTTTGGAGGGGAGAGAAAGGTTGGTTCAAAAATCAAGTACATTTTTGTAGAAACGCAAGTGGAGACGGACAGACCAACAGATAACCATCCATACTTGACTGAAGCATGACTGAAATGACTTTAGTGTAGGAAATTTGAAATTCAAAAAAAACCTAGGCAGTGATTGGCCACAGACAAGCATATTGTCAGCGCTTAGACGCGGATTTGGGGTCATTCTTCAATAGTTGTTCAGTGATAGACACAGATTTTAAAGTGTGGTGATTTCCATATGAAAGAAAGTGAAATAAATTCAGGGACGCCATACTATAGCCAGCAGCTCAGCTGAGTTTTGCTAGCATTTCTGTGTTATTTATTCATAATCTGAGCTGTGAGTTTCTGTTGTCAACAAAGCAGTGTCTATTCAGTTGGTGACTTTACTCGAGTGTATCTGTGCAGTACTTGTGACAGAGACCACCATTATTGCCCGCCAGCACGGAGAGGTGGGACCACCTGATTTCAGCACCAGAGCTACAACTACAAGATGAGTGAGCCTCTGGTCTGCTGGACATTCACCAACGCTTGGTAGTTACTAATATCCCCATAAAAATTCCCACCATTTTCTGGACACTGTGTAATCAATATAGACAGGTGTGATGAGGCCACCCCAACAGCACAAACATTAACTATCCTCCCAAGTAGATGACTACTAGAACATTTTAATAAAACTAACTAGTATAGTACATATATATGTACACTATTGCATTTATGATATAATATTCCATGCATTTCTTTCATAATCTCTAAATCCTTTTAAGTTCTGGTCAACCTAAAAAATTGATCCAGAACAAAATAAATGTAATATAATTTTATCAAAAATTTTACACACGTGAGTTAGTTCAGTGTATTTTAACATTTATTAATATTATTAGTCTTGTTAAATATCTGTGGGTATATCGATAACCTATTACACCACACTACATATCATAACCCTAGACACTTTACGTAGCCACATTCATTAAAAAAAATTAAGTGTGAGGTCGTAGTGGTAGCAAGAAAGGCCTTCTGACAATTCTCAACTACATTTTATCTCAGGAGCCTTCACAGCTGGCCTCATACAATTACATTTAGTAATATCACCATCATACAATACCATCAACACCACTACAGCCAGCCTGTTCCTCTGACAAGATTTCCTCTGATTTCTATTTTATTCTGTTCAAAAGTATCCTTAACATCACTGTTGCTGTCATTTTTGACGGAGTCATCTGTCAAGTTATTTGCTTATGTTTTATCATAAGAATAATTGTGTCTTTACCTGCGATGTCAGGTTGATTAGGGGTTGTCTTCCCTTGTTTATTCATTCATTGTGTTTGACCTTTAGGGTCAAAGGTAGACAGTTCTGGCGTATGCCCATAGGCAGGGTTTTTTAAGCAGGAGTTGAGTTAGACTTCCGGCAAGCCGTGAAGTGTCCTGGAATTTCTGAAGGGACCAAGGGTCCATTGTGTTTTTCGGGGAGAATCTTCGAAGTGACTGCGATGGCAGTTTTCCCCAGTGAATCTCTGTGCGTTGGAATGACAGCAGAGTTCCTTGTTAGGTTCTGTGGACTCGGTTACAGGTAATACCGACTTTTTCCATTATTACGCTTTCGGTGGCAGAACATGTTAGAAGATTACCTAGTCTGTGAACTGCAACTCACCGGTCCTCCATTACAGAACATATATGTTGTGCTCAAGATAGCCATCCAAGACTATTAGTCTTCATACCATCCAGAAATCCAGTGACGAAGATATATTGTGGGAGCCGCAGATTGGCGGCATATTTATGTCCACATACGCATTACTGCAGGGTTGATGGTAACCTGCTTATCAGCAGTACACGGCCGACGTCAGAACGAGGCCTGTGTTTTCGGCTATTATACTACAGCCTGATAATGTGCAATTGGCGGGGAATGCCAAGTTTACCTATGTGTCAAGGTGATTAAGGTATCTGACGCGTTTAGTCAGAGAGATCAGGCGGCATTTTGAACTGTCATTGAATAACATTATTATTGACCATGCACGAATATTGGAATGTTTACCAGCTTGTTGAATGCCTAATGTATACCTATCGATTTCCGGTCAGCATGACCTTGTTACACTGACTGTTCCTGTTGATACCATGTGTGTTCTCGTCAATAAATGTTTTGAAACGTGCCTGCAGTGTCCAAGCATCCTTGACTACTGCATGTGAGTGTATGGGTTGCAGGGTCTACATATATACGAGCCTAAACACATTCGCGCCTTCATTCGCACCCACACTCAGTTCATCATACGCTCGCACTACACACCTAACAACATGTATACTGTCTTGGGCCAGTGATCACCTCAACAAGAGAGAAAGACAGTTACATTTCTGGTGGACCAGTTACGTGGGCTCTTCTGATACATTTCTGGTGGACAGAGCGAGCAATTAACATTATTGATGACATTAATGTGGAACAGAAATTTACATTTCATGGGGCTATTTGCGTGAGAAGGACAAGTACACATTACATTTTTGATCTGTGGGTCTAAGCTACACACTGGACAGCTGTAACACACATCGCTAATTCTACACTTTCAAGTTTTGGCTACAACAGGACAGAAATAGGTCATCAACCGTTGACCCAGATAAACAGTGCGAGCATTTATGTTATAATGCTACATAAACTACAACAGGACAAGTACTGAAGTTAACATCTAGGCATTTGCTACGTGAACCACAACTGCAAGTCAAGTCCCTTACAGTAAACGGTACTCGTTTCAGTCAACAACAGACTTTTCTACGCCCGAGCATTCAAGTTACATTGTTCGAGGTCAAGTTCCTGTTTGTAAACAGTACATGAAATTGTAAACATTCGATGTGCAAGACTCAGATACAAGAAGGTCATAGTAACTTTATGTTCGTGAATACCACTTTATGCTACAGTGGATTTGACATTCAGTGCGCGCTTGACATTTTGTTACTGTGTTCGCAAGGAGCAAGTTAGTTACTGTAATATCATGTGTGACTAAGCTTTATTTTGCAACACATTGAATTGATTGCTATTTATGTTAATTTTACTATTGTTGTGTATTTTTCTTGTGTTCTTTTGCGGGCTGGTTGGGTAAAGGTGACTCCTTTAGATAAATGCCACGTAATAGAGGTTATCTATTGAGAGCGTGTCGTTAGGGACTGCAAATTTCCTTAATTGGAATTTGCTAGCGACAATCGTTGCTATTTACGTTTAGCTGTGCTGAAACTGTACTTATCGTTGTTTTTGTAATATTTTTTCTGTTTTTCAGTTTTGATTTCATTTGTTTGTATCTGTAGGTCTTTCCTTTCTTTTGTTTATTTCTTTACACCTTTTTGTTTATAACAGTGTTGCCATTTGTCTTGTTTATTTTTCGCGGTTATCATTACACATTTGTGTAACATTTTTTTTTTACTTTTTGCTGTATTGTTTATTTGACTTCCGCGAACGTTTTCGGTCATTGTTCTGTATTTTTGTCTTTGTATTTATGATTGTATTACATTATTGTCATACACAGTCTACATACATACACTTGGTCATGTATTATTATTACTGATAAGGTATACTCTTCATATAGAGATTGTTAATAAAATATTATTATATAAGATATTTATACAAGTTCTTTGATAAAAGACTTGTTATCCACAAAGATTGAGACAAGGTGAAATACATATTCATGTTCTTTATAAAAAAGACTTGTGCCCATAGTGAGTGGGATATAAAGGAATTATTTTCCACAGGTACTCAAGTGATTTTTTTGTTACATTATATACAAGAGGACCATACAAGGTCTTTGTCTAAGACTAAGAGAGTGAAATAAAGTGAAGTGAGTATACAAGTCTAGCATTTCAGACTTGTCTCCCATTGAAGTGGGATAAGGTAATTAGTTAATTTTTTCAGGTTTCTGATCTCATTAGACAGAATGTCTACATTGGATTTCTTCATCCAGCAAGGGTTAACCCTTGGTAAGTCTGGTAAAGAATTGGAAGAATATTCATCTGCTCAATTCGCCATTGCATTGAAGTCAGAAGAAAAGAAACAAAAAGAGGAAATTAAATTGAAAGCAGAAGCTGAACAAAGGAGAGCAGAAGCTGGACTAAAGAAGCTAGATGCTGAGAATAGAAGATTAGAACTTGAAGAGAAAAGGTATCAAAGAGAAGCTGCTGCTGAGGAGAGAAAAGATCAAGCTGCTGCTGAGGAGAGAAAAGCTCAAGCTGCTGCTGAGGAGAGAAAAGCTCATGCTGCTGCTGAGGAGAGAAAAGCTCAAGCTGATGAAAGAAAATTCCAGATGGAAATGGAAGACAAAAAACTTCAAGCTCAAGCTGCTGCAGAGGAGAGGAAAGCTCAAGCTGCTGCGGAAGAGAAAAAAACTTCAAGCTGCTGCTGAGGCTGAAATTAGAAAAATGGAACATGAGGAAAGAAAACAGAAAATGGAACTTGATGAAAGACTCGCAACTTTGGAGTTAGAGAAATTGAAATTGGCGAGTACGGGTGCTCAGCAAACAACTTCGAGTACGACAAAGGAGTTTGTTAATAGGATTAAATTGCCTCATTTCAATCCTTTAAAGGATGACGTAGCAGATTATCTAGATAGATTCCAATTTTTTTTTTATGCGATACGCATAACATAAAAAAGGAAAAATATGTTGAACAACTGATGGAATTTTTTACAGGTGACACAGTGACTACTCTTATGACAATAGACGAACATGACAGGACTAATTATGATGTTGTCAGAGTAGCATTGCTAAAAAAATACCAACTAAAAGAAGAAGACTATCGTCTTCGTTTTAGGACAATGTTGCCAGAAAATGGAGTAGATTTCTCTGATTTTGTTACAAAAATACGTCGTACATTTACACGATGGGTTGAGTTGTCTCAGACTGAGAAAACATATGAAGGTCTAATGGACTTATTATTGCGAGATAAGGTTTTGAACTCCGCCAATGCCGGTCCCAAGCCCGGATGAAAAAGGAGGAGGGCGGCCTGCATGGAGGCCGTAAGGAGGCAGCCCCTCCACCATGCAAAGGCACAACAGGCCAATCACCTGTTTGCTTTAAATCATGATTACGCGAACTACAAGAGAGAAAACCGGACTGATTCTAAAGGCGACGAACTGGAACGGACTACGACTTATGGAACTTGGAACACAAGAAGTATAAATGGGAAGGAAGAGGAGCTGGTGGAAGAGATGAGGAAAGCAAAACTAGAAATCCTGGCTATAACGGAAACGAAGAAAAAAGGACAAGGAGTCATGGATCTCGATGGCAACACGTTGCTCTACAGTGGTGTACCCATATCTGAAAGAGCTAAAGGGGGCGTGGGTTGCATTGTGGCCCAAAATCAAAAAGATAGTATCAAGGGATGGAACTTTGTCTCGGAGCGCATTATGGTTGTAAAACTAAAAGAAGGAGAAACCATAGTCAACCTGGTCATAGTGTATGGGCCAAACGAGGATGAGAGAGCAGAGGTCAAGGAGGAATTCTTCGAGCTGCTTCAAAGGACAGTGGATGACTGCCTAGATGAAGTTATTATGCTCGGAGATTTTAATGCCAGAGTTGGAAATTACCATGCTAGATGGGGTGGAGTTATCGGAAGATATGGAGAAGATACTCTCAATGACAATGGAAAGCGACTCCTTAGATTCTGCAGTGAGCAGAATCTGATCATTACAAACACAAAGTTCCCCCATAAGCGCATACATGCATACACTAGATGTGAACCAACCAAGAATGAGAAGTCAGTGATCGACTATGCCATTGTTCGGAGAAGCTCATTCAGATATGTCCGAGATGCAAGAGTCTGGAGGGGGCCAGAGATTGGAAGTGATCACTACCTGCTAACAATCAAACGAACAACTGAAAGAGTTGCTCAGCCTAGGAACTGCCCAACATCACGCAAGAAACCAAGTAAACGAGCAGGAGAAGTGAGCATTAGGACCTACAAGCTGAGAGAGCCAGAAATAGGCGACCAGATATCAGGGGCTTATTGCTACAGCAGTGAGCAACACAGAAGAATGACCTGATGACCTGGAAACCCTCTGGAATAAATTCAAGGATATCATAAAGACAGCTGCTGCAGAAGCATGCGGTGAAGTCCGACTTGGGAACCAGAGAAAGAGGACACCTTGGTGGACAGAGGAAGTCAAAGAGAAAATAAGAGAGAAGAAAATGGCATGGAAACAATACTTAGGAGCTAAAAACACAACAGGACAAATGGAAAAATATAGAGAATATGTGACACTCAGAACAGAAGCAAAGAACAAAGTGCTAGCAGCAAAACAGAAGTCCTGGGAAGAATTTGGAGAAAAGCTAGAAAAAGATGCACAAGAAAACCAGAAATTGTTCTATAAGACCCTAAAGAACATGAGGAAAGAAAAGCAATGCCCTCTCAAATTTATAAAGGACAAGCAAGGCAAATTGCTTACTGCCCCGAAGGAAGTAATGGAAAGATGGAAAGAATATTTCTCAGAACTCCTGGATGGTGAGCATGATGAAGCATCAGAAATGATAACCACTGACACAGAAGAGAAAACCAATGATGGTGAAGATGACATAAAGATGGAAGAATGAGGGCAGCACTAGAGAAAATCAAGATGGGCAAAGCAGCAGGGCATGATGGTATAACACCAGAAATGGTTAAGTACATGGGAGCATCAGGCGACCTATTACTCTTAAAGGTCCTACAGGCAGCATGGTGCAACAAGACCATACCAAAGGATTGGGAGATTGCCATCATAACACCAATTTTCAAAAAGGGTGACAATCGACAATGTGGAAACCATAGAGGCATATCCCTTCTCAGTGTCCCTGGTAAAATCTACTCTAGAATCCTAGAGCAGAGACTCCGACGCCTAGCTGAGCCACAATTGGATGAGGTCCAGTGCGGATTCCGAGCAAACCGAAGTACTCAAGACCTAATCTTCACACTCAGACAGCTGAGTGAAAAGGCCCTTGAGTACAAGAGTGAGATCCATCTTTGTTTCATAGATCTGGAAAAGGCGTTTGACAGGGTCCCCTGGAGCAAACTTTGGGACTGTTTGGCAAGGAAGAATATTCCAGCACCTCTGATTCATGCTATACAGAGCTTCTACAAGTCTTGCAGAAACTATGTGAGGACAGCAAACCATAAGTCAGAAGAGTTCAGGACCACCACTGGTGTAAGACAAGGTGATATCCTATCACCTTACCTCTTCATACTCCTTATGGACGATGTCATCAAGGCATGTAAGGAGAGAACAAGAAAGTATTCAGTGGGGTACTGGAAGATGAGACAGGTCTATATTTTGGAGCTGGCATTTGCTGATGATGTTGCCCTGATTGCTAAATCAGAGGCACATCTCCAATCCAACCTGCAAGTCTGGAAGGAAGAGCTGGAGAAGAGAGGGATGGTCATAAGCAGCTCTAAAACAAAATCCCTGGTGATATCACGAGAAGAAAGAAAACATCAGATTAAGTTGGGAGAACAGGTCCTGGAGCAGGTCGACCACTTTAAATATCTCGGAGCTATTATAGACCGAAAGGGAGGCATCAAAGAAGAGTTGGCCACTCGAAAAGCAGCGGCTGGGAGACTTTTTCAGGCCATAAATCGTGGATTCCTCAGCAAGAAAGAGGTTGGTAAGAAAACGAAGATGGCTGTATACCGCTCCACCTATGTCCTAGTCTTGACATATGGATGCGAGTCGTGGGCAATGACTACAACCCACAAAAGCCAGATCCAAACCTCAGAAATGAGGTATCTGAGGAAAGTGGTTGAAGTAACAAGAAGAGACATGGTCCGCAACAAGACGATCCGTCAAGGCCTAAAATCCCATCCGCTGCAGACCCAAATAGAACAGTCCCAACTAAGATGGTTTGGCCATGTCTGCAGAATGGGAGAAGATCGGCTACCACGACAAGCATGGGAAACAAAGAGCCAGGGATCCAGACCTCCAGGATGACCCAGAGTCCGCTGGGAGGACAACATTAGACAATCTTTGAAGGACCGTTCTAGAATGGAACCAGGCCAGGAAGAAGACAGCTGATAGAATGGTCTGGCGCTCTCTCTTCCAAACCTCTACACCTCACGGTAGAAGGGGAACGACTAAGTAAGTAAGTAAGAGAAGGTTTTGTCATCTGTTAATGATTCTTTTCTTGCATTCCTTCATGAGCGTAAGCCTAAAAACTTAAAAGATATGGAGGAATACTGTTGTCAGTATGCCACCGCGCATCCCCATGCTACAGTTAGCAATTCTAAAGTGAAAGAAGGGTTGCCAGCTGCTTCGGCAACACCATATGGCCCTAATTTCAACAAAAAATTTCAGGGTGCTCAACAAAACTGGAATAGGGGAAGTAATCAGAATTACACTCAGAAGCGGAGTAATCCAACACATGATGGTTCTTCATCTATGAATTGGAGACAAGATGGTAGTTCTCGTAATTTTAGTGGTAATAATTTGAGACACTTTCGCAAAGGCTATCCAAATAATAACTATTCGAACTTTCGAGGTAATCATTCTCGACGTCAAGATTATGACGATGGTGAATTTAGAAACCAGGATTCAAACCGGAATGATGATTACAATAGGCAATATGATAACAATTACAGGGGAAATGATAGTGGAAATAATTACAGGGGAAATGATAATCGTGGCAGACCTAGATTTAACAAAAAAAGACCTTTCCAACAGGCAAACTCTGCACAACAAGAGTTTGATGGAGCCTGTAATACAGTAAATGATAGTGGTAACTTTAGGGCTATCACTGGTTGTGCTTTCGATTTTGGGAGAGCAACTGAATGCCCCCAATGCTTAACATTGTTCGACTCATCGACTGTATCTACTCTTAAGTTGTGGTCACCCTCTTCCTGCTCTACCTGCTACAGTTGCGCATGATGGGAGAGGATCTCTCATCTTACATAAAGGTCTAATAAATGATAGGCTAGTCTCAGTACTTTTCGATTCGGGATGTACTACCGTCGGGGTTAGGGAGTCTCTGATAGATCCTTGCTGTGCCACTGGAAAAACAATCAAATGTGTTACATTTGGTGGTACTATGGAAAGTTATCCTACTGCTATTATTAGGATTGACACTCCCTTCTTTATAGGAGATGTCCATGCATGTCTTCTTCCTAATCCTATTGCGGATCTTATAATCGGTCGTATTCATGGGGTTAAGGAATGCACCCCGCAACAAATTTCGAGTTGGGAAGAACGAAACATTCAAGCGGTCAATGCAGTGGTGACAAGAGCTCAAGCTCTTAATCCCCCAACTTCATCGGATAATAGTAATGAAGTTGATAGCCAAGACGAGCACTTGGTGATTTCCCATGACTCGTTTGTTAAACGTCAAGAAGAGGATCCTTCTTTGAAGAAATTCTTCCTTTTTGCAAAGAAAGGGGATCCCAATCAAAATACGAATCACAAATCGTATATTACTATGAAGAATGGTATATTGGTACGGATGGTACAACACTCGGACAAGTCTATGCACTCGCAAATTCTTGTGCCTAAGTGTATGAGAGCCTTAATTCTTCAGAATTAATCACTAGGTTTATACATGCACACGATTCTCAGTGTGCTGGACATATGGGTTTTTCCAGAACTAAAACTAGAGTCCTTGCGTCTTTCTTTTGGCCATTTGTTAATAAAGACATACGAATTTATTGCCGATCTTGCAAAATTTGTCAAGAGGTCAAGTCTAGAGGTCCGAGACATGCTGCTCCTATTCAGGCTGCAGATATTCCGATTCGGCCGTTTCAGAAAATGGCTATAGACATCATTGGTCCGTTCAAGATTAAGTCAGCCAGAGGACACCAATTTATCCTCACTTGCGTGGACATGTGCACGCGTTGGCCAGAGGCTATTCCTCTGAAGAGCATATCAACTGTCGATATCGCTGATGCTCTTTGGCTCATATTTTCTCGTCTGGGATTCCCCGGAGAAATACTGTCGGACCACGGCACTCAGTTAATTTCGGGCGTTATGTCTCAGGTAATGGCTACGCTAGACATTAAAAGGTCTCTCAGTAGTATTTATCATCCAATATCCAATGGATTGGTAGAACGTCTTAACAGGACACTAAAGAACTTACTTGGCAAGATAACGGAGGATCATCCTGAAGATTGGGACAGGGTTTTACCTGCAGCTCTCTTTGCCTATAGAGAGGTTCCCAACGAGCATACAGGGTTTTCTCCTTTCGAACTTGTCTTTGGTGCGCAACCGCGCGGTCCGATGTCCTTGTTACATGATTTGATAACTTCTGATAATATTGACGATGATACACAATCGTCATATGAATATGTCATTGCTCTTAGAGAAAAGATTATCGAATCGTGCAGGTTAGCAACTTCATCTTCCGAATTTGCGAAAGAAAAAGCTAGGCGATTTGCTAACAAGAAAAGACGCCTACGTCAACTTTGTCCTGGAGACAAAGCATATGTCTTACTTCCCTCAAGAGAGAATAGACTTCTCATTTCATGGAAAGGTCCATACACTATAGTCTCCAAAATTTCCGATGTCGACTATATCGTCGATGTGGATGGAAAGCATAAAACCTTCCATATAAATATGCTAACAGAGTTTATTGAACGTCCAGACTATTTGCAGCCTATTTTCCAGGCGACGGACGACTCTCCAGTCCAACATGGTCACATCTCATCCCTGTCCGTTATACAGGATGAGGAAACTATTTTTTCTGACGTTAACTTACCTCTTCCTGCGATTCCACTGAATTTAACGGAATCGTGGAGGGACGTTACAATCTCTTCGAACTTGTCTTTTGAGGAGCAACGTCAAGTATCCTCTACGCTACAATCATATCAGGATGTCCTTACCGACATTCCTGGACACACAGATGTCATAGAACATGACATCATACTTACTGATCGTAATCCGATCAGAGTAAGACCATACCCAATACCTATTCATTTTCAAGCACAAGTCGAGAAAGAATTGGATGAAATGATTCAACTGCAAATAATTGAACCATCCACTTCAGCTTATTCTTCGTCGATAGTTATTGTTCGAAAGAAAGACAATAACATACGTCTTTGCGTTGACTATCGCAAATTAAATCAAGTTACGAAGTTCGATGCTGAACCTATGCCATTATTAGATGATCTACTTATTAGACTTTCTAAAGCTAAATTCTTTACTAAACTAGACTTGTCGAAAGGTTATTGGCAAGTCCCACTGACGGAACACGCCAAACCTCTCACTGCTTTTTCGACACCTAGGGGTCTGTTTCAATGGAATTTTATGCCTTTCGGGCTTATGAACGCCCCAGCGACTTTCGTGCGCATGATGCGACGAATTCTATCAGATCGTGCAGATGTCATCGCATATTTAGACGACATCTGTCTTTTCAGCGATACTTGGGAAGAACACTATTTGGGTCTAAAGGAATTGCTATCTACTCTACGTGAGCATAGTTTGACTGCAAAACCCTCTAAAGCTTTTGTTGGGTTTAGTGAAATTTCCTTCCTAGGTCATCGAGTTGGTCATGGTCTGTTGAAGACAGAGGACCAAAACATTTAGAAGATATTAAATATCTCGGTTCCGAAGACAAAAAAGCAAGTGCGTAGTCTCTTGGGATTGATACAATTCTATGGAAGATTCATTGAGAATCTGTCCTCCATTATGGCACCACTTTCATCGTTATTGAAAAAAGGTTCTCCTAATATGGTGCGTTGGTCCCAGGAATGCCAATCTTCATTGGATCAGGTTAAGAATTTGTTCTCATCTCATCCTATCTTAAGACTACCAACGATTGATAAGACTTTTGTTCTTCGTAGTGATGCCTCTTCCACTGGGATTGGAGCGGCACTAATGCAGGAATATTCAGGAACTCTGCATCCTGTAATGTATATTTCTAGGAAGCTAAATGCGGCAGAAAGGAATTACTCGGTTTTAGACCGTGAATTGTTGGCTATGGTTTGGTCCATTCTTAAGCTACAAAGGTTCCTTCTGGGCGCGCATTTCTTTATGGAAACCGACCAAAAAGCTCTTACGGCTATGCAAAGTAAGGATTTGAAGAGCTCGAGATCTACTCGTTATGCTATTGCTCTTCAGCCTTTCCATTTCACGGTGCGAGCTATCCGTGGTTCGGATAATGTGATGGCAGACATATTGTCCAGATGCCCACATGATTCCAGTTAAATCTTGTGTCCTAGTTTTTCCTGATACACTTTCGGACTTAGGTCTGTCCTTAATATCCTAATATGTTGTAATACAAATGTATTTGGATGATGTTTAGATAATTTAACAAATTTCATTTTGTCCATCCATCAGTGATATGTTGCTAATATAGCATTGTAATTCATGACATTTGTATATTGCTATAATTATAGTATTTAGTAATGTTTGATATATGATTGGTATTGCCAGCAACTTAGGTTTCTTTAATGGTACCCCCTTAGTTTGTTTGGCTTAAAGGAAATATTTTCTCCTATGTTGGGAGATGATTTGTATCCTCTTCAGACGCTTTGTTTATGCGTCTATTGTACCTGATATTAGGTTCATTTTTTCATGAGCACATAAGTGATACTTGTGCAATCTTGCTCATGGACATATTTTAAAAAAAAAAAATTTCATTTTTTTTTTTTTTACAGGGGGGTTGTAGTAATATGTTGCTGTCATTTTTGACGGAGTCATCTGTCAAGTTATTTGCTTATGTTTTTATCATAAGAATAATTGTGTCTTTACCTGCGATGTCAGGTTGATTAGGGGTTGTCTTCCCTTGTTTATTCATTCATTGTGTTTGACCTTTAGGGTCAAAGGTAGACAGTTCTGGCGTATGCCCATAGGCAGGGTTTTTTAAGCGGGAGTTGAGTTAGACTTCCGGCAAGCCGTGAAGTGTCCTGGAATTTCTGAAGGGACCAAGGGTCCATTGTGTTTTTCGGGGAGAATCTTCGAAGTGACTGCGATGGCAGTTTTCCCCAGTGAATCTCTGTGCGTTGGAATGACAGCAGAGTTCCTTGTTAGGTTCTGTGGACTCGGTTACAGGTAATACCGACTTTTTCCATTATTACGCTTTCGGTGGCAGAACATGTTAGAAGATTACCTAGTCTGTGAACTCCGGTCCTCCATTACAGAACATATATGTTGTGCTCAAGGTAGCCATCCAAGACTATTAGTCTTCATACCATCCAGAAATCCAGTGACGAAGATATATTGTGGGAGCCGCAGATTGGCGGCATATTTATGTCCACATACGCATTACTGCAGGGTTGATGGTAACCTGCTTATCAGCAGTACACGGCCGACGTCAGAACGAGGCCTGTGTTTTCGGCTATTATACTACAGCCTGATAATGTGCAATTGGCGGGGAATGCCAAGTTGTACCTATGTGTCAAGGTGATTAAGGTATCTGACGCGTTTAGTCAGAGAGATCAGGCGGCATTTTGAACTGTCATTGAATAACATTATTATTGACCATGCACGAATATTGGAATGTTTACCAGCTTGTTGAATGCCTAATGTATACCTATCGATTTCCGGTCAGCATGACCTTGTTACACTGACTGTTCCTGTTGATACCATGTGTGTTCTCGTCAATAAATGTTTTGAAACGTGCCTGCAGTGTCCAAGCATCCTTGACTACTGCATGTGAGTGTATGGGTTGCAGGGTCTACATATATATGAGCCTAAACACATTCGCGCCTTCATTCACACCCACACTCAGTTCATCATACGCTCGCACTACACACCTAACAACATGTATACTGTCTTGGGCCAGTGATCACCTCAACAAGAGAGAAAGACAGTTACATGGGTTACTTCTTTTTGGTCTAAAGCCAGCCTGTTCCTCTGACAAGATTTCTTCTGATTTCTATTTTATTCTGTTCAAAAGTATCCTTAACATCACCTTACTTGGATGACTAATAAGGTTAATGGTTCTGTAGTTCTTGCACATTTTTAGATTTCCTTTCTTTGGAAGCGGTATTACTAATGATTGCGTCCATTTTTTTGTACTCCATATCTTCTGGCAAATTGTTGTCATGATTTTTACTATATCTGGTCCTCCATATTTCAAGAGCTCTGCTGGTATATTATCCACACCCGGTGACTTCCCTCCTTTCATCGAACATATAGCCTCTTCCACTTCTTCCCGTAGTATTGCTGCATTTCCGAGTTCTCTGTTTTCGCACTTAATGTTGTTTAATATGCCTAAGTCAGTGTCAAGTTTACAGTTATATAATTCTTTACAATATTCTGTCCACCTTCTCATTACAGCTGTTTTTTCATTGAGCAGAGCCCCATTGCTATCTTCTATGACAGTTACCCTAGGCTGTTGGGGTTTTGATAGTCTTCTTAATGTGTCAAAAGCTGCCTTGCTGTTACCTTTTATTAGCCCCGTATTAATGGACTCACATTGATCAGCTACCCATTTTTCTTTGGCCTGTTTCATTTTCTTTCTAATATTTTTATTCACCATACTGTATTGCCATGCTGCTTCAGGAACCTCTTTCTTCACCTTCTTCATTTCCCGCCGTGTATCACATAACTTCAGAATGTCATCTGTAACCCATGGTTTGTTTATTTTCTTTCTTTTACCAAGTATTTCTGTTGCTGATTCAATGAGCACGTCTTTCATGTTCTCTGTGATTGAGTTGATATCATCCTCCAAAAAGTTGAGAGCTGCGAATTTTCCTCCAACAGTTGCCTCAAAGATTCCCGCGATTTCTGGATCTTTCAATTTGTCTAAATTGAATCTTAACTGAGAATATCTGTTTTGATTATAGTTCTTTTTGAGTTTAAGCTTGAGCGTCATCAATACCATGTCGTGATCACTACCAATGTCGGCGCCAGGAAAAGTCCTAGTCTTGGCTTTATTAATGCTGGACTTGAATCTTTTGGATACAAGAATAAAATCAATTTGGCCATGTATCTCAGTTTTTGGGGCATGCCACGTTGTTCTTCTTGATAACTTATGAGGAAATAGTGTATTTGCAAGGGTTAGTTTATAGTTGCTGGCAAGTATAAAAATTGATAATTAAGTTGGTTTTTTACAGAAGAGTTCGTAATGACATCAGTTTGTTTGTTTTTTTATTAAAGTGTAAGAACATAAGATAGTTGAGAAAAAAACATTAGATAGTTGGGGGAAAAACAAGATAGTTGAGAAAAAACATAAGATAAGTTGGGGGGAAAACAAGATAGTTGAGAAAAACATAAGATAGTTGGGGGAAAAACAAGATAGTTGAGAAAAAACATAAGATGGGAGAAAAACAAGATAGTTGAGAAAAAACATAAGATAGTTGGGGGAAAAACAAGATAGTTGAGAAAAAACATAAGATAGTTGGGGGAAAAACAAGATAGTTGAGAAAAAACATAAGATAGTTGGGGGAAAAACAAGATAGTTGAGAAAAAACATAAGATAGTTGGGGGAAAAACAAGATAGTTGAGAAAAAACAAGATAATTGGGGGGAAAACAAGATAGTTGAGCGGAAAACAAGATAGTTGAGAAAAAACATAAGATAGTTGGGGGGAAAACAAGATAGTTGAGAAAAAACATAAGATAGTTGGGAAAAAACAAAATAGTTGAGAAAAAAACATAAGATAGTTGGGGGAAAAACAAGATAGTTGAGCAAAAACATAAGGTAGTTGGGGGAAAAACAAGATATTTGAGAAAAAACATAAGATAGTTGTGGGTAAAGCAAGATAGTTCAGAAAAAACATAAGATACTTGATGAAAAACAAGATAGTTGAGAAAAAACATAGAATAGTTTGGGGAAAAACAAGATATTTGAGAAAAAACAAAATAGTTGGGGGAAAAACAAGATAGTTGAGAAAAAACATAAGATAGTTGGGGGAAAAACAACATAGTTGAGAAAAAACATAAGATGGGGGAAAAACAAGATAGTTGAGAAAAAACATAAGATAGTTGGGGGAAAAACAAGATAATAGTTGGGGGGAAAAACAAGATAGTTGAGAAAAAACATAAGATAGTTGGGGGAAAAACATAAGATAGTTGGGGGAAAAACAAGATAATAGTTGGGGGAAAAACATAAGATAGTTGGGGGGAAAACAAGATAGTTGAGAAAAAACATAAGATAGTTGGGGGAAAAACAAGATAGTTGAGAAAAAACATAAGATAGTTGGGGGAAAAACTAGATAATAGTTGGGGGAAAAACAAGATAGTTGAGAAAAAAACATAGATAGTTGGGGGAAAAACAAGATAGTTGAGAAAAAACATAAGATAGTTGGGAGAAAAACAAGATAGTTGAGAAAAAACATAAGATAGTTGGGGGGAAAACAAGATAGTTGAAAAAAAAACATAAGATAGTTGGGGGAAAAACAAGATAGTTGAGAAAAAACATAAGATGGGAGAAAAACAAGATAGTTGAGAAAAAACATAAGATAGTTGGGGGTAAAACAAGATAGTTGAGAAAAAACATAAGATAGTTGGGGGAAAAACAAGATAGTTGAGAAAAAACATAAGATAGTTGGGAAAAAACAAAATAGTTGAGAAAAAAACATAAGATAGTTGGGGGGAAAACAAGATAGTTGAGCAAAAACATAAGGTAGTTGGGGGAAAAACAAGATATTTGAGAAAAAACATAAGATAGTTGTGGGTAAAACAAGATAGTTCAGAAAAAACATAAGATACTTGATGAAAAACAAGATAGTTGAGAAAAAACATAGGATAGTTTGGGGAAAAACAAGATAATAGTTGGGGGAAAAACATAAGATAGTTGGGGGGGAAAACAAGATAGTTGAAAAAAAAACATAAGATAGTTGGGGGGAAACAAGATAGTTGAGAAAAAACTTAAGATAGTTGGGGGAAAAACAAGATAGTTGAGAAAAAACAAGATAGTTGGGGGAAAAACAAGATAGTTGAGAAAAAACATAAGATAGTTGGGGGAAAAACAAGATAATAGTTGGGGGAAAAACAAGATAGTTGAGAAAAAACATAAGATAGTTGGGGGGAAAACAAGATAGTTGAAAAAAAAAACATAAGATAGTTGGGGGGAAACAAGATAGTTGAGAAAAAACATAAGATAGTTGGGGAAAAAATACATAAGATACTAGATGAAAAACAAGATAGTTGGGGGG
The DNA here is from genome assembly GCA_024509875.1 of Oreohelix idahoensis. Classification (NCBI taxonomy): domain Eukaryota; kingdom Metazoa; phylum Mollusca; class Gastropoda; order Stylommatophora; family Oreohelicidae; genus Oreohelix; species Oreohelix idahoensis. The sequence continues at coordinate 230,188 of JAMPIV010008998.1, forward strand.
AAACAAGATAGTTGAGAAAAAACATAAGATAGTTGGGGGAAAAACAAGATAGTTGAGAAAAAAACAAAATAGTTGAGAAAAAACGTAAGATAGTTGGGGGAAAAACAAGATAGTTGAGCAAAAACATAAGATAGTTGGGGGAAAAACAAGATATTTGAAAAAAAAACAAAATAGTTGAGAAAAAACATACTATAGTGGAGAAAAAAAACATAAGATAGTTGAGAAAAAAAACATAAGATAGTTGAGAGAGAAAATACATAAGAGGATAAGATAGTTGAGAGTGAAGGGTTTCAGTGAACATTATGATTTTCCTTTGAGCTCCCTTTGGAGCATGTAGCCACTACTGTAGCTGGTCCAGCTTACAGGAAACCTTCACCAAACGCTGATATACTGTTACGGTGGTGAAGGTTTCTATAGCACTTTGTTTGACGTAATAAGGTTTTCTCCCCCTTACACAACCTCATATTTATCAGTAAATAAATATTAGACAAACAATAACGGTATGTTTTCAGGCATTCATAAGAAATAAAGAAGTAGAACACTAGACAACAGAAAAACAACAGACGTGAGTGGCTTACCCAGGACTCGAACCCAGGACCTTCCGTGCAACAACCTCACCTAGCTATGCAAATGAATCACACTATCCTCCCTGCCATCTAGGCATAACAAAAACTGATGCTTCGATGACGGGTTGTTAGTGCGAACCGCAAGACATAATACCAGAAATTTACCATGTGCAGTCCAGCCTATTAATGACGCAATCACTTCTGTTGTTCCCCTATTATACAGTATAGGTCAGTCCACACAAGACAAAGACCTTAATACTGTGTCTAGTAAATGATAGTAGACTAAGAACAGTAAGTACAGGACAGAGGGTAGGTTTTTGGTATTGTATAAACATTTATAACACATAAGGAAGGGAAACCCGAGGCCTGTAAACAGTAAATAAATATTAGACAAAGATAAAGGTATGTTTTTAGGCCTCAGGTTTCCTTTCCTTATGTGTTATACTCATATTTATCACCTGAGGTTTTCAGTAGGCCTATTCTGTATTGTCTCTTGTCAGACCAATGGCAACTGAAGAATTTACTGTAGATCCTGGGGGACTACATGGGGTCAGTCAGCGGTTCTTAACCTCTTCAGCTGTCAGCACCCCTTAAATTCTTAAAATGTGTTCTCACACCCCCATGAAAAAATATACTATTTTTATTCACTATTAAGAATGAAAATTGTGCTTTCATCACTGTCAAAATAGGGGTGTAATTTATGTAATAATGGTTTGAATTTTTAATAAATGTGCAACACCAGATGCATGTCTGTTTATATAAAATTGTACTTATATTAAATTGTGCAGTTATAAATTCTAAATGAATTTTTTCTTGTTGCTTATTTTCAATTATACTTTTGAAACGGGACTTGTTGTTTGAAGTAGCCACAACCACAAGATTTCTGGCCTTTGTTTTTATATTTACAAGTGAAGAAAATCCCTTCACACACACACACACACAAGTACGTTGTAGCAAATGGCACCAGAATATGCAGTGCTCTTTTTATATATAAAATATAATATAATTATATTTGTTTGTTTAAAATGTTAGTGTTATTTAGAATTATAATACTACAACATGACAAATAATTGTTTACTTCCGGGTTGTCACAACTGTACAATAAGTGATATAATTTTATCATAACGTCTCGAACCCCCTGGAGGAGCTTCTCGCATCCCAGAGGGTGCATGCACACCTGGTTAAGAACCACTGGGGTAAATGCTATGATTGGTGCGTGTTAAATGAAATGTTTATATTTCTGTCTGAAGATAATTGAATAATTAATTGATTCTTCAAGTACCATGCCTGGTGACATAGGTGATCATGTCTGTCCACAACTTCCTGTCTACAGTACTATTGATCAGTTCTGTTGTTGACTTCTTCCCATGCTATGATGTCAAAATGTCCCATATCTTCTCTCTTTGTCGTTCTCTATTTGTTTTTCCTACAATCTTTCCTGTTGTCACGATATACTTCAGCTTCCTTCTTCTTATAACATGCTCAGAGAAAGTGGATTGTTTCCTTCTAACCTGAAGAAAAAGCTTCCATTGCTCTCTGGCCTCTTTCAAGACATCCTCATTACAATTAGTTGGTAACTGAAGATAATTTCTGTTGCAGGAGACTTGTATAATGAAGCAGCAGAGGCAGCTATGTCAGCCATGAAAGGAAGACTGGCAAACACATTCTACATGTTGGCTGAGGAGTGTCACAGTCAAATGGAATGAGCTTCATGTGGCTTCTGTTATAAAAGATATTACTTGTTTACAATTGGAGTTCTGTTTGACAAATGTTATTCTGCTTGTATTTGTAAATGTTTGAGTTAAAATTAACAATGATCAATCTAAGTAAACTCAGATTGTGCATGGCTAAGGTTGGCTTTGGAGTTTGAGAACAAGGACACCCTATTAATGCTATCAGCTGGTATCCTTGGGGCATGTCCTGTTCAGTGCTATCTTGTCTACACCTTGTGTACAATTGATATTTATCTTGTTCTTGCCATCATTTTCACATTGGTAATCTTTATCATATTATTTTAGTCCTACTGTCCAGCACAAGCTTCTGTTTTATGAAAGTCTATAACTTCATGATTGCCCTTTTTCTTGTTCATGTTACTGATCCATACAGTAGGACTGACTTGACATTTCAGCTGAAAATTCTTTTCCTTTTTTTATTTAAATTTGATATCTTTTTATTTCTGTGTATTTCCCAGTTCAGTGAAAGTTCAAGTTGCTATTTTTATTTTGATGTCACTGTTCATTCCTCCAGCTACATCAATGTTGCTGCCAGGATATATTTCCACTCTTGTAGGATTATGTCTCCAAGTGCAACGTGGCTACCATGTCTCACATTTGTTCTTGTTATCTTTGTCTATGACTTTTCAAAAACTCAGTTGCTCTGACTTCTTTTCAAGTATTGTCATTTTTTCTTGCATGTGGTTGTGGCCATATAATATAAAAGCTAGTTCATCTGCTTAGCTGTTTTGACAAAGTTAACTTAATTTCATTTCTGGTGGTCGATGTTTAATCATCTGATCTGTATCCCATAATGAGAAATGCTGACAACAGACATATCTTCCCTTACACTGGATCTCAAAGGGTTTTGTGAGTTGTTCTTCATGGAGAATTCTGCATTTTATGTACTAATGGTTTCCTTACTAGGTTAGTCAACTTATGAGGGACTCCATAAAGCCTCATCAGTTTCCAAGATGTCTTTCTAAACAGTTGATTCTTTTCATAGTCCACACATTTTTGTTAGCTTATGGCTTACTTTGGACATTCTAAACCACTGCACAAGTGCACTGCCTGAGGGCTGTAGTTGGCCTTGTGACAACCTGTGTTCAACAGCTGCATTGTTTTTATTATGGTGCAGTTCATTTATTCTCTCACAGAAATGCTGTGCAGGTCATTAAGAAGTGCCAAAATGTTTATTATTAACTGAAATAATGTTTATTTGGTTGTTAGGGTTTCCTTCAAAAGGGCTTTTGGTTGTTGTTTTGCTTTACAACATTTATGTTTGAAGTATTTCTTTCATGCTGGCGGTTGGCATTATACCTTTTATTGTTGTTTTAGCAATGTTAATTTCCCTTTTTTTTCCTTACAAACGTTGCACAAGGCTCACAGCATTTATTTTTAACAAGTATTAATTTATTGTATGTGTGGAAGTCTCTTGAGATTGAGGTTATTAACAACTAAAGTAAATACAACAGTGTGGTAGTTTACTCTCTCTAGCTGTGTGAACGATAAAAGGAACAGGAGTGACTCATGTCTAATTTTTTGTATCAGCATGCCCCAAGTATTTATTATGACAGTGATACTACATCACTAGGTTAACGTGACAGTCCAGAACGTATTGTTGTGTAGCCTTTTTTTTTAATTTAAATATAATTATCATGTAAATAGAATATGCTCTGAGTGCTTATTTAATCTCAATTACAATCACAGAGTTTGAATTATCTAATCAACCCTTGAAGCAGAAATATATGTGTTAAATTGGTAGAGTGGTTAGAGCATGTGTCTCTTGTGGCAAAGTTAATGCAATGAGTTCTGGGTTCAAAGCCTGGTATTATCCTGCTCCAGTCTACCCAACTTTCATTGAGTATCTGACTCTGTTCTTGAGTTAAGGGATCTACAACATGTCAGTAGTGTAATCTAGATCATGTCAGTAGTGTAATCTACAACATGTCAGCAGTGTAATCTACATGATGTCAGCAGTGTAATCTACAACATGTCAGCAGTGTAATCTACAACATGTCAGCAGTGTAATCTACAACATGTCAGCAGTGTAATCTGTTTACTTATGACACACTTGCTAACATGACCCTCAATGAAGTTTGGCCACTTACTCTCAGTAGGAAGACAGTGTTAGGTGTGTATGTTCTTTACTGTTTATTTGCTCAGATTTGTTTGTTTTTTTTAGCGCAGTTTTTGTTAGTCTTCTCAGTCACATTATAAATACATTTTGAAGTTTCTTTACATGTGACGCAGAAGTTTAGTGTTAGACAGACTGAAAGCTTTCAGACAACCTCATAAACCTTTTTCATAGCAGATGATTTATTTGGCAGTTTTTTCATTGGGTGGCAATCAAGGAGCGACTGCATGTGCACCATACAACTCAACGCTCCTCATTGCAGAGTCCTGACCCCTGGAGATTAATTTTTAGAGATTGTCTGTTTTTGTCTGCCTTTCATGAACTCTGTCAAGTTATGTCTTTCCACTAACTGTGTTGTTTGTACACTTTTATTTATTTTTTTTGGTTGGCTACTGTTTTGGTCTTGTATCTTTCATTTGCATAAATTGACTGATTTGTCTTTAGGATATGATTGTTCTTTTTTAGCCTAAACAACATCTGGAAGTCCTCTCAATACAGCACAAGCACAAAATTAAGATTATATCAGAGCTGTGTGCTTTCTGTGCTTCTCTATGGTGCGGAATGCTGGAGAGTTACAGAGAAGGAAATGTCGAAATTGTCCTCATTTCACACAACATGCCTAAGAAAGATTCACCGAATCTTTTGGCCGAATACCATCACCACCAAAATCTGCTTACTCGGAGCAAGCAAGAGCACATGCACACCATCATAGCTGGCAGACGCTGGAGTTGGGTTGGCCATGTCCTCCGAAGAGACCCCGATGCCATCACAAGATCAGCTATGCTATGGACCCCTGAAGGAAAACGAAAGAGAGGCCGACCAAAAACAACTTGGCGGAGGACTGTGGAGGCTGAGATGCAAAGAATAAACCAGAGTTGGGGCACTGTACGAAGGATGGCCACCGACCAAGCAAAGTGGAATCACTTTGTTGTTGCCCTACAAGAGGCCACTAGGCGTGATGGCCACTGACTGCTTTGACGGTCGGTGGCTAAGGATCAAAGAAGAAGACGATATGATTGTTCATATGTTTGTTCATTTATGATAGCTGACTAATCACAAGTGTTCTAGATATCCTTCTGTTAGTCACAATAAAGTACTTGTGGTGTGGTTGACAGGCATTTGAAAGGAAATAAATGTTTCCCATAATTCTCTGTGTGCACATTGTTTCCATTAATATAACTCTCACAATTGTGTTAGACTTATGTGTCGTAATGTTTTTTTAGTACTTATATTTGTAGTCATAGTTCCCTTAATTTTATTTTTCATTTGCTGATTGTCATGAAGATTCTCATTTATTTTATGCATTTGTATCATTTTGTTGCTGGTAAATTAGGTCACCAGTGTCAGTAAAAGTTTCTTCTGCAGTTTTTGATTAATATGAGTTCTCTTTGTTTGATGTGATAAGTAAGATCCACTTTTGTTAATATTAGTTAGCTGTTGGTGTGGGGTTTAATATTTGTTCTTTGTGGGATAAACAGATGTAGATTGGTTTGTTGTTGTCATTACAACAGTTTTTGAGTTACTGAAAGAAAAGTTGTGTTATATTTTGAAAAGTGATTTTTATGTCTAATTTGTTTATTTAGTAAATTGTTTTGATGTGTTATTTGTAAGTCTTACTTTGGTCTGTTTGTAATTTTCCTTTTTCTTTCTTGCCAGTTGCAACTTTTGACATATAAAGTTCTTTTATTTGTTGTCTTCATGAAGAACTATTGCAGCTTTTGGATTTTCCTCTCTCTTGCATGATTTCTTCATGAAAAATAGTTGCAACTTATGATATATTTGTTTCATTCAAGTGAAGAATAGTTGCAACTTTTTATATATTTGTTTCATTCAAGTGAAGAATTGTTTCAACTTGTAAAGTTCTCTTACTTGTTTGCTTCCTACTGCTTATATCTTGAATGAGGCACCACAGGGAGGATTTCATATTAATGCTCTATACAGTTTATGAGTGACAGATCATATAGTACTGCTGGCGTCTGCCACTTCCTCAACCCATCTAGGGTAGACCCTGGACTGTTTTCTTTTTTTGTTTACTGACCAAATGTGTAACATGCTGATATTGTGAGATATTGGTACCGGGTATGACAAGAACAATTGTTGTTGGTACCGGGTATGACAAGAGCAATTGTTGAAAGATTTTTGTAACCAAAAATAAAACAGGAGCTTGAAGTGACTATGAAATAATAGGATTACTGCTCATTTAGGCATGTCGTACAAGGTGACTCCTGATGTCAGGTTGTGTGTGTGTGTGTGGTTGGTAACCTCACATTTAGGCATGTCATACAAGGTGACTGCTGATGTCAGGTTGTGTGTGTGGCTGGTAACCTCACATTTAGGCATGTCATACAAGGTGACTGCTGATGTCAGGTTGTGTGTGTGTGTGGTTGGTAACCTCACATTTAGGCATGTCATACAAGGTGACTGCTGATGTCAGGTTGTGTGTGGTTGGTAACCTCACATTTAGGCATGTCGTACAAGGTGACTGCTGATGTCAGGTTGTGTGTGTGTGGTTGGTAACTTCACATTTAGGCATGTCATACAAGGTGACTGCTTATGTCAGGTTGTGTGTGTGTGGTTGGTAACCTCACATTTAGGCATGTCGTACAAGGTGACTGTTGATGTCAGGTTGTGTGTGTGTGGGGTTGGTAACCTCATCACATCAAGCAAATAGCCACAGAAACCACTACTTTAGGAGCATGTGAATGTTTTAGTGCAGGCTTCCTGTAAGGGGAGACCAGCTGTGTTTGGTGGCTGCAGTATCTGGAGGAGTGGAAAGGAAATTGATGATGAATAAAAGAGGAAATTTAGTGAGAAGTTATTTCCATTGAAGACATTCTGACAGATGTGCCAGATTCAGGGAAAGTTAGGGTATAACTGTTGGCTTCTCCTTGATTTTGTAAATAGACTTGTGCTTTTACATGCATGTCAAATATATATAAGATGAATTTGAGATAAATGTAATCAGTGCCATTTGATAAGAGAAAGTCAGAAGTAATGTAACACACAAACTTGTCAACATTAATATTAGAAAGCAAATTAAAGGGGGCGGGGGGGGGGGAGGGGGGGGGGGGACCAGCTAGAGTAAGCAGACAGAAACAAGACAAAATGGTGATATGCAGTGTTATTGTTATAGTAAGCAGACAGAAACAAGCTTTTTAATCCAAACATTATTATTTTTAATTACACCAGTGGTTTTATTCCTGGCATAATCTACTTTATTATATTCAAGATGTCTGTGTAGACTCATACATGTACCTGGGCAGTAATGTGGACACATAGGAACAGACGGTGAAAATGAAATAAGAATACAAAAGGGCAAGGAACTCTCACTGTATTGGTAAATATATTGAAATCAATAGAAAAGTGCTACATAAAAATAGGAGTCTCCAAACTTCTGAAGTCCTATTGTATGTCTGTGTAACGTGGAGAACAACAAAAATAACCCAAGAAATTACAAACAGCCTTGAAGAGAATACAGGCTAGAAGTGGCATTAACAGAAGATCAGCTAATGGAAAGAACCAGACAAATGCCAGAGGAAACAGTAGAGGAGGTAAAGGAGCTGACATTAAACCTGCTCCACAGGGATCTAAGGGGTCATGAATGATGTGTCTATTCTGATCACTTGTGAAACATAAGCTGGTAATTTGACCTGTCATCATGAAACATTTCCAGCAGTTATCCATGTTTAATTCAACTAATTCTGTTATACTCATTTCATCTGTTTAATATGTAGCTGGAAAGTTGGCCGACGGACATTTCACCAAAAGACATTTGGCTGAACGGACATTTCACCGAAAGACATTTTACCAAACAGACATTAAGCCGAAAGACATTTGGCCGAATAGACATATGGCCTTTTTTAATTTTGTTTTAATTTTTATTTATTTCTTTTAATATTTATTTTTTATTTCTATTTCTTCTTTTTTATTTTTTTTTATTAATTCTTTGCATTGTAATTGCTTCTTATTAAACAAACCTTAAAACTGATAAAAAGATAACATCATTGCAAGTTATAAAAAAGTATATTGCATAATAACTAAAGGATGTAAAGATTGTAGGCTATTGCTCTCAAGAAATCACTTCAGGGATACTCCTCATATTTTTCAATCACAGACTTCAATCTTGTATTTAATATCTGGTACTTCTTTTTTGGTTTCTTCAGTATCATTCCTGAGGCTACCTGCTCAATTGTCAACTTTCAGCCTGACTATTCTTTTCTTAGTTTGGAGACGAGAGGGCAAATGGTGGGGTGAGTGATTGCCATTCTCTGTTCAGACCCTTTTTTCCATCTTTCAAGAGAGTTTGTTGTCTGTGAAAGGCCTTGTGTGATTCTGTCCGGTATGTTCCATAGCCTGATTTCAAATGTTGGTCTTTGTCATCTTCCACGCAGTACAACACCAATCCATGTCACTTCAAAGTAGGCAATAAACTCAGATAAAAGTTCATTTTCATCATCTAGTGCTGAGACCAATTCATTGGAGCTTTCAGCAACTGTCTGCTCAATGCAGTTTGGCCATATATCTATTTGGATAAATGTCTGTTCATCTGAATGTCCCTTCACCCAAGTGACTGGGAGTCATTTAATACACTTCATATCTTATCTTTCTCTCTCTCTGTTGAAGTAACAAATATCACTTTTCCACGTGGATCTCAAGTATGCTGAAAACCACACAAAGCATGTTATTTCACCTCCCTTGAATCATATCACTTGTGGTATACCTAAAGGTCTCAGTAATTTATACCTTTTTAATATGTTTATATTATGTCTCCCTGCTTTTATATACTTATATGTTATTGAAGAGAATTTTATGTATTTTTGTAGAATATTTAATAGTACCTGTCTTGTTATAGTGCTGTTGTAACTCAGAAGAGATCTGCCTTCATAATACTCGATGGCATATCATAATATATTGACCCTTTATTCTTGTTTGTGAGTATGTTTTCTTGATTTACTTACCTGCGTCACTGTAGTTAAGGCACACAGCAAGTAGTTTGATTTCATTTTGTTGTTTAGCTTGTTCATTTTTATTAAGAACGAAATAGATATCTTTAGATCTGTCTCTCTCTCTACATCGGCTTGCCCAGATCTTTGTGCATGTTTTCTGTTATTTATTTATTTCAATTTCTGCTCCTTACAGAGCTTGGAGCTACTACCACAGCTAGTGCCTGCGTAAGAGTGCCTGTGTCTGTCAGCTAGTGCCTGTGTCAGAGTGCTTGTGTCAGCTAGTGCCTGTGTGCTGAGTAAGTTGTGTTCTTTTCTTTATAGATCTTGGTCTCCCCCCCCCCCCCCCCCCCCCCGGGAACTACAAGCTCGTATTATATTTTTAATATAGAATTTAGCTGTATATTTTTGTTTTATTTGAAGTTACATTTTTACTTTTTATTACAGACATACATTTTGTGACAGTTGTTCAGAAATCTCAGTTCCACTGTTCTTAGATACCATGAAAACATCTGTAAAACTTGCCAAAAATAATAACTACAATGACATACCAAGTCTCCCCCCTACTCAAACATCAGAATATTAACATGAAAACTAAACCACAGCTGATATATTGTATATTCTTACCAACTTGTTGTTATCTGTGTCCCTGACCAAAACACGAGAACAAAATCACATCCTGCCAGATGAGATGCTTAAGAAATGCCATTAATGTTACCAGGAGAGACAGAATGAAAAATGATGGCATTGTAGAAACTACATCCTGCATCAAGTATATAGAGAGAAGAAAATTTAAGTGGTTTGGCCATCTCATGAGAATGGAGCCCGATCAGTTACCACTATGTGTCTACAACAATAGAAGATATGGTTTTAAGGCATGGGAAAGACCAAGGCGCAGATGGATAGATAACATTACAGAAATCCTAAAACAACTTTCAGCATCATATGTGACACACTGAGCTCAAGAATGGAAACTTCCGCTCCCCGCTATGCTTCACGGCATCAGTGTAACGAGAAAGTAACAGTAACGTAAGTAAAAATAATAACTGTAACTTGAAAGATTCAGTAGTACACTTGACATTAAAACTAATGTCTCTGACAATGTCAGAATTCCTTTTTTTTTCTCTTGTGAAAATAAATAGTTTTTTCTGTGTGAAACAATCAAGTTTGCCTTCTCAGCACTGTCTCCAGTGATAGTAAAGGGTAATTGCTAACTTCTAGACAGGTTCAATTTTGTGGCTACACAATTAACAGACGTATCAGTTATGATCTTAAAGCCACAAATCTGTTTTCCAACATAATCATTCAGTGTCTAAAATTTGTGCATTTTGTTGGCATCTAATTGTGTGTCTTGTGACATAACATGCCTACATTGAGTTTTGTTGACATCTAATTGCGTGTCTTGTGACATAACATGCCTACATTGAGTTTTGTTGGCATCTAATTGTGTGTCTTGTGACATAACATGCCTACATTGAGTTTTGTTGGCATCTAATTGTGTGTCTTGTGACATAACATGCCTACATTGAGTTTTGTTGACATCTAATTGTGTGTCTTGTGACATAACATGCCTACATTGAGTTTTGTTGACATCTAATTGTGTGTGTCTTGTGACATAACATGCCTACATTGAGTTTTGTTGACATCTAATTGTGTGTGTCTTGTGACATAACATGCCTACATTGAGTTTTGTTGACATCTAATTGTGTGTGTCTTGTGACATAACATGCCTACATTGAGTTTTGTTGACATCTAATTGTGTGTGTTCTTGTGACATAACATCTATTGAGTTTTGTTGACATCTAATTGTGTGTGTCTTGTGACATAACATGCCTACATTGAGTTTTGTTGACATCTAATTGTGTGTGTCTTGTGACATAACATGCCTACATTGAGTTTTGTTGACATCTAATTGTGTGTGTCTTGTGACATAACATGCCTACATTGAGTTTTGTTGACATCTAATTGTGTGTGTCTTGTGACATAACATGCCTACATTGAGTTTTGTTGACATCTAATTGTGTGTGTCTTGTGACATAACATGCCTACATTGAGTTTTGTTGACATCTAATTGTGTGTGTCTTGTGACATAACATGCCTACATTGAGTTTTGTTGACATCTAATTGTGTGTGTCTTGTGACATAACATGCCTACATTGAGTTTTGTTGACATCTAATTGTGTGTGTCTTGTGACATAACATGCCTACATTGAGTTTTGTTGACATCTAATTGTGTGTGTCTTGTGACATAACATGCCTACATTGAGTTTTGTTGACATCTAATTGTGTGTGTCTTGTGACATAACATGCCTACATTGAGTTTTGTTGACATCTAATTGTGTGTGTCTTGTGACATAACATGCCTACATTGAGTTTTGATCTTACTTATGCTGTTGTGTGTATATTTTGAACTTGTTAACTTTCTGTCCGATTTTTTAAAAATGGCTTTATAACCACTTTTTAAAATATATTTGAAATACATATATTTTGTATTGTTTTCTATCTACATTTTTTCGGTTGGGTCTTCTTAATCTAATGAATAATGCCTGATGAGATATTGTACATATTTAAAATGCATTATTGGATCTTGTAACAATCGGATTTTGTCCGGCAAAACCATTTTCTCTCTTCTCCCCCCCCCCCCCCCCCCCCCCCCCCCCCCCTCCCCCCCCCCCCCTCCACCCCCCCCCCCCCCCCCCTTTCTTATTTATGCAGTTAAACAAAAAAGTTTCTGTAGTAATAAGTATTGAATATAACAGTTCTGAAAACTTAACCAGATTAACTGTCTCACTCAGGCTGGTTGGGCATTCTAAATCGGTATATTTAATACTGATATTTCCTTGATTATAAGATGTAGAATTCTTGACACTTTTACATCTCTGAAATCTGATTGCATCTTAAAATTGATGCCAACACACAGCTATCGGTACAAGGGTGCCAGTTCTCAGTTGTCATTACTTGTGCAAGCGTGTACTTGTTTATCCTGATGTCATTTCAGTTGAATTTAGTGCAGTGGTGGTATTTTCTTCTTCTTCCTCGTTCGGCCTGAAAAGGATGTTGGTTGCGTTGTGTCCGTTTACAGCGAAGCTGCAGTATTTGCACCTTTCAGCCGACACATCCGACTTCCGCACAGCATTTTTTGGGACTGGGTTTGCCTTCCCTCTTTGATCCCTACTCCTCAGCCAGACTGCAGTGATGCAGCCTGTTTCAGTGGTGTGATTTGACATATTATTATAACAAAATTTTGGCCTGTCAGTTACTGTTTAAAATGTATTCAATAAGATCACACAGTGATAAATCTTTTTTTGTTGTTGGGTGTGGAAATATTATTGGGGTTATTCATTTTAAGTTTTGGTGCTTCATTTTTTTCCCTTTCTTAGTGATGCTGATGGTAACAGGTGTATGTAATTTTGTGGATACATTTATATGTTTGTGCTATTTTAGGTTCAGAAAACAAATTATGGGGCTCTTTTAATTTTAAATCAATGAAAAATCTTACAACTGAAGAATTCACAGAATGATAGAAATACTGTTGATCAAAAATACAGATGTTGTCCTGCTCCTTGGTGAGCTGACGGGTAATGAATGAAGTCAGCAACTTATTTAGCAGTGAGGTTCTTAACTGTCTTTACCCTACTTCAACAAGGGATTGATACATAGATGATAAATCTGGGATGTTTGAGGCCTGAGACTGTCCTTGTTCTATATTAGATACTGCAGTTATTTGCAGCTAGTGTCTGTAGGCCATTGTCTCTCTCTCTCTCTCTCTCTCTCTCTCTGTTTAAACACATATTCACAACTGTTAATAAACATACTGGGCATTCATAATTATTTTTGTTTTAAATCCAGCCAGTATTGTTATACTTGATTGTTATTTGAGCAGCTGGCCTCTATGTGTTTGTACATGTGAATGATATGATAGTGATATGTTATAACGACTGTGGTTGTTCTTCAGCATTCTTTCATCAAGAAATATATTTAAGTCTTGTTATTATTATCCAGTCACATGCATTTCTCATATTGACATGTTCCTTCCCCTACCCCTAACTTGGTGCTGAAACCTAGAGAAATGTCTTTCATGTTTGATTTTTTGAAGCCTGCTGGTATAGAACCATTCTCTGTAATCACTTTGTAAATATAGGCTCAACCCACATTCAGCATTTTACTTTTGACCTTGCACTGACCCCTGAAGAGGCCAGCACCGTCCAGGATCTGAGCTTTCACTTTTTCCTGTCCAATAAAAGTTTGTCATAATGTGTCTTGGCACTTTAATAAGAAATACTAATCTCATCTGGCAAAACCAAACAATAAAAGAATACACAGACGGGCAAATGGGTGCTAGCAACAACCCAGTGTTGTTTCTGATTATTTATAGATGATAACAGTGACCCTGTGCTTTAATATTTCTTCTTTTTGAACTGACTAATTGTGAATTTGTGAGATTAGATTGCTCTGAAATGGACAGTATTTTGTTAGGAGTCAACCTACTTTTTCTGCTTCATGCAGTTTTTCAGGGTGTTGTACACGGTTTTTCAACCAGGGTACCAAGAGAGATAACTCTGTATGACAGAGAACAATAAGACTGCAAAATCTCTTTCACATACAATATTTTGTTAGCATCTTGCTGAGTAGAAATTTGTGATAAGACTTTTAAGCCTACTTGGATAGTGTTAAAAAAAATCATGTAGGAGATTTGTTTTTTAATGCAGGGGTTCCCTGAGACCTGAACATTTTTTGACAGGTTCCTCCAGAATAAAAAGGTTGAGAAAGGCTGGAGTGGTATTTGTTAGAGTAGTCAGTTTTGGGTGTTATTTCCAGTAAGTCAAGCTGTGTATGGGAAAACTGCATGCTGGGGCCTGTAACTGTAACAGTCAACAACATTGTAACTCCTCAACAATCACAGTGAACTATGAACTACTGTTAAAAATTACTGAAGGTTACTAACATCAAAGTGACTCTTATTGAAGCCATTGTGAAATCCTAAGTCTTGGTGGTGTGATCTGCTTGCCCATTTGGTTTTCATGAGCCAAACAACAGAAACATTAAATAGTGTGAAAATATATCTTTTTCATGAAGATTTTGCAAATGTTCTTGACTGAATCTGGCTAGAAAAGTGTTAAAATAAATGCATGTCCCTGATTTTAGGAAATAGATGGAACAAAGGATAGGAAAAGGTTACGATAAAACAGTGATATTGGAATCCTAAAATTTCACTTGGACAGCATTATTCATTGATAACATCAACATCAGATATGTTATTTTTTGTTGTTGTTAATGCCTTAATCATTACTATTCCTTTTCACTTTACAGTAAGTTGTTATGTTTTTGTGTGTGTGTGCTTTATTACCATACTTAGCTAGATCAGCCATAAATTGGTCAGTTAAATGGTAAATTATGTGACTAAGTCTGTTAAGTGTGTTAACTATCTGAATTCCTGTTTTAAAATTTGTTTTTTCCATGCATTTTATTTTAATTTAATGTTACATTTTTATTGTGGTATCCAAGCCTAGTTGTCATTGTTTAAAATGGCCAGATTTTTCTGCTGTTTCTTGTGGTTGCCATTAATTTTGCTGTCTTGGCATAAATTAATTATGGAAAGGCTGTTTTAAAGGCATTCTTCAGTTTTGCAATTTTTAGGATTGTTTCAGAGAAATAAAGAAACCAGCAAGAATTTCCCATTACCATCTTGTCTTGACCTTATACCTTGTCCTCAGCTCGCCATATTGGTTCTTTTGTTAATGTTATATGTACAGTATGTATGTTGTGGCATACATGAATCATATGCTTATACTACTAGTTTGTAGATCAGTCCATGACCCTTGACTGAGGATTACATGGAGCATGAATAGAAATGGCAACCTGATAGAAAAAGTGCATTGAAAAAAAAAAAAAAGAGGGAGTTAAGCATGTATGTGTACTGTTACCTGATATGTTCTGTTTGTACTGTGAAAGCAATGGGATCCATTGAGGGTTTCCCAGGAAAATCAGTTAATGGATACGATAACAGTTTTTTTTTATATTGAGCATTCTTTGACAAGTGGAAAAATATTTTTTTAAATGATTGATAAAATAAAGATGTTAACCTAAAAGCAGGAAGAAGTCAAGGTCATTCACCTCTGAAAAAAAAAATAACACAGAAGTCAAGTAAATAGTACAGCTATTGAGACAGGTTAATAAATTTAATAATTGTATAGTAGCCTTCTCCAGTCATAACTGACTATTGGGGTGATGGGCCATTGAGATAACCCTCAGCTGATTAGTTTTTTTGCCTTGTGTTCCTTTTGATAACATCTGTTGCTTGTGGAAGTTTGTACAATGTAGGAAAATACTTTTTCTTTTATAATAGCATTACATATCTATATAATAATCTTTTTGGTTACTACTTGCATTTTCTGTTATGCATAGTTTAAACAGCTAAACTTAGGGCAACCTGAAGCTTCAAATGCATTTAACCGAAGATTTCTCCCACCCTATAATAGTATTATTAAAAGTATTACTACTTACGGATAGAGTAACATCCCTAATATTGTTTTGATAACCTCTGCCAATTGGTACTTCTTCCATACTGCTGTAGTAAAATTCTGAAGTTAATCATGTTACACAAATAGGGTCTTGCCATCTTTATTTTTCCCAGCGATAGTAAACACAGGACCAAGAAAGCGTTTTCATTGGTCAGTGTATTTTATCTTTTTACAATGTGTGGCGTGCCGTAGGGCCAGAGTTATTAGAATTCGTGATGTGAAACAGACGTCATTTCACGACAAAGTTGCAAAACATTTTTGACAGCAGGCAAAACTGAAGATAAAAGATTGATTAAAAGTCAAGTAAGAGAGAAGATAATGGATAGTTTTAACATCATTGAATACCCTTCATCTCTCTTTGGAGCATTATGCTTCAAGAAAATTTCCTACCAAGCATTCTTGTCCTGTGTCATTCATTAGATATCTTCTCTATCTTTTATGTCAGTCTCCAGTTTTCTTCTCCATGTTTTTTCTTTATAATCTCCCTCCTAAGGTGGATATCTGATGCATGTCGTTTTAATTAAAGTTCAGGAGAAGGTCTCCGTGGCCGAAGTAGACACTAGCGGTAGTCACACAACACGAATCAGCATAACTGCAGTGAGCTGATAAACACCTCCTTCACAATTCACACATATGCAGTTTATTATACTTGACACAAAGCTCCATGAAATCAGTTCTCGCTCAAAGGCAAATGCAGTAATAAGTAGTCCAGTCAGTTCACTATCAAATGCTGGTCAATGGCAATCATACAAACTTTATTTATCACAGTCCCATGGACATCTTCATGAATAAGCATACATTTCCTGACTATAATAAACCAGGGACACCTCAACTAAGCATATTGATGTCCTGGTGATGGATTGATGCAGGAAAAACACAGTACACTGCATGAGCTCAATACACATACGTTCGCTCACTTTCAAACACAGGCCGCATCTCTTTTGCAGATGATCACCTCACGTCTGCTTCAAAATGTTCATGTCTGCCCTACACCATATCGGCATGACGTCACTTCCTTTATTAATAAGTAAGTCCGTATAAAAATATCAGAAAAGGAGCCCTGTTGAGCCAACTATTATACCGACATAATCGTTATGAATTTTAATCATAACCTCACTCCCCCCTCCTCCGCAAAAATAATGAAAACAAAGTTTTCATTATTTCCGTAGTGTGAGTGTAACATCACCAGAGTGAAATATGGTAACATAAAATTTTACTGTAAGTAACAATCAGCATAGCACCCAGGTTTCTGCCATAGGGTAGGCAATTTAACACTTAAAGTGTGGACCATGGTTTTTTTAAGACCATAGCCAATGTTTACTTATGGACAAATTCCTTTTAACCGCAATGTGAGGTCACCATAACTAAGAGTTCGAACATATTAAAAAATGATGGTAGCAATATATGCACTCACATACCTCACACCGTCCAATAACACCTATCTGTCAAGTCCAGTTTCAGGTGTCAAATAGTTAACTTATTGATCAACAGCACTAATGCAAATCCTTATAGAATATACAGATTTATAACAGCGTAAATAGATGAATTTAGGCAGACAATCATATTATTAAAGTGAATGAAAGCAACATCATATGCCAAAAGATTAAAGTCAACTTGTCATGAAAAGTATATTGTGGTGTTACCAAAAAAAATGTTATTTTGAACATGACGAAGTTGTGTGTCCAATCAGGTAAGAACACGCTATTGTAAGGTAAAAATTGCCAATAGTTGTGAAAACCATTAAAATGTTCAATTATATAATTAGTGTGAGTGTAATAATGCCTTGTGTCAAAGACAGAATCTGATCCTGATAATTCAAACTAATCAACAGCTAATTAAAGCACTGTATTTAAAATAACAATGTTATATTGTCATCCGTACTAGTGGAATAAAAACCAACTAAAGTTCAGCGAAAATTTTTGTAATCGAGCACAAAGTTCTTGTCCATGATTCTCTGTCATATTATTGAATACGTTCCTTTATAAGTTCACGTTAAGCAATACTGTTCAATGTCCAACCTAATGGAGAATAGTAATCGCATGTCAGGATTTTTCTAGTTATGTCCATTTGTCCATGAGAGGCATCATTGAGTTAAGTCCCTTAATATACGGACGCCGTTCCGACAATAGAATAAGTCAATTTTTGCATTCAAACGATTCAAATGTCACATTATTCTTAGACCATCAATGAATGTGTGTCTTTTTGCATGTAAACCGTTAATAAGGTCCAAGACATCCATGTGATGAGCTGAGTAAAACGAGCTACAACTTGAAATTGACGATCGCAGCATTCATCATCATCATGTGCTAAGTGACCATGTTCAATACCTGTAAGCACTATCAAGAGAGTTACTGAGCGATCATCAATTTTTGGTGAAAAAATTAAGATAGTCATCAGGCTTGGTATTCATCACAGGGTATTTTCATATATCATTTTTACATAGTAGTAATATATCAGGAAATTTCTGCCATAACAATCATCGTCAGCAAAATATGTTCATTATTGGTACACTGTCCATTGGTCAACCTGTGGAGAAGTCAGTTGATAGGTTTGCTGTCACTTTACACGATATTTGCAATGCTGTTAGCTGACAGTGGGTCTTTCACGCAACATAATAACACATCCGCGACCACGTTCTGACTGCCTTTGATGGCACGATTGTCATATTCGTAGGGCTGGAGTGCAAGTGATGCTCTGGCAGCTTTCCCATTACGAAATTTTGCAGTTTTAAGATAGGACAAGGCACGCTGATCTGTCTCCAAGACGAATTTCGCACCAATAAGATAGCGTTGCAATTTTGCAAAACAATACACCACAGCGAGTAATTCCCGCTCGATGATGGGGTATTTCTTTTCTGTAGGTGTCAATTTACGACTGACTTAGAGAATTGAATGTATACAATCATCAAATTCCTGCAAAAGGGTACCGCCGATTCCCGAACCAGAGGCGTCGACTCTAAGGATAAAAGGAAATCTAGTATCAGGCAATCTTAAAATTTGTGATTTTGAGAAATAAGATTTTAATAAATTTAATGACTCATTACAAGAATGCGTCCAAACAATCTTATTTGGAGAGTTCTTTCTTAATAACGAAGACAGAACTGAAATAATTTCTGAAACATTAGGTAAGAATTTTTGGTAGAATCCTAAAAGACTGTGAACCTGTGAAAAGAATAGTTAGTACATGTAGCCTCTGAACCTGTTCTCCAGGAGATACCTGAAATATAAACTGAAATAATGCCAAGCAAAATGAGTGAAGTATACCCAATCCAACACTGTAAGAAACTAGCGGGTGAGATAGTCAATATCTGAAATGAAAAGGATGATAGAAGAAAAATGTGCACAAGAACGCATTAAAATCTGTGTGGTGCCGAATCATGTATAAATTGTACATCAAGAATATGGTCTCAAAAGTAAGCACCGTTGTCAAGATCGACAACCATGCGTGCATCCACATTTGAGTAAAAATAAATAAGTGCCTCTCTATCATTGAAACTGTTGATAGGCAAAAGAAGTACAAATTTTACTTCAGCAGTGAACTGAAAAAAATTCACCCGGTGCGTGCCATGTAGTGCTGGGTGGCAGATTTCACACTAGAACAGTGCGTGAGTATGCACTATTACCACCATAAGGCATCCTATTTTCATGAAACTGTGAGCAGGGGTGGTAAGCACCCTTAGTCAAATGAGAAACATGGTCCTTTATCTTACTCGTGGATGTCGTATCTTTATTATATGATGTATCATACTGATTGAACTGAGTGTGATGTCTATCCCTATTGGAGCCTGTCGATTTGGAGCATGTCGTTGAAGACAGCTTATAAGGTACTGTTAAACATTTTTTATCAGATGTAATGGTTTTAGTTTGACCAGGTAAATTTGTACTATCATTATCATCAACCTTACGTGTACCAACATGACTTATTAGTAAATTTTGCGTCACCCTTGACAACTTCATCTGTAATTTTAAGGTTAGATGCACTGTGAGCATGTTTCCATGACTTACCCCCAGAGGAGGCAGTATTGTTTCGAATGGAAACACTGGCATTAGAGTGATTTCGGGGGAAGTTGTATCTGCCTCGAAATGAGATCTTTACATTTTCAAGTCGTGCTGACCCGTTAGTATCACATTTGGTACAATAGGTTTATCATGACCAATGTGTGACAATATATTCTCGTGTAACAGAACATCCAGCAAACCATCAACCCTTTTTCTTACCTTAGAGATTTCCAAATCCTTGAGTGAAATGTCTTCACTCTGCCTCTTATTTACTATTTCGAGGTTTACATTTTTACTCTTCTCCTCAATGAGTAATGACTCAAAGTTAGTCACCTTATCACGAGTCAAATTTTCTTGTTGACTTTGAAGGCATCTGAGTTCTTGATTTTCAAGTTCAAGTGCTGCACTCCAAATTGTCCAATAATACTATAATTAATATATATTTAATATGTGAGCAATATCAGCAACAATTATTTCACCACTCAATATCAATCAACTGCATTGAAGCACACACAAGAAATAGAGATACAAACAAGATTACAGTAGAAAGAGCCAACCCAAGAAAATACTAATGAATAAACCAAGGCAGAAATTTATAAACTGTAGAAAAATGAAAAAAATTTGGCTCTACCACATTTATGACACTATAAGCACAATTTCACAACATATAATACATCTAATAAATGAAGGATAGCAAGATGAGGTGCATCAATTTCACAAACAATAATGGAGAGTAAACCAAATAAAATACAATTAACTTGACAACAAATACAAATTTACAAATAAACACGGTAAAACAGCTAACAGAAATGGTTATAGTAAGCTCAGTAGCAGCAGTAAAACACACAGCTTTGTAATGCCGGCCCCACTATCTGAGAAAACCATACACCAAACTCTATAGAACAACCAAGAATTCATGACCATAGGATTGGTATCGTGAACTCATGGTTCCCTCGCCAACCAACCCGCCTAACACACAAACATGTAAATACAGATATACATAAAACATATAATAAAAAAGAACCCTGTCAAATGAGATTCTTCAAAACTCAAGCTGCATGAATCAATAAATTTACTTATCTGTCTTTCTGAAAAAAATCCTCCTGGGTCCAACTTCTGCCTCAGGGAAACAACGATTCAATACAAATGCAGCGACCAGGGTTAGACCCAGTATTCAAACTTGCAGCCGATCAGCACCGCCATCTTGAAAATGTCTTCACTTGAAAAATTAGTCCTCAGACTTGAAAAATACTGGAACATACTGGAAACAGTTCCAAATTATACGTTCAAAATCCTGGCTTGAGGCCACCAAAAACTGATACGTGTCGTATTATTTAAAGTTCCGGAGAAGGTCTCAGTGGCCAAAGTATACACTAGGGGATAGTCCAACAACATGAATCAGCATAACTGCAGTGAGCTGACAAATACCTCCTTCACAATTCACACATATGCAGTTTATTATACTTGACACAAAGCTCCATGAAATCATTAAGCAGTTCTCGCTCAAAGGCAAATGCAGTAATAAGTATTTGTCCAGTCCGTTCACTATCAAACGCTGGTCAATGGCAATCATACAAACTTTATTATTCATAGTCCACTGGACATCTTCATGAATAGATATACATTTCCTGAATATAATAAACCAGGGACACCTCAACTTAGTATATTGATGTCCTGCAGGAGCTCAAAACACATATGTCCGCTCACATTCAAACACAAGCTGCATCTCTTCTTGCAGACGATCACCTCACTTCTGCTTCAAAATGTTCACGTCTGCCTCTACACCATATCAGCATGACGTCACTTCCTTTATTAATAAGTAAGTCCGTATAAAATTATCAGCTTGAGTGCAATGATGTTGATTATGTTCCCTCAGCTTTCCTTACCCTGGGGAATCCAGAACAAGAATTCTCTTGTAATGCTATCAGCTGTTTCCTCAGCGTTTGTCCTACCCAACATCAGTCTTGTTTTCCTCACCTCTTGCTTCAGAAATTAGTCTAGTACTTACCATCATTTCTACATTGGAGATCCTGTCACCCCATTCCAATCCTTCTGTTCTGTGCAAGCATACATTATAAAAGTGTGTGACTTTTTGGTTGTCATTTTTTCATTGTTCGTCATGTTTCCTAGCCATACAATGGGACAACCTTGACATTTGGAGCTGATTATTCATTCATGGCTGGGATGTATTATTTGTTTTTAGCCTGAAATTTCTACTGGATGGTCTAAGCATTGTCTGATGAGGGGACGTTTCTGATTAGATTGCCTACTGACGTGATGTCTGTATACAGTTTCCTATCAATAATGCCAATACTTATGGACCCCAGAAGGAAGACCCATCACGCAAGAAGCTAAGTAAACGACCAGCATTAAGACCTACAAGCTGAGAGAGACAGAAATTAAGACCAGATATCAGGGGCTTATTGCGACGGCAGTAAGTGTGGTGAATTTGGTGTTATTCTATAAATATTATGAATTGTAATTCTATCAGGTGTGAGATCGGCTATGCAAGCCCCTGAGGTTTATTATATTCAGATAAGTTTACAGGGAACCTGTCTGCTTATATATCTTCCCCTACTGAAGTGTAATGGTGTGTGTATGTTGTCTAGCAAGTGTCTAGGGTATATGCAATGTGATGGAGTGTATAAACAGGACAACAACTACACCTATTACTAATAAACAATGATTAAACAAGTCACTGGTTAAGTTTTCAATTTAACATATTTTTTGTACAATTTATTTTCCTGTATCTTTGTTATTCTTTTAGACACAGGAATAATCAACTCAAAATGATAATATAAATATTTACAGCAATTAATTCACAAATATAATTGAGTCTGTGTTTTCCCACAATTATTTATATAAGTCAAGTTAGAAAAGTGTCAAGTATTCCTTGCTCCTAGAAAAAGGTACAGGTTATTCGAACGTTTGGATTCATCACTGTCTGACACATTATATTTTGGGAAATTGAGAGTTGGATTGTTTGCGATATCAAATACCCCAGACACGATTGCTTATCTGGGATTTCTGGTAACAGGCTGACTGAAGTATACTATGTCAGCTTCCACTGCCAAGTCACGTTTCTGCTTCTTGTAATATATTTATGTGCAGGCACTCAGTAGATATGGCCTCACTGCAGAACTTATGGTCAGGTATTTGATCACCTGTGCTCACTTTCAAACGTAGAAGAAACCCTGGAACAATATAAATGTGTCCAACTCAGCATCTAATAGTCTCTCTCTTTCCCTACTCTAACAGTTGCAATATCATCAGACATCAGTATGGTAACTAAACAATTAGTTAACTTTCTCAATTTGGTTGGTACCCCCTTCATGGATAAATAACTTTCAAACCACCGTTTGACACTTTCCTTGACAAAGGAAACAATTTACATTAATAATATCAAGTCATGTACAATCACGGTGACTTGCTGAAGAAGACGGCCAGTGATCTTCCTGGTCTTATGTCA
Source organism: Oreohelix idahoensis (assembly GCA_024509875.1). NCBI lineage: Eukaryota > Metazoa > Mollusca > Gastropoda > Stylommatophora > Oreohelicidae > Oreohelix > Oreohelix idahoensis. The sequence goes on from JAMPIV010008998.1 coordinate 253,534, forward strand.
TAATACAACATTTTTTTCATTAATATTTAATTTTCTTTTCTCCCAATATGGTAGAAAGCCTGTCTGGCTTTTCTACAACAGGTTAATACATTTCCTAACAACGCTGTGAAACAACACAGAGTTTGGTGTTGACTTCCCTCTAGATAAACGTTTTCCCCCATAAGGTTCATACTGATTCAATAATGCATACATAATAATGATAAAATTGACAATATAAAGGTTTTCATTCTTACCACATCAAAGAAATTTACACACTAAACAGTTGAATATTGCGATATATGGTAACAAATCCAGATCGCTGCTAGTGCAGAATAGCAAACAAGAAGGTACTCCTTTCTTGTCTTAAAACAACTTTAGTGAATGAATTCTTTTTAACAAGTGGCCCCGAACACCAACTACTAATTGCTTTTATTCAATCGTTAGTATATTACACCACAGCCAATCAGGGACCGTTTGGCTTCTATCGTTCTTTTTTTCAAAACTGACCTCAAATATTCAAAATTAGGACTCCTTCCCCTCTACCCCCACTACGGGCACACTGAGAAAGATTTTCAAGTCCGTTCGTCTATCTGTCTTCTGTCCAACTTCTTTATTTCTTAATAGTTTTAAATTCTGATACATACTCATTGATCCTGTTGTTATCTATCGCACAGTCATTACATTATTTTATTCTTGTATTTATTTCTAATGCCTAGTATCGTTTTATTTCTACAATGCTTCAAAACAAATATTTCCTATCTCTCCTATTCAAATATGTAAACACGAACTAGTGACCCTCCGTCTCATTCCCCCATTCAGTACTGCATATTCAAAAAATCTCACGTTAACCTTAATTTTTTCCTTTTATTTTTAACTATCGCTCTCATGCAGACCGCAGCAGATCCTTGTAGTACGTTACCAAATTTTTAACACCACGTTTGTAGAATCACTACTTTAGCACTACTTCTAGCTAGAAATGCGACTAGTGTATGTGTTTATATCGGCTGACGAGTCTAACAGCGTGAATATGTGCCACTAACGCGTGTCGAGAAAAAGGGGGGTCTGCAACTTGTGACGTCGCGTTTCTGCCATGCTACGACATTTATCTCTCAATTTTATGCCTTCGTGTATTCGTTTTTACACGTTTTCTTCTCTCTCTCTTGCTTTGAAGGCTAGGCTTGAACTGTGACGTTAGTTTCACGCAAGCGGTAATAAAATCTAGTGGCTTTGCTAGCGAGATAATTAACCAGCATTTCTACAGCATACATTGGATTCCCGACTGGCATAGGAGAAGCTGTTAGTCACTAACACAGGGCTGTTTTATTTACTAGCATTTGGGAGTACAATTCTATGGAAATTAGCGTTTGTCTCAAGATCGAGGCATAAAATTTTAGCAATGACTTGCGGCGTCGGCGACAACGATCTCCATAACTTCGCTCTTTTATTCCTAGGTTACTTTCTACTTATAAACAACTATATTATATGTTTCAATCGGTGAAATCTCGAGACATATGTGAGCGTGTCGCACATACAGATTGTATTTTACGACATAATTTCCCCCTTTAGAAAAGCTTGCAATGGTAATGCAACTTTCAATATCTGTATGACAACCACGATCAACTCTGTTTTACTCTGCCTTAAAGTGATCATGGATTTATTTCAGTTGGGTCATACAAAGTAAGCACAACTCAAGAAAGCTGCCTCAGACCTCTGCAATCCAAGAATCTATTTCAGCTGCAGATATTACTGTCTGTCCTATGCTGATCTAAATCAATTTTCACCATTCCTCCTCACGGAGTCTGTCTTATGACCTATCCAGAGATAATAGATGTCCCTCAAGTTTGCAATAATTATGAGGGGATAACCTATAAAATGATGATAGCAGAGTTATGTAGGGGTTCCAGTAATCTCATTATCAGCCTGTATAAAACATTCGGAATATCCTCAATCAAAAAGGAAACTCAGGGATTTATTACGTTCCTCCGAAATGTTCATAGGCAACACTTTGTCTGCGTGCCGGCTTGGCTGAATGTGGAAACACCCTTTACTATTTTTCATATATGATTCTATAATGCGCCACTCAAATGGAGGCCAGATTCACCAACTGTATTCTCCGCCTACCGACAATTTTGGTGAAATAATATAATATGTGGGGAAATGAATTTTTCTGCATCAGAAATCAATTCGCCGTTAGCATTGCTATACTATGTGGGTGATCTCTATCCAGGGTCCGTACAATACTTCCCCGTAAACGGTGTGGGGTCGGGTGACTACCAATGTCACCAGTGCCCTTATACTGCTAAATTAATTGCTATATTGCGAAGCGTTGTGAGCACTTTCCCAATTGCTCACTCGTCGACTCCCCACTTTTCTTCTGTTAACATTTTGTTTTGAATTCAAATCTGGCGGATTATCTTCAATGTTAATGTTGGCCAGTTCACGAAATGTGGCTTCAAACTGAGCCTGGGACAACTGGTCTTTGTTTATGCGTTCTCTTTGTGCCATACGCAGAGATGCTAATGTAAAGGTTTTCGAGGAAGACTGGTTTTGGAAAGGGGTTTTCCTATCCACGTTATCTACCTTTTTATGATTATTACCCTCTTTAATTTTTGGCCCATGTGTTTCAGAATGCTTGGCGGGCATCTGATTATTAGTTTTCTACCCTGTGGAATTTTCCTTGCTGCACTGGTCGCAGGCCTCAACAAATTTTTCAATGTCTTCAGCTACGCCTGGCCAGAAATATTCTACAGATGTCCTTTGGCGTGTGGTACCCATCTTCTGGTGTCCACCGTCTGGTACAACATGTGCTTGTGCCATCGCTTGTTCCCTATAACTTCTGGGCAACACTAGTTGTCCTTCCCTTTTGGATCCTGCTCTAGCTTTCCTGTAGAGCAGTCCCTCCTTCAAATAAAATTGTCCTTTTCTAGGGTGTGTATGGCTGTTTGGCAATTTGCCAAAGCAAGGTTTTAATGATTTGTCCTTTGCCTGGGCCTTTCTCATCTGTTTAGGCTGAATGTTTAGTGGTGGTGTTTCCTCCTTTCTAGGGGTCGACCTGACCTGGAGCGTGGCATTACCACAGGCTTTTTAGGGCTTCCTAGAAAAACATACTTCCTAACACCAGCGGGTAGTTAGGGTCGTCACACACGGCTGCTCTAATCACTCCTTCCACGTACCTTGTCTTTACATTGATCTCGGCTACTGGAAGTGTTATGGTGGCTATCCACTTTCTCTGTGGTATACTGGTCAGGGTGCACCAGGGTTGCACTCACAACTGAGTCATATTCCAAACCGGAATCGTAAAGGCACCTGACCTTGGCACCATTACATGTCAATTCTTCACAGGTGGGGGATGTTGAAGATTAATATGATTCTCTGTCAGTTTCTTCCTCCCCTTATCCACTGTTACCATGCATGCCACGTGATATGGAGGAACTTTCCTACCACAGTCAATAGTATTATGATTGTTCATCCTACAAATTTTACAATATTTCCCTTCTGATTTGAAGGGTCTCCTTTCACTGAACTGCGGGTTTCTATCTCGGTGGTCAAAACCTGTGCCTATCATAGTTTTGGTTAGTTCTTGGGTTATGATCCCTATTATCAATTTGTTTTAGGTTTTGGGGAGCTGTATTATGGTCTATATGCTTCTTCTTCATGCCTGCCATCTCAGACTGGGCTGCTTGATATCTTTCAGCCACATTTAAGATCTCCCCCAGCCTCTCAGCACCCTGTTCCGTGAGAAATTTTCTCAGGTCTGGAGCCATGGACTCTCTTAACTGCTCAGTCATAATCATTTCCTTTAAATCTTGGGTTTTCCCCCAGAGCAGTCCATTTCTCCAGGTATGTCTCCAGGCGTGCAGAGAACTGGTGATAAGTCTCTCCAGTCAACAGTTTAGCATTCCTAAATTTCTTTCTGTAAAATTCACTATTTTTCTCATATCTAACTAGCAGAGCTTGCTTAAGAATGTCGTAGTCATCTTAATATTCTTTGCTCAGTTTGGCGAATACCTCATAAGAGGTTCCCCTAAGCCCCTGAGATATCTTCATACTCCATATTTCTTTCTCTAACCAATACATGGTAGCTAATGCCTCAAATCTAGAGAGGAATGATTCAATATCATCCTCTTTTTCTACAAAGGGGTCCAAATGAAACCCCATGGCTGATGAGGAGGCTACCTGGCTTGCAGCAGAGTCAGAAGTGGATGGGCTAGTTCCATTTTCAGGAGCATGGCCTTGTAATTCTAACTCCCTTAGTCGTAGCTCATGTTCTCTTTGTAACCGTTTCTCTTCTTTCTCAGCCTCCATCCTCTTTTCTTCTTTCCTGGCCTCAGCCTCAAGCTGTAATCTCTTCTCCTCCTTTGCAGCCTCCAACCTCTTTTCTTCTTTCACTCTTTCAGCCTCAAGTCTCCTTTCCTCCAACTGCAGCCTCTTGATCTCAGCCTCCCTATCAGCCTCTAATTTCTTAAGCTCCCTAGCATCTTCTAACATAATTCTCTTCTCCTCCACTAACGTATCAGCTTCTAACTTTCTTTCTTCAGCTAGCCTCTTATCTTCCCTATCCATATACTTGTCGCACTCTGATGTCACATACTGAATCAGAGTTTGACCATCTAAATTCATCTCCTTTGCAGTCTGCACAGCAGCAGATCTGTAGTTTGCCAAATCAGCCATTTTACTGTTAACAATATAAAATGCTATCCACTACCTTAAACTAATTAATCAACTAAACACAAGACACAGGGCAATGATATCTCAAACCACTCTCAAGTTATTTTTACGTTTATATTTTACAAATGCTGGGACCTAGTGACTCAATTTATGTAGGGTATTAAGAAACTATAACTTCCCGGAAGAGCGTCCCAATTTATGTGGTGAATTTGGTGTTATTCTGGTACTTGCGCGTTAATTCACCGTCAAATTAATATTTTGGCAATTTATTACCCAAACCGAGAACCGTACTATTTCTTACATTTCTTTTCTTACAATTTTTTTCTCGCCTGAATCCAATCGCAGTCTAGGTGACATTTTTTGCCACCCACTTACGCGACGTCACAAATCTCTTACCCACCCCGTCCGTCCTTTCTTTTTTTTTTTTTTAATCCGGAAAAAATACAACTTACTCGAATTTTTTTTTTTTTAACACTTTTGTCTCGTTTTGGTGAGGCGCGTCCCGTTCAACCTTGTCGGTTATGTTAGGGCGCATGTCCAAATATAAAAGACCCTTAAGTCTAGGCAATTGCTAGTCATCATAATAATCATCATCATCAGCTTTCAAGTCCCTTCCAGAGTCAGGTACCCATTTATAGCTGGTTAGACTGATGCGTGACACCTGTTCCCTTCCTCGCTGCCGTTGCCTTCTCTAACTCAAGATCAGAGTCAGGTACCCTTTTACAGCTGGTTACACTGATGCGTGACACCTGTTCCCTTCCGCGCTGCCGTTGCCTTCTCTAACTCAAGATCAGAGTCAGGTACCCATTTACAGCTGGTTAGACTGATGCGTGACACTACCAAGCTTTGAACCCGAAACCCGGTAACTTATTGCGGTAGTGGAGCGTTAGAGACCACTATACTAGGTCCAGCATCGAGAGGTGGGGCCTACCTAGCTATAAATGGGTACTTAACTTTGAGTTAAGGAAGGAAAAGACAGCGAGGAAGGAAACTGGTCTCCCCACCTCTCGATGCTGGACCTAGTGTAGTGAAGTCTCTAACGCTCCACTACCACAATAAGTTACCGGGTTTCGGGTTCAAAGCTTGGTAGTGTCACGCATCAGTCTAACCAGCTGTAAATGGGTACCTGACTCTGATCTTGAGTTAGAGAAGGCAACGGCAGCGAGGAAGGAACCGGGTGTCACGCATTTATAGCTACGTAGGCCCCACCTCTCGAGCTTGGTAGTGTCACGCATCAGTCTAACCAGCTGTAAATGGGTACCTGACTCTGATCTTGAGTTAGAGAAGGCAACGGCAGCGACTTCCCTTGTTTTCTGTGTACCGTTAACTTGTAGAACTGATTCAATACCGTTTTATTGGTTTATAAACTTAAAATACGGGGGGGGGGGGGAATTGAGGGCGGGTCTGTCGTAAGCGTGTCAACTATGAATGCACGAAGAACGTTTTTTTTTTTTAACTTGCCCTCCCAAACCACAATGTGAAATCAACCTTTTTCAGTCAAGAAAAAGTACGGTTCTCAGTTTGGGTAATAAATTTCCAGAAATTGATTTTAGCGGTGAATTAACGCACAAGAACCGTTATTCTATAAATATTATGAATTTTAATTCTATCAGGTGTGAGATCAGCTATGCAAGCCCCTGAGGTTTATTATATTCAGATAAGTTTACAGGGCACCTGTCTGCTTCCACCAATGACCTAACCCGATTATATATCTTCCCCTACTGAAGTGTAATGGTGTGTGTATGTTGTCTAGCAAGTGTCTAGGGTATATGCAATGTGATGAAGTATATTTTTTTTTTTTTTTTTAACAACACCTATTACTAATAAACAATGATTAAACAAGTTACTGGTTAAGTTTTCAATTTAACATATTTTTTGTACAATTTATTTTCCTGTATCTTTGTTATTCTTTTAGACACAGGAATAATCAACTCAAAATAATAATATAAATATTTACAGCAATTAATTCACAAATATAATTGAGTCTGTGTTTTCCCACAATTATTTATATAAGTCAAGTTAGAAAAGTGTCAAGTATTCCTTGCTCCTAGAAAAAAGTACAGGTTATTCGAACGTTTGGATTCATCTTTGTCTGACACATTATATTTTGGGAAATTGAGAGTTGGATTGTTTGCGATATCAAATACCCCAGACACGATTGCTTATCTGGGATTTCTGGTAACAGGCTGACTGAAGTATACTATGTCAGCTTCCACTGCCAAGTCACGCTTCTGCATCTTGTAATATATTTATGTGCAGGCACTCAGTAGATATGGCCTCACTGCAGAACTTATGGTCAGGTATTTGATCACCTGTGCTCACTTTCAAACGTAGAAGAAACCCTGGAACAATATAAATGTGTCCAACTCAGCATCTAATAGTCTCTCTCTTTCCCTACTCTAACAGTTGCAATATCATCAGACATCAGTATGGTAACTAAACAATTAGTTAACTTTCTCAATTTGGTTGGTACCCCCTTCATGGATAAATAACTTTCAAACCACCGTTTGACACTTTCCTTGACAAAGGAAACAATTTACATTAATAATATCAAGTCATGTGCAATCACTGTGACTTGCTGAAGAAGACGGCCAGTGATCTTCCTGGTATTATGTCATAATACAACATTTTTTTCATTAATATTTAATTTTCTTTTCTCCCAATATGGTAGAAAGCCTGTCTGGCTTTTCTACAACAGGTTAATACATTTGCTAACAACGCTGTGAAACAACACAGAGTTTGATGTTGACTTCCATCTAGATAAACGTTTTCCCCTATAAGGTTCATACTGATTCAATAATGCATACATAATAATGATAAAATTGACAATATAAAGGTTTTCATTCTTACCGCATCAAAGAAATTTACACACTAAACAGTTGAATATTGCGATATATGGTAACAAATCCAGATCGCTGCTAGTGCAGAATAGCAAACAAGAATGTACTCCTTTCTTGTCTTAAAACAACTTTAGTGAATGAATTCTTTTTAACAAGTGGCCCCGAACACCAACTACTAATTGCTTTTATTCAATCGTTAGTATATTACACCACAGCCAATCAGGGACCGTTTGGCTTCTAGCGTTCTTTTTTTTCAAAACTGACCTCAAATATTCAAAATTAGGACTCCTTCCCCTCTACCCCCACTACGGGCAAACTGAGAAAGATTTTCAAGTCCGTTCGTCTATCTGTCTTCTGTCCAACTTCTTTATTTCTTAATAGTTTTTAATTCTGATACATACGTATTGATCCTGTTGTTATCAATCGCACAGTCATTACATTATTTTATTCTTGTATTTATTTCTAATGCCTAGTATCGTTTTATTTCTACAATGCTTCAAAACAAATATTTCCTATCTCTCCTATTCAAATATGTAAACACGAACTAGTGACCCTCCGTCTCATTCCCCCATTCAGTACTGCATATTCAAAAAATCTCACGTTAACCTTAATTTTTTCCTTTTATTTTTAACTATCGCTCTCATGCAGACCGCACCAGATCCTTGTAGTACGTTACCAAATTTTTAACAACACGTTTGTAGAATCACTACTTTAGCGCTACTTCTAGCTAGAAATGCGACTAGTGTGTGTGTTTATATCGGCTGACGAGTCTAACAGCGTGAATATGTGCCACTAACGCGTGTCGAGAAAAAGGGGGGTCTGCAACTTGTGACGTCACGTTTCTGCCATGCTACGACATTTATCTCTCAATTTTATGCCTTCGTGTATTCGTTTTTACACGTTTTCTTCTCTCTTTCTTGCTTTAAAGGCTAGGTTTGAACTGTGACGTTAGTTTCACGCAAGCGGTAATAAAATCTAGTGGCTTTGCTAGCGAGATAATTAACCAGCATTTCTACAGCATACATTGGATTCCCGACTGGCATAGGAGAAGCTGTTAGTCACTAACACACGGGCTGTTTTATTTACTAGCATTTGGGAGTACAATTCTATGGAAATTAGCGTTTGTCTCAAGATCGAGGCATACAATTTTAGCAATGACTTGCGGCGTCGGCGACAACGATCTCCATAACTTCGCTCTTTTATTCCTAGGTTACTTTCTACTTATAAACAACTATATTATGTGTTTCAATCGGTGAAATCTCGAGACATCTGTGAGCGTGGTGCACATACAGATTGTATTTTACGACAGTAAGAAACACAGAAGAACAACCTGATGACTTGGAAACCCTCTGGCTTAAATTCAAGGACATCATAAAGACAGCTGCTGCAGAAGCATGTGGTGAAGTCCGACTTGGGAACAAGAGAAAGAGGACACCTTGGTACACAGAGGAAGTAAAATAGAAAATAAGAGAAAAGAAAATGGCATGGAAACAATACTTAGGAGCTAAAAACACAGCAGGAAATAAAAAGAAATATAGAGAATATGTTATACTGAGAACAGAAGCAAAGAACAAAGTGCTAATAGCAAAACAGAAATCCTGATGATGATAGGAAACTCTTTACAGAGCGATACAACAGGAAGCAATCTGATCATCAAAGAGTTTCCTGGAAAGAATTTGGAGAAAAGCTAGAAAAGGATGCTCAAGAAAACCATAAATTGTTCTAAAAGACCTTAAAGAACACGAGGAAGGAAAAACAGCCATCTTAAATCTATAAAGGACAAGCAAGGCAAATTGCCAAAGGAAGTAAAGGAAAGAATATTTATCAGAACTCCTTGATAGTGAGCAAAGTCAAACATCAGAAATGATAACCACTAGCACAGAAGAGGAAACCAGTTGTGGCGAAGACGGCATCAAGATGGAAGAACTGATTGTTGCTCAAAAACGTGGGACGCCTCCTGACGTGAGCCTTCAGATTCGCACCAAGTCAATGACAAAACAAGCTCATCAAAGCAGGCTAAAAACTCATATCACAAAAATGTGTCAGACATCTTTTTCCTTTTGTAAACCAAAATTCAAGTCATTACTTGATGTCATAAACAATGAACCCAGGTCTAAGGTTATCCAATGTGCCGAGAGACTGAATGGCTGCTTGGTCAGCACTTTTTAACATTGGCTGTCTGGGGGGCGAGTGGGTGGCGCCAGGCAGAAGGACACCCTAAGGGACATCCCTTGCCTCTTCCCTGGTATGGTGGCTCTACTGGGATGACCGAATATTTCCACCAATCAATAAAATGCAATAATGTGAAAAACATTTTAACCAGAATCATCGTTGGATCTACGGGGTACATGCTCTGTCGCCGACAACTTCAGCTAATAATAAGAGTACAAATGGATGCAGAAGAAGAGTGGGGGATGGGGGGGGGGGGGGGGGAGAGAGAAAGAGAAGAGCGGGCAAAAGGAGACTTAGGAATAAATCTGACAGGTTATCGCTGAAGTATTTACATGTTGGTTATTGGAACTGTCGGAGTGTCATGCCCAGGCTACAAATGTTACACAAATCCAAGGAGGCCAGGTGAGATCAAACCATATATGGTGAAGAACGAGCTCTCTCATAAATGGTTGGATACCAGTGTTCATGGCAATGAAGACGTAGAATTGCAGGAAATCGAATAGAAAAGCCTACTGTTGGTCAGATATGGCAGCTCTTCAATTTATATGCCCACGTAGATCAGTTTATATGCCCGCGTAGATCAATTTATATGCCCGCGTAGATCAATTTATATGCCCGCGTAGATCAATTTATATGCCCGCGTAGATCAGTTGATATGCCCACGTAGATCAGTTTATATGCCCACGTAGATCAGTTTATATGCCCACGTAGATCAATTTATATGCCCGCGTAGATCAATTTATATGCCCGCGTAGATCAATTTATATGCCTGCGTAGATCAATTTATATGCCCGCGTAGATCAATTTATATGCCCACATAGATCAATTTATATGCCCGCGTAGATCAATTTATATGCCCGCGTAGATCAATTTATCGTAGATCAAATTCCATAAGATAGTAACTGGGCTTTCCTAGCGGAATTGTCGGAGAAACCTGCCAAAGGGTGGCTTATTGCTGGTGGTTTAAACGCTAGATATCAGGAGGGGGAAAACGTAAACTATCGACAGGGTATGGCTTTGAGCCGGGCCCTTCTCAATACGAACTTTTTACCTTAAATGCGAATAAGCCAGGGGACACAGATGGTGTCATAGATCTGGCTGTTATGTCTAGTGTTGCTACCACCTTGGCACGTTGGAATGTGTCCGGGGCACATGACAGTGATCACCTACCCTGCGTTGTCCTCATTACAAAAGGGAGAACCACAAGAAACCGAAACAAGTTTTCAAATATCCGACAGGCCTTCAAGATCATAACAACACCATACATACACTGCGTCAAAATTCCAGAAAACGGACAAATAGAACACCTTTCGTCCAACCACCTTGGTGGAATGAGACAATGGGGGCAGGAAGGGTTGAAAAACAAAGGGCTACCACTAAATGGCGAAAAGCACAAAAGAGATATATGAGGAATGATGTACAAGTTAAAGAGAAAGAGGAATTAAATTAAAAAAGCAAGCCATCACTAGATTCTAAAACTTGGCAAAGGAGGCCAAGGATACAGTATGGGAGGCCTTCGTGACACAGGTGGGCACGGAAAAAAAAGTCTACATAAATTCTGGTCCTTACTGTGGTAATGTGGGATGTTATAAATACTTATAGGGGACTTAGTGTACTGACTGAGATCAGCTGTGAAGGTATCTGTACCTAATAGGTGTAGTGTTTTACAGATAACCTTACTTGCTACCACATTATGCCTCAGTCAGAATTATTCTGGAATATTGTGATGACTACGTTAAATGTCTAGGGTATGTATATGATGAAGTGTAAGTCACAACAACAACAGACAGATAAACAATTTAATTTATTCCACCACACTTGACAACACTGTGACACTCACACACATGTAACATTCTATAAGACTATCTTAAATGAGTCACTGGTAAATTTTCAAATATCAATATGTATTAAGTACTTTCATTAATATTTATGTCCTGATTCACTTACAAAGTAAACCAGGAATCACAATCAATTTTAATTACAATTTATATGTACAGGTTTTATCAATATGAACTTTGTAGTGACAAATTTTATTAATATTATCATATGTGTGTCAGTTGTGTAGTAGTAATATGAGGTAATACTGGTTTTGTTTTTTCAAGCTATGTTGTTATTTGTCATCATGACTTCAAGTGTTTGTTTTTGTTGGAACTAGTATTGGAGATGTTCTCAGTTCCTTTCATTAAAACAATTAATTTCCCCTCTTATTTTTATACAATGTCAGTTTAAGATGGGGTTACATAATGTTGAGCTCCGCTGGCCACATAGGCTTATCTTTCGTGATGTCGGCAGGAAAAGACTCCTCTGCTCGATTGCTCCCCTGTGTTCTGGAGACACCTCACTGTTTGCTATATGGACCAAGGAGTATGCTGTCGCCTCTGGATTCAGCAAAGCTCTGACCAGGTGCTGCTCAATAACTTTAGGACCACAGTCCCACAATTCATGGAATAATACACAGTTACGTTGAATGGCAATGAATATAGCACAACCTCGATCTGCCGATGTCCCAGGCTTTTATTTAGAAAAATATGCACTGGTGCTCAATGCACTGGTTCTGTAGTAAGTTTATTTGAACATGTGGTGGTGACCTGACGCCTCTGATTGACTATATTCGCGGGTCTAACCAATCGTGCCATGTTTTCCCAATCGTTTGAAAAAAAGTACTCCTACTCCCGTCTCCCCTGACAACAAAAGATAGTATTTATAGCCCGACTAATCGTGTTTAGCCTTACATTTCTTGCGCTCCAATCAAATCGGATTTAACATGGAGACCCATTTCCCGTACAATGGTGGGGGTGAAAATCTGCCACTGAGCGATTCTGATTTTGGGTGTTGTCTGACATCCCTCACTATTTCTTTTGGCTATAATTTGGTAATTCCTAGACTATTTGCGTAACGTTTAACATATTCTTTGTCAGCAAGTCCTAAGGAACCCAAATATACAAATTTAAAGGAGCTAAGTGGCTGCGTTCAAAATATGCATTTTCTTCTACCTCCTGTTTACTTCGAATACGATGTGGTGTCTGGGTACTGTAATGTTTTCAAACGTAAACCAGTATAATGTCATGTTTCCTAATAAGCGTTTTGTGAGTTTTTAAAAACTAACTCTCGTGTGTGTAGTGTTTTTTTTTTTTTGTCACTGTCGATTTGAAAAAAGCTAGTGCTTGTGGCCTTACACGCGTGATGGTAGTAATTGTATAGCGAGACGCGTGTTTAGTGTTGCATGCGTTACTGCTTCCAGCCTCTCCCTTTCTTTCTATCTTTAGTCCACCTGTCTTTCGTTTTTGGGTAACGTAGTGTATAAAATGACATGAATGGAATTTTAAATCTAGGTCAACTTGCGTATCTCAAGGTTTTTCTTAGAAATGTAGCACATGTTTTATCGTAGAAAGCGGGTATTGAAGCAGTAGGCTTTTACTATCAACGTGAAACGTTACAATTTGCAGATGCAGGAGAAAACAAGGGGGGATTTCGAGTACAGTCATTGTGACAGCACTGTTCTTTACCATTCTTCTTTCCTTTTATTGAATTTATGTGTTAGGCTTTACATTTTCCTGATAATTTATATATGTGGATTAGAATTTCTCACGACAAATCCTCCCCACTTAAAACAGACGTTATATGTCAGTCTATAATTCTATATACACATAGAGAAATTTATTATTATTCCTGGGGTTTAGGGTGATTCTCATCACACGGATGGCGGCTTAAAAAATCCGCTCCCAGATTTGTTTTTCCACTTATATACTCTATGCTAAACTCAAATGGCTGCATCAATAATGACCAACGGAGTAATCTCGAGTTCTCATGCCTAGCCTGTGCTAGAAACGACAAAGGTTTGTGATCCGTTTGCAACTTAAATGCCTTCCCATACAGATAAATATTGAATTTCTTTATCGCCCATATTACTGCAAGACATTCTTTTTCGCTAGTTGAGTAATTGGTTTCAGCTTTATTCAACTTTCTGCTAGCATATGCCACTGGGCTTAATTCCCCATCCAATGCATCTGATTTCTGTAGCAGAGTCGCACCTAACCCAATATTACTGGCATCCGTCCTTACTATGAATTCTTGACTTAAGTCAGGTAATTTCAAAATAGGTTTACTTGTGAGCTTTTCCTTCAATTCTTGGTAAGCCATTTCACATTGTGGTGTCCATGTAATTCGATCTGGATGTCTGTAACTGTCTTTTTTTTCTTGTTGAGGTGATCACTGGCCCAAGACAGTATACATGTTGTTAGATGTGTAGTGCGAGCGTATGATGAATTGAGTGTGGGTGCGAATGAAGGCGCGAATGTGTTTAGGCTCGTATAGATGTAGATCCTGCAACCCATACTCTCACATGCAGTAATCAAGGATGCTTTGACACTGCAGGCATGTTTCAAGACATTTATTGACGGGAACACACATAGTATCAACAGGAACAGTCAGTGTAACAAGGTCATGCTGACCTGACATCGATAGGTATACATTTGGCATTCAAAAAGGTAAACATCAGAATAGACGTGCATGGTCAATAGCAAAGTTCTTCAATAATGACAGTTCGTAGCGTCGCCCTTGGCGTCTCTGACTAAACGCGTCAGATGCCTTAGTTACTATGACACATAGGTGCAACTTGGCACTCCCCGCCAATTGCACATATCAGGCTGTAGTATAATAGCCGAAAGCACAGGCCTCGTTCTGACGTCGGCCGTGTACTTCTGTTAAATAGGTTATCATCAACCCTGCAGTAATACTTATTGTAGGTAGAAGTTCCGCCAATCTGCGGCTCCCACAATATATCTTCGTCACTGGATTTCTGGACAATATAAGACTAACAGTCTTGGATGGCTACCTCGAGCACAAATATATAAGTTCTGAAATGGCGGATCAGTGAGCTGCTGTTCACCCTAGGTAATCCTTTACATGTTCTGCCACCGAAAAGCGTAATAATGCATAAAGGTCGGTATTACCTGGAAAATGAATCCTCAGAACTAAACAAGGAATTCTGTCGTCATCCCGACGCACAGAGATTCACTGGGGAAAACTGCCATAGCAGTTACTTCGAAGATTCTCCCCGAAAAACAATGGACTCTTGGTCCCTTCAGAAAAACAGGACCTCCCGGCTTCCCGGAAGTATATCTCACTCCCGCTTAAAAAACCTTCCCATAGGCCTACGCCGAACTGTCAACCTCTGACCCTACAGGTCAAACACAATGAATGAATAAACAAGGGAAGACAACCCCTAATCAACCTGACATCGCAGGTAAAGACACAATTATACTTATGATACAAACATAAGCAAATAACTTGACAGATGACTCCGTCGAAAATGACAGCAACATTACTACCACCCCCCCCTGTAAAAAAAAAATGCAATTTTTTTTTTTTTTTAATATGTTCATGAGCAAGATAGCACCAGTATCACTTCTGTGCTCATGCAAACAATGAACCTAATATCAGGTACAATAGAAGAGGGTACAAATCATCTCCCAACATAGGAGAAAATATTTCCTTTAAGCCAAACAAACTAAGGGATACCATTCAAGAAACCTAAGTTGCTGGCAATACCAATCATATATCAAACATTACTAAATAATATAATCATAGCAATATACAAATGTCAATGCTATTTTAGCAACATATCACTGATGGATGGACAAAATGAAATTTGTTAAATTATCTAAACATCATCCAAATACATTTGTATTACAACATATTATGATATTAAGGACAGACCTAAGTCTGAAAATATATCAGGAAAAACTAGGACACAAGATTTAACTGGAATCATGTGGGCATCTAGACAATATGTCCGCCATCACATTATCCGAACCACGGATAGCTCGCACCGTGAAATGGAAAGGCTGAAGAGCAATAGCATAACGAGTAGATCTCGAGCTCTTCAAATCCTTACTTTGCATAGCCGTAAGAGCTTTTTGGTCGGTTTCCATAAAGAAATGCGCGCCCAGAAGGAACCTTTGTAGCTTAAGAATGGACCAAACCATAGCCAACAATTCACGGTCCAAAACCGAGTAATTCCTTTCTGCCGCATTCAGCTTCCTAGAAATATACATTACAGGATGCAGAGTTCCTGAATATTCCTGCATTAGTGCCGCTCCAATGCCAGTGGAAGAGGCATCACTACGAAGGACAAAAGTCTTATCAATCGTCGGTAGTCTTAAGATAGGATGAGATGAGAACAAATTCTTAACCTGATCCAATGAAGATTGGCATTCTTTGGACCAACGCACCATATTAGGAGAACCTTTTTTCAATAACGTTGAAAGTGGTGCCATAATGGAGGACAGATTCTCAATGAATCTTCCATAGAATTGTATCAATCCCAAGAGACTACGCACTTGCTTTTTTGTCTTCGGAACCGAGATATTTAATATCTTTGAAATGTTTTGGTCCTCTGTCTTCAACAGACCATGACCAACTCGATGACCTAGGAAGGAAATTTCACTAAACCCAACAAAAGCTTTAGAGGGTTTAGCAGTCAAACTATGCTCACGTAGAGTAGATAGCAATTCCTTCAGACCCACATAGTGTTCTTCCCAAGTATCGCTGAAAGGACAGATGTCGTCTAAATATGCAATGACATCTGCACGATCTGATAGAATTCGTCGCATCATGCGTACGAAAGTCGCTGGGGCGTTCATAAGCCCGAAAGGCATAAAATTCCATTGAAACAGACCCCTAGGTGTCGAAAAAGCAGTGAGAGGTTTGGCGTGTTCCGTCAGTGGGACTTGCCAATAACCTTTCGACAAGTCTAGTTTAGTAAAGAATTTAGCTTTAGAAAGTCTAATAAGTAGATCATCTAATAACGGCATAGGTTCAGCATCGAACTTCGTAACTTGATTTAATTTGCGATAATCAACGCAAAGACGTATGTTATTGTCTTTCTTTCGAACAATAACTATTGACGAAGAATAAGCTGAAGTGGATGGTTCAATTATTTGTAGTTGAATCATTTCATCCAATTCTTTCTCGACTTGTGCTTGAAAATGAATAGGTATTGGGTATGGTCTTACTCTGATCGGATTACGATCAGTAAGTATGATGTCATGTTCTATGACATCTGTGTGTCCAGGAATGTCGGTAAGGACATCCTGATATGATTTTAACGTAGAGGATACTTGACGTTGTTCCTCAAAAGACAAGTTGGAAGAGACTGTAACGTCTCTCCACGATTCCGTTGAAGTAAGTGGAATCGTAGGAAGAGGTAAGTTCACGTCAGAAAAAATAGTTTCCTCATCCTGTATAACAGACAGGGATGAGATGTGACCATGTTGGACTGGAGAGTCGTCCGTCGCCTGGAAAATAGGCTGTAAATAGTCTGGACGTTCAATAAACTCTGTTAGCATATTTATATGGAAGGTTTTATGCCTTCCATCCACATCGACAATATAGTCGACATCAGAAATTTTCGAGACTATAGTGTATGGACCCTTCCAAGAAATGAGAAGTCTATTCTCTCTTGAGGGCAGCAAGACATATGCTTTGTCTCCAGGACAAAGTTGACGTAGGCGTCTTTTCTTATTAGCAAATCGCCTAGCTTTTTCTTTCGCAAATTCGGAAGATGAAGTTGCTAACCTGCACGATTCGATAATCTTTTCTCTAAGAGCTATAACATATTCATATGACGATTGTGTATCATCGTCAATATTATCGGAAGTTATCAAATCGTGTAACAAGGACATTGGCCCGCGCGGTTGCGCGCCAAAGACAAGTTCGAAAGGAGAAAAACCCTGTATGCTCGTTGGGAACCTCTCTATAGGCAAAGAGGACTGCAGGTAAAACCCTGTCCCAATCTTCAGGATGATCCTCCGTTATCTTGCCAAGTAAGTTCTTTAGTGTCCTGTTAAGACGTTCTACCAATCCATTGGACATTGGATGATAAATACTACTGAGAGACCTTTTAATGTCTAGCGTAGCCATTACCTGAGACATAACGTCCGAAATTAACTGAGTGCCGTGATCCGACAGTATTTCTCCGGGAAATCCCAGACGAGAAAATACGAGCCAAAGAGCATCAGCGATATCGACAGTTGATATGCTCTTCAGAGGAATAGCCTCTGGCCAACGCGTGCACATGTCCACGCAAGTGAGGATAAATTGGTGTCCTCTGGCTGACTTAATTTTGAACGGACCAATGATGTCTATAGCCATTTTCTGAAACGGCCGAATCGGAATATCTGCAGCCTGAATAGGAGCAGCATGTCTCGGACCCCTAGACTTGACCTCTTGACAAATTTTTGCAAGATCGGCAATAAATTCGGATGTCTTTATTCACGAATGGCCAAAAGAATGACGCAAGGACTCTAGTTTTAGTTCTGGAAAAACCCATGTGTCCAGCACACTGAGAATCGTGTGCATGCCGAAGAATTAAGGCTCTCATACACTTAGGCACAAGAATTTGCGAATGCATAGACTTGTCCGAGTGTTGTACCATTCGTACCAATATACCATTCTTCATAGTAATATACGATTTGTGATTCGTATTTTGATTGGGATCCCCTTTCTTTGCAGAAGGAAGTATTTCTTCAAAGAAGGATCCTCTTCTTGACGTTTAACAAACGAGTCATGGGAAATCACCAAGTGCTCGTCTTGGCTATCAACTTCATTACTATTATCAGATGAAGTTGGGGGATTAAGAGCTTGAGCTCTTGTCACCACTGCATTGACCGTTTGAATGTTTCTTTCTTCCCAACTAGCAATTTGTTGCGGGGTGCATTCCTTAACCCCATGAATACGACCGATTATAAGATCCGCAATAGGATTAGGAAGAAGACATGCATGGACATCTCCTGTGAAGAAAGGAGTGTCAATCCTAATAATAGCAGTAGGATAACTTTCCATAGTACCACCAAATGTAACACATTTGATTGTTTTTCCAGTGGCACAGCAAGGATCTATCAGAGACTCCTTAACCCCGACGGTAGTACATCCCGAATCGAAAAGTACTGAGACTAGCCTATCATTTATTAGACCTTTATCTAAGATGAGAGATCCTCTCCCATCATGCGCAACTGTAGCAGGTAGAGCAGGAAGAGGGTGACCACAACTTAGCGTAGATACAGTTGATGAGTCAAACAATGTTAAGCATTGGGGGCATTCAGTTGCTCTCCCAAAATCGAAAGCACAACCAGTGATAGCCCTAGAGTTACCACTATCATTTACTGTATTACAGGCTCCATCAAACTCTTGTTGCGCAGAGTTTGCCTGTTGGTAAGGTCTTTTCTTGTTAAACCTAGGTCTACCTCGATTATCATTTCCCCTGTAATTATTTCGACTATCATTTCCCCTGTAATTGTTATCATATTGCCTATTGTAATCATCATTCCGGTTTGAATCCCGGTTTCTAAATTCACCATCGTCATAATCTTGACGTCGAGAATGATTACCTCGAAAATTTGAATAATTATTATTTGGATAGCCTTTGCGAAAGTGTCTCAAATTATTACCACTAAAATTACGAGAACTACCATCTTGTCTCCACTGCATAGACGAAGAACCATCATGTGTTGGATTATTCCGCTTCTGAGTGTAATTTTGATTACTTCCCCTATTCCAATTTTGTTGAGCACCCTGAAATTTTTTTTTGAAATTAGGGCCATATGGTGTTGCCGAAGCAGCTGGCAACCCTTCTTTCACTTTAGAATTGCTAACTGTAGCATGGGGATGTGCTGTGGCATGCTGACAACAGTATTCCTCCATTTCTTTTAAGTTTTTAGGCTTACGCTCATGAAGGAATGCAAGAAAAGAATCATTAACAGATGACAAAACCTTATCTCGCAATAATAAGTCCATTAGACCTTCATATGTTTTCTCAATCTGAGACAACTCAACCCATCGTGTAAATGTACGACGTATCTTTGTAACAAAATCAGAGAAATCTACTCCATTTTCTGGCAACATTGTCCTAAAACGAAGACGATAGTCTTCTTGTTTTAGTTGATATTTTTTTAGTAATGCTTCCCTGACAACATCATAATTAGTCCTCTCATGTTCGTCTATTGTCATAAGAGTAGTCACTGTGTCACCTGTAAAAAATGGCATCAGTTGTTCAACATATTTTTCCTTTTTTATGTTATGCGTATCGCACAAAAATTGGAATCTATCTAGATAATCTGCTACGTCATCCTTTAAAGGATTGAAATGAGGCAATTTAATCCTACTAACAAACTCCCTTGTCGTACTCGAAGTTGTTTGCTGAGCACCCGTACTCGCCAATTTCAATTTCTCTAACTCCAAAGTTGCGAGTTTTTCATCAAGTTCCATCTTCTGTTTTCTTTCCTCATGTTCCATTTTTCTGATTTCAGCCTCAGCTTTCCTCTCCTCTGCAGCAGCTTGAGCTTTCCTCTCCTCTGCAGCAGCTTCTTTGTCTAATCTCTTCTGTTCAGCTTCTTTGTCTAATCTCTTTTGTTCAGCTTCAAATCTCCTTTCCTCCACCTGCATCTGCAATTTCTTTTGTTCAGCAGCAATACCAGCTTCTCTTTCTAATCTTTTCTCTTCAGCCTGAGCTTTTTTTTCTTCTGCAGCTAATGCTTTGTCATACTGAGCAACAGCCCATTGTTCCAACTGTTGACCAGTCTTATCAAGGGCTCTCCCTTGTGTAATAAAGTAGTCCAATGTAGACATCTTGTCTACTGAGATCAGTAACTTGCAGAAGCAAATATATTAAATTATCCCACTTTAATGGGAGACAAGTCTGAAATGATAGACTTGTATACTCACTTCACTTTCTTTCACACTCTTAGTCTTGTTTATAATGTACCCAAAAAAATCACCTGAGTACCTGTGGAAAAAAAAATTCCCTTATATCCCACTCACTATGGGCACAAGTCTTTTTTATAAAGAACTTGAATATGTATTTCACCTTGTCTCAATCTTTGTAGATAACAAGTCTTTTATCAAAGAACTTGTATAAATATCTTATATAATATTATTTAACAAACTCTTTATGAAGAGTCTACCTTATCAATAATATCAAAACATGACCAAGTATGTGTATGTAGACTGTGCATGACAGTAATGTAGTACAACCAAAAAAAAAATACAAAGACAAAAATACAAAACAATACAAATGGCAACACTGTTTTAACCAAAAATGTGTAGAGAAATACACAAGAAAGGAGAGACCTACAGAATACAAACAAAACAAATCGAAAATCAAAACTGAAAAACAGACAAAATATTACAAAAACAACGTTAAGTACAATTACATCACAGCTAACATCAATAGCGACCAATTGTCACTAGCAAATTTCCAAATTAAGAAAATTTGCACCTACAGAACGCTTACAGTAAGCCTCGATCAAGTGGCATATTTACCGTAAGACCCACCAACCGAAAAACCCGCAGAAAAATACACAAAACAGTAGAAGTAACATAATATAGCAATCAATTTCAATGTGTTGCAGAACAAGTTCAGTCACAGCTGAAACTAAAAATAAATTCCTTGCTCCTTGCGAACACAGAAACGAAATGTCAAACGCGCACTGAACGTCAAATCCACTGTAACATAAAGTGGTATTCACGAACCAAAGTTACTATGACCTTCTCAAATTAGGGCTTGCACATTGAATGTTTACCATTTCCACGTACTGTTTACAAACACTTGACCTCCAACAATGTAGCTTGAATGCTCTGACCTAGAAAAGTCTGTTGTTGAATGAAACGTGTAACAACCAGCAGTACTGTTTACAATAGGAACCCGCCTTCTATGCAGTTATGGTCCACGTAGCAAATGCCTAGTAGTTAACTTCAGTACATGTCTTGTTATGGTTTATGTAGCATTATAATATAAATGCTCGTACTGTTTATTTGGGTCAACCGTTGATGACCTATATCTGTCCTGTTGTAGCCAAAACTTGCAAGTGTAGAATTAGCGCTGTGTGTTACGGCTGTCCCGTGTGTAGCTTAGACCCACAGATCAGAAGTGTAATGTGTACTTGTCCTTCTTGTAACTTTCTCGACAAAACTGGAGACATCATACATGTAACAGCCAACCAGGAATGTAAATTTCTGGATCCATAAATGTCAACAATAATGTCAAATGCTCGCTCTGTTCTTTTTAAACCCACAGATCTGGTCCATCAGAAATGTAAGTTTATAGGCCACATTGGCGACAAGAAATGTATCATAAGAGCCCACGTAACTGGTCCACCAGAAATGTAACTGTCTTTTTTTTCTTGTTGAGGTGATCACTGGCCCAAGACAGTATACATGTTGTTAGATGTGTAGTGCGAGCGTATGATGAATTGAGTGTGGGTGCGAATGAAGGCGCGAATGTGTTTAGGCTCGTATAGATGTAGATCCTGCAACCCATACTCTCACATGCAGTAATCAAGGATGCTTTGACACTGCAGGCATGTTTCAAGACATTTATTGACGGGAACACACATAGTATCAACAGGAACAGTCAGTGTAACAAGGTCATGCTGACCTGACATCGATAGGTATACATTTGGCATTCAAAAAGGTAAACATCAGAATAGACGTGCATGGTCAATAGCAAAGTTCTTCAATAATGACAGTTCGTAGCGTCGCCCTTGGCGTCTCTGACTAAACGCGTCAGATGCCTTAGTTACTATGACACATAGGTGCAACTTGGCACTCCCCGCCAATTGCACATATCAGGCTGTAGTATAATAGCCGGAAGCACAGGCCTCGTTCTGACGTCGGCCGTGTACTTCTGTTAAATAGGTTATCATCAACCCTGCAGTAATACTTATTGTAGATAGAAGTTCCGCCAATCTGCGGCTCCCACAATATATCTTCGTCACTGGATTTCTGGACAATATAAGACTAACAGTCTTGGATGGCTACCTCGAGCACAAATATATAAGTTCTGAAATGGCGGATCAGTGAGCTGCTGTTCACCCTAGGTAATCCTTTACATGTTCTGCCACCGAAAAGCGTAATAATGCATAAAGGTCGGTATTACCTGGAAAATGAATCCTCAGAACTAAACAAGGAATTCTGTCGTCATCCCGACGCACAGAGATTCACTGGGGAAAACTGCCATAGCAGTTACTTCGAAGATTCTCCCCGAAAAACAATGGACTCTTGGTCCCTTCAGAAAAACAGGACCTCCCGGCTTCCCGGAAGTATATCTCACTCCCGCTTAAAAAACCTTCCCATAGGCCTACGCCGAACTGTCAACCTCTGACCCTACAGGTCAAACACAATGAATGAATAAACAAGGGAAGACAACCCCTAATCAACCTGACATCGCAGGTAAAGACACAATTATACTTATGATACAAACATAAGCAAATAACTTGACAGATGACTCCGTCGAAAATGACAGCAACAATGTCCTTTACGTGTCAAATCAGTTAACGGTGCACATATGGAATTAAAATTTTTAATATACTTTTGGTAGAAACCACATAATGAGACAAAGGATCTCACGTCTTTCTTGGTTTGTGGTCTCGGGGCTTTCTTTAGTTTCTCTAAATTCTTTGGGTCAGGGGTCATGTTTCCCTGATAAACTGTGTGTCCCAGGAATTCTAATTCTTTACATCCAACGCAACATTTGGTTGGTCGGGCTGTTAAATTCGCTTCCCTAAGTCGATTAAACAGCACGTTCAGAGAGTCAATGTGTTCCTCAAATGTTTCTGTGGCTATAAGGATATCATCCATGAAATTTGAGATACATGGATTATTCAGAGGGTCCAATAATTTTCTCATCATTCTAGAGAAGACACTAGGCGCATTCTTCAATCCAAATGGCAATCTATTAAACTCATAGTGTCCTTCTGAGGTACTAAAAGCTAGGTATGGTCTAACCTCCGGCTTTACTGGAATCTGATAGTATCCTTTACTCAGGTCCACTTTTGAGAAATATTTAGCTTTATTTAGTCTGGCAAACAACTGATTTGTATCCGGCAATGGATCCACCTGTCCTTCTGTAATAGCATTCAGTCTCCTGTAATCTATACAGAGTCTATGTTCTCCAGAGGGCTTCCTTAAGAGTACAACACCGGAACTATACGAAGATTCACTGTGTGAAATAATTCCTTCCTTCAACAAATAGTCTATCTCTTCCTTCAAAGCTTTCTCCTTAGCAAAAGGAATCGAATAGGGTTTCATACAGACAGGTGTGGGGTCTATCAGCTTCATATCATATTCCAATAAGTTTGTATGCCCTGGTCGGTCTGTTAACACCTCTGCGTGATTGTCGAGAACCTGTTGCACTCTCTCTTTCTGAGTTTTCGTTAAATGTGTACTGATTTTCACCTGTGCCGCTGTCTCACAGGGGTGTAATGGATATTCAAATATGAAAGTGGTTCCTTTTTCATCTCCATGGCAATGGACAAGGTCAACAAGTGTGTCTCTTCCTGATGTTCTCTTTCCAAATATTTCTTCAGGAGATTCACATGATAGATTTTTTCTTTCCCCTTCTTATCTATCTTATAATTGGTTCTAGACACCTTCTCTAGAACTGTATATGGCCCTTGCCATCCAATTTGTAACTTATTCTGACTACCGGGGAGAAGAAGCAGTACCTTCTCTCCCACAGCCAAATCTCTGTCTTTAGCTTTCCTGTTATAATAGGCAGCATGTTTCTTCCTGGCTTGTTTCAAATTTTCATTGGCAAGTTTCCAGCCAGTTTTTAAACGAGTGGTAAGCTCATTCACATATTGGTATGAGGATGTAATATTTTCCTCTGCCTTTTCGTCAGTCCACGTTCTTAACAGAGCTTCGAGCGGACCTTTTATTGGCCTTCCAAATAATAATGTTGCCGGGGCCATTCCGGTTGAACTATGGGGTACCTCCCGATAAGCAAAGAGGGCGGCGTGAAGGTACTGGTCCCACGTATCTGGTTTTTCGTGTGCCAACTTTCTCAGGATTGACATCAACGTGCCATTAAATCTTTCCACTTGGCCGTTCCCTTGGGGGTGGTACACACTACAATGGAAGTGTTTGGCCTGGAAGATCCTGAAAACTTCTTCAGTTAGTTTCCCCTTGAACTGAGAGCCATTATCAGTCAAGATTTGATTGGGAAAGCCTAACCTTGTGAAAATTGTGAGTAATGCCTCTGCCACATGTTTAGAATCAATCGATGACAGGGCTACTGCCTCTCCCCACATAGAACAAGTGTCCACCAGAGTCAGAATGTAGCTGTTCCTTCTCTTGGTTCGGGTGAGAGGTCCCACAAGATCCACGGCAACTCTCTCAAAGGGTGTTCCCACTATGGGCATTTCTCCCAGAGTTGCTGGTGCAGTCCAATGTTTAGGTGCTACTCGTTGGCACTCTGGACAGGATTTTACATATCGTTTGATATCTTCAGTTATCCCTGGCCAGAAATAGTGACAAGCTATACGCTGTCCTGTTGCGCTGATCCCATATGACCACTGAAGGGAATCGCATGCCCTAGTTCCAACACTTTAGTCCTATATGAAGTGGGAAGGACCAGCTGTCCGTGACCATTGGATTCAGATCCAGCCTTCCTATATATCAGCTTGTTCTTCATATAAAAACTCTCCCTTGCCTGGAGGTGTATGAGATTTGGGCAACTTCTTGAAACACGGCTTGAGTGTTTTGTCCTCAGCCTGTGCCTTCCTCATCTCATCTGGATGAGTATTTATTGGATTATCCTCCTCCTTTTTAGACTGTGATCTGGTCTGCACTGTTGCCAATATCACAGGTCTCTTGGGATTCCCCAAGAAGACATATCTACACCCCAATATCAGAGGGTAGATTGGCTCATTTATCACTGCTGCTTTTATGATTCCTTCCACATATCGCGTTTTCACCTTTATCCGGGCGACGGGAAGTGTCATGGTAGCTACATCCTTGGTTGCAGTTTGAATCTCCACTGTTTCTGTGGTGTATTGATCGGCCTGCACCAGGTGAGAACTCACAACGGAATCGTAATCTAAACCGGTATCATATAAACACCTTATAGTGACACCATTACAGATGACATCTTCACACACTGGGGGGTGGTATGGTTCCTGTAGTTCTGCAGGTTTGACCTTTTTTTCCTTTTTCCCCGATGTCATAGCAGCACAATGAGGAGGTTTCCTTCTACAATGGTCAGTGTCATGATTGTTCATCTTACAATTTTTTACACCACCTTTTCCCTTGGTTGAAAGATTTTCTTTCATCATATTTCCTTTCATCGAATTGTGGGGTTTTATTTTTATTGTCATACCGTGGCCTATCAAACTGGTGCTTACCTTTGTTTTGATCTCTAGGATCAAATTTATTAAAGTTCTGTGGTGCCCTAAAATTTTCTACCTGTTTCTTTTTATTACCTGATACTTCTGCCTGAGCCGCTTGATACCTTTCAGCAACATTTAGCAACTCACCCAGCCTCTCTGCACCTTGTTCCATGAGAAACTTTCTCAGGTCTGGAGCCATGGACTCTCTTAGTTGTTCTATAAGGACCATTTCCTTAAGATCTTGGGTTTTCCCCAGAGAAGTCCATTTCTCCAAGTATGTCTCTATTCGTGCAGAGAACTGGTGGTAGGTTTCACCTGACAGTAGTTTAGCATTCCTAAATTTTTTCCTATAAAATTCTGCGTTCTTTTCATATCTTAACAAAAGAGCCTGCTTTAGCATGTCATAATTTTCCTGATCACCTCTGCTCATTTTGGCAAAAACTTCATAAGCTGCCCCACGAAGCCCTTGAGATAACTTTAAGCTCCACCTTTCTCTCTCTAACCCATATGTGGTAGCTAGTAGTTCATATCTATTTAGATAGCTCTCAATATCATCGTCTTTCTCAACAAAATGATCTAAATGAAAGTTCATAGCTGAGGTTGAGGCTCCCTGACTAGCAGTAGCATCAGAGGTAAAGGGACTGGCACCATTTTCAGGAGCATGGCCTCGAAACTCAAACTCCCTTAGTCGTAACTCATGTTCCCTTTGTAATCTCTTCTCCTCCTTTTCTGCTTCCCTCTCTGCAGTCAATCTTCTTTCTTCTGCAGCCTGTCTTCTTTCCTCGGCTTCCAATGCTTTAGTCTCTTTGTCAGCCTCAATCTGCAACCTCTTAGTCTCAGCCTCAGCCTCAAATTGTAACCTCTTAGTCTCAGCCTCTAACTTTCTTTCGGCCTCTTTTTCTAATCTTCTTTCTTCCCGTTCAATATATTTGTCACATTCAGCAGTGACATAAGCAATCATAATTTGCCCGTCCATTCCTAACTCTTTCGCAGTCTGTACAGCAGCAGATCGAAATTTTGCCAAGTCGGCCATTGTCTAACATACAAATGTAACAATTCAATCTTTCAATAATTATCTAAGGACACTACAGGCACTGAGAGCTCAACGTTATTTATTTTCACCCAAGGATACTTTTTAATTCTTATTATTCCCTGAAGTGAATTACCCCCAATATTTTTAATAGGGAAAGATTCAAAATCCCGAGAGCGAGACCCCAATATATGTGGTAATGTGGGATGTTATAAATACTTATAGGGGACTTAGTGTACTGACTGAGATCAGCTGTGAAGGTATCTGTACCTAATAGGTGTAGTGTTTTACAGATAACCTTACTTGCTACCACATTATGCCTCAGTCAGAATTATTCTGGAATATTGTGATGACTACGTTAAATGTCTAGGGTATGTATATGATGAAGTGTAAGTCACAACAACAACAGACAGATAAACAATTTAATTTATTCCACCACACTTGACAACACTGTGACACTCACACACATGTAACATTCTATAAGACTATCTTAAATGAGTCACTGGTAAATTTTCAAATATCAATATGTATTAAGTACTTTCATTAATATTTATGTCCTGATTCACTTACAAAGTAAACCAGGAATCACAATCAATTTTAATTACAATTTATATGTACAGGTTTTATCAATATGAACTTTGTAGTGACAAATTTTATTAATATTATCATATGTGTGTCAGTTGTGTAGTAGTAATATGAGGTAATACTGGTTTTGTTTTTTCAAGCTATGTTGTTATTTGTCATCATGACTTCAAGTGTTTGTTTATGTTGGAACTAGTATTGGAGATGTTCTCAGTTCCTTTCATTAAAACAATTAATTTCTCCTCTTATTTTTATACAATGTCAGTTTAAGATGGGGTTACATAATGTTGAGCTCCGCTGGCCACATAGGCTTATCTTTCGTGATGTCGGCAGGAAAAGACTCCTCTGCTCGATTGCTCCCCTGTGTTCTGGAGACACCTCACTGTTTGCTATATGGACCAAGGAGTATGCTGTCCGCCTCTGGATTCAGCAAAGCTCTGACCAGGTGCTGCTCAATAACTTTAGGACCACAGTCCCACAATTCATGGAATAATACACAGTTACGTTGAATGGCAATGAATATAGCACAACCTCGATCTGCCGATGTCCCAGGCTTTTATTTAGAAAAATATGCACTGGTGCTCAATGCACTGGTTCTGTAGTAAGTTTATTTGAACATGTGGTGGTGACCTGACGCCTCTGATTGACTATATTCGCGGGTCTAACCAATCGTGCCATGTTTTCCCAATCGTTTGAAAAAAAGTACTCCTACTCCCGTCTCCCCTGACAACAAAAGATAGTATTTATAGCCCGACTAATCGTGTTTAGCCTTACATTTCTTGCGCTCCAATCAAATCGGATTTAACATGGAGACCCATTTCCCGTACAATGGTGGGGTGAAAATCTGCCACTGAGCGATTCTGATTTTGGGTGTTGTCTGACATCCCTCACTATTTCTTTTGGCTATAATTTGGTAATTCCTAGACTATTTGCGTAACGTTTAACATATTCTTTGTCAGCAAGTCCTAAGGAACCCAAATATACAAATTTAAAGGAGCTAAGTGGCTGCGTTCAAAATATGCATTTTCTTCTACCTCCTGTTTACTTCGAATACGATGTGGTGTCTGGGTACTGTAATGTTTTCAAACGTAAACCAGTATAATGTCATGTTTCCTAATAAGCGTTTTGTGAGTTTTTAAAAACTAACTCTCGTGTGTGTAGTGTTTTTTTTGGTCACTGTCGATTTGAAAAAAGCTAGTGCTTGTGGCCTTACACGCGTGATGGTAGTAATTGTATAGCGAGACGCGTGTTTAGTGTTGCATGCGTTACTGCTTCCAGCCTCTCCCTTTCTTTCTATCTTTAGTCCATCTGTCTTTCGTTTTTGGGTAACGTAGTGTATAAAATGACATGAATGGAATTTTAAATCTAGGTCAACTTGCGTATCTCAAGGTTTTTCTTAGAAATGCAGCACATGTTTTATCGTAGAAAGCGGGTATTGAAGCAGTAGGCTTTTACTATCAACGTGAAACGTTACAATTTGCAGACGCAGGAGAAAACAAGGGGGATTTCGAGTACAGTCATTGTGACAGCACTGTTCTTTACCATTCTTCTTTCCTTTTATTGAATTTATGTGTTAGGCTTTACATTTTCCTGATAATTTATATATGTGGATTAGAATTTCTCACGACACTTACACAGAAGAATGAATATGAAAAATACAAGACAACCCAATCCCAACGTTAAAGGCTCTACATGAATAAGCTTAAAGATGGACGAAGAGATGGAACGAGCATTATTCGATAGATATTTGGCCCAAACAGATAAAGGCGATAAAGTTGCCCGGCTAATAATCAAGGACCATTTTAGAATGACATTAGATGTGAGTTATATGTCCACCTTAGTTCTGAAGAGGACATTGTGCACACGTTGGAAACCAGTAGAAACAACGCACCAGGCCCTGATGGTGTCCAGTATCAACACATTTAACAACTGGACGACACGAGAATTTTGAATATGGTGAGGGATCTCAACAACAGCAAACAAAACGCGAAGTGCCAGAAGGCTGGCTCCATAGTTACCTACGGCCTCTTTCTAAAGCTGGTAAAGACCCCACACTGCTCAGCAGCTATCGAATCATCGCACTGCAGAATGTCTATGGTAAAACTACTTGAAAAAGATAGTTGCGAAACAAGTAATGAGCCATCTCGAAAATGCACACGTCCTTCTTGATACCCTGGATAGCTATAGGTCTACGAACGATACGTTAGAAAATGCTGGAACATTTGTGTATGATGTGCATGAGGGATTCCAAGGTAAACGAGAAACGGTTGCTGTAGCAATTGACCTAGAGGATGTTTATAACAGTGTGAACTTTGAAACGTTAATGAACAGTGTACTGACTTGCGGTGTTAACCCTTGGCTAACTAGATGTATAGCAGCTGCCTTAACTGGCAGATCAGTTGCATTTCGTTTGGGAACATGGACATCAGAACCAATGCGCATTTGCCCGGGATTACCACAGGGTTCTCCACTATCATCGGTGCTGTTTAATATCTACACAGCAAAAGTAGCCACCATTAAGCCAACTGGGATAAGACGAACATTGACATTTCTTCTTCATTGATCCATAACCGCCAACCGCCAAAGCAGTCAGCGGCCATCACGCCTGGTGGCGTCTTGTAGGGCAGCAACAAATTGATTCCACTTTGCTCGGTAATTGACCTTTGCTGATGACATACTCCTTTACAGGACTAGTTCTGACCGACAAGAAATGGTCAGTAGCATACACGGGACACTACACGAGGTAGGTAAATGGTGTGAGGACACTTGCTCCAAGATCAATCCCAACAAAGCCTGTATGCTATGATGCTCCTTGAACATACTGAAGGCAGATCTCACAGACATTACTTTCAGTTGGCAGAAAATTGAAAGGCAAGAGAAGCTGAAATACCTCTGAATAACATTCGATCGAGGGTTATCATACAAGTATCAAGTTGATCTAATCATACAAAAGTGCAACAGAGGTCTGGCAGCCCTAAAAACAATGGCCGCAGCGCACCTTGAACATAGACTACTGTTTCTCCTGTATAATCAGAGTTATGTCTGTCATCGAGTATGGTCTGGGAATACTCACGTTGTCGATATCACAATGTGAACGATTGGAACGCGTTCAAAATGAAGGAATGCGTGTAGTCTTGAGCTGTACGCGAGATACTCCCATCGTGACGATGCGGTACATGCTTGGATTACTGTCGATTAGATCCAGATATGCGATGGCTCGGTCAAAAGGCAATATGCGAGTAACCACAGACAAAAGGCACCCCTTTACGGAAACATAGCTGACATTAAGGGAGCGAGAATAAAGCGGAAAATGTCATGGAAGGCACTGGCAGAGGCAACGATTAAGCAGCTGGCCACCGTTGAAAATATATTCAAAGGGGCAGAGTGGAGTAAATCAGACGAGAACTGGACTAATTACCAACAAGTCGTTACCAGCCTTGGCAGAGAGTGCAGAATTTTGGCCAATGGGAGGGCACAGCTTTAAATTGATCAACAGATAAATTATCATGCTGGGAATTATGATGCCATTGAGGAAAGAGAAAACAGTGGCAGTCTTTTTCTAGATGTCGCAAGAGCATATGATGAATGCTGGAGAGATGGAGCTCTTTACAAAATGAAAAAGATTGGCATTACTGGTAAAACCTATAGGTATCTAGAAAACTTTTTACAGGACAGGTATTTTGCTGTACAGGTGAACAATGATAAGTCAGAAATATATGAACAACAGAATAGGATTCCTCGGGGATCAGTGATTTCACCTTCAATTTTCACTATAGCTGTAAATAATTTAGCAGATGAATTTAACGACATTAAGAATGCAGTATCACAATTTGCAGATGACTGTGCCATTTGGCGATCTGGAAAAAAACTTGGAACGTGTTTACCAAAAGCTTCAAAATCAAATAGACAAAGTTTCAGAGTGGATGAAAAGTTGGGGCTTTGTCGTAGATTTTTGATAGGGGAATTAAGACATAGATTGGTCCCTTCTGAATAGAAATAGAACAGGTGATAGCTCAGTGGGAGATGATAATAGAAATAGATTTTCACGAGTGAGATGGTAGAAATTAATAGAGTCTGTCCGTGACATCGAGAATCTTCTCTCTTTCAGCCTATCTTCTGCAACAGATCTAGATGAGTCAGACAATCTATTAGAATATGTATATGTATATATATATATATATATATATATATATATATATATATATATATATATATATATATATATATATATACCACACACATACAAACACACATAAGTGACGACAGTTAGACGCACAGACGTGAAAACTATAACAATGGAATATAAATATTTGGGACGAGCTGACTGACACACAGGTATAAGTTTATGTAAACTTTATTATCGTAAGACAATTGTCCACAACAAATAAGGTTGCTTATCAAGCACATATAATTACACATAGGTTAATGAATTACTAAAAGAACAATAGACCCATAGGTGTAATCTTTTCCCTCTATGTAGAGCCCACGATCCCGTTATCAGAAAAGTTATAGCCTCCAAAGAGTCACAGATATATACGCTATGTTCTATGATTTCTCCTCTATAGTTTAAGAACAGAGTTGATATATTAATCTATCCTAAGAGGAAATCAGCATGTGCAACACAAATTGCATAAAGAAATTTCAAAGTGGGTGCATGAATATAAATGAAAGAATCATTCGTTCTGCTTTCTCTCTGTTCATTCAGCAGGGGCCCCTGACATACATTCTTACCTACACACGTGCTGTTTTCGCCTTCTGACGCAAACTTCAGGACACTTCTCTACAGTGAATCTGTATTCTTTTGATAAAGCGAATCCCAGCTCTGCAGATACAGGTTTCTTCCGATGTTCCGGGGAGCATTCGCTTTATATCTATATTTTCAGATCACTAGTAAGGTCACTTGAATCAGCTTAGGTAAGCAATGTTAAACGGCTCACAAGGTCGGAATCTCGGGGTTTCCCGTACTTAGGAAAAAAAACAGGATGGTAACTTCGATCAAAGGTAAAATTCTTGGTCACACCACAATTAGTCAAAAAAAAAAACGTCAGAAATGTTATGGTTGGTAATTTCTCTCGCCACAGGGGCTGAATGTACAATGAGATTGTTGGGAAGAATTATAATCTGGCTCGATAGGCCCAGTTATTGCATTTAGTTTTAAAGTTAGTGAAATGAGTACTCTGTCTCTTTCTGGATGCAAACACCATGCCAGACAGGTTGTAACTTGGAAACTCACTTATTTAAATTACAAAATGTTTCTTCTATGGTTTTTCTCATATACTGAAACAAAACCGCTGGTAGAGGTTCGGCTGACCCAAATACTGTATAAGGGAAGAGAAAAGTACAAAATACTTAACCATAATATTATACACACATCCTATCCTACCCTCGCGTAAAATATAATATTCAGTTCGGTTATTAACTTTAAGTTAGAGACTATAAGCTTAGCGCTTGTCTCATCGTTTAAACTTCCGTGAAATAAATTCTAATCATTAAAAGAGTCAATCATCATGAATTAGAAATGCGTAAGTATCTCGTCAATACTCAATGATGAATCAGCGCATGTACTAGTTAGTTAAAATATTCTCGGACTGGTTACTAGCAATTTAATTAAATTAATAATAGCCGAATTAGTTTTAGCTAGAAATTATAATTATTTTGCTATCCACAGTAACACAATGAACTTAGAGAAAAATAACTGACTTTCATTTAATCACTCTACACATAAATCTAGTGAAGATATAATAGGCGATTTACCACTTAAATCACACACAAATACTATCAATATTATTTACCTCCAAAACAGAACTACAGACTATCACCGCGAAACTGAGAACTATCCTTTATACAGGTAGTCTAGAACTCGGCTATGTCGAGAAACTAAGAACTTCACTCTACAAGGTATTCAGAACGAAGGAAGCTGTCTTCTAACTGAGGAGTACTGAATGAATTAAAGTTAGATTTCCCGAGTATATATCTCTCTGAAATCAAAGGAAAAAAATATTACGTCTAAAATCCGAAAACCCGAATCACTTGCCATATGTTGCACCTTCGTCCGGATTTACATATTGCCTTGTTCATTCTACAAATGAAACGAATTCTACACACCCTTACTGCTCTGTCTCGCCCTCTGGCAGAGTACAGACAGCTTATAATCGGGCTAACAAAGTCTTTGATCTGGCTATGCTCACCATGTTTTAATTACTTTTCTAGCGAGCTGGTTAACAAGGGAGGCAATAAAGTTGCTCATCTTGTTTCCCCTTAATCGAAAAATACGTTGCCACCTTTCTCTGTTGCAACATCTTACACGATTTCTGCCTGCAGACTCGGTCATAAACGAAATACACTCAAGTTCGTCTTTCATCTCACATCTTACATCGTGAATAATTAACTTATAGGCGAGCAGATTAGAGAAAAGTGATAGACGCTCGTCTTATTTCTTATCCCTGTCTAGAACGAATTAACACGATTCGGCCTCATCAAAGAACTTAGCTTAACAGCAATAAAATGCGTTGCTAATTATTAGAAAGGAACATGACAAAGGTACGAATTGCTAACAATCTAGCGTATGCAAACAGAAAGGTAAAAGAGCGAAAGAAAGGTAGAAGAGCGGAATTAAAGGAAAAGAGAAAAGTAGAATAAAGAATAGATATATGAAATTTATAATTCATAAATCTCTCTGCCACAGGCTTCCAAATTAATGTAAACAAAACAGTAGGTATGATATTCAGCAAAGGAAATTTAAAAAAAAAATAACAAAATCAATATAACCATTAAAGGACAGAAAATGTGTGCCTCCTCAACAACAAGATTTCTGGGCATAACTTTAGATAAACAACTAAATTGGAATAAACATATAGACAATTTAGTAGAAAGCTGTAGGGGACCCCTAAATATACTAAGGATAGTAAAAGGTAATGGATGGGGGGCCAGCAATAAAATAATGCTTATGTTCTACAAGTCTTTCATCAGGGGGAAACTGGATTATGCCAGCATAGTCTATGACTCAGCTGCAGCGTCTAACAAAGCAAAACTAGACAAAATTCAAAATGCAGCCATGAGAACCATTACAGGTGCATTTATATCAACACCAGTAGAAGAGCTAGAAGTTGCTCTTGGCATACCACCCCTTGGTCTAAGACGGAAAGAACTAAGATTACATTATTGGAGTAAAGTAGCACAAGAAGTGACCCACCCAGCACATAAAGCATTTGTCAAAAATCAACCTAGTGTATGGGACGTCCCCTTAAATAAAGATAGATATCCAACAGAGTGGAGAACTATAGAAGATCTAAAGCAGTTCAAAGAACTGCCAAACACAATTAAAAATAGTAATAAATATTAAAGCAAAATACCACCCTGGGAACTAAAAACACCAATCATAGACTACTCACTTACTGAAAAGATCAAACAAAACATAGAAGATAAGGAAGCAAAAATGATAAGTAAAAAGTTCATAGACCAACTAACAAAACAAAGTCTGGCCGTCTACACTGATGGATCCAAGGGTGATAGTGGGCAACTAGGCGCATGAGTCATAATACCACAGTGGGGAATTAAAAAGAGCTACAGTGTAACTGAAGGGGCTTCGATTTTTACCGCAGAGATGGTAGCAATTCTAAAAAGTTTAGAAATAATCGAAGATAGCCCACCAGAAGCTGTTACGATATTTACAGACTCACTATCATCACTACAAGCACTAGAACACCCAGGTAAATGTAGCCGGCCAGACATAAAGGAAGAAATTCTAGCAATTAATACATCACTAGGGAACAGAGGATGTAGTGTGAGGCTAGTGTGGGTTCCAGCACACATAAGTATAGCTGGTAACGAGTTGGCAGACAAGAACGTCAAGAATGGAAGAATAAGTAAAAACAATATAAGAGCAGGACTGGGAAGGTCGGAGATCAAGAGCCAAGTGAAGATAACTATAAACGAGGAATGGAAGACAACATGGAAGAACAGTAGAAAATGCAGACACGCGTTCAAACTGCTGAAAGAACCAACAAGGACGTGCCAGGTCAGAGAAGAATTAAAGATACCATCGAACAAAAAACTGTGGCGTCTCCGTCTCGGTGCAGCATACTTTATGATAGAGGAACCACACTGCCAAGAATGCCAGGAAGAGAATGACATAGACCACTACCTGATTCACTGTAAAAAGTACGAACAACAAAGGCTTGAATTAAAAACTTACTATAGAAATCACAATATAGACATGACAGGTGATAAGGTTTTAAGTATAGATGCCCCAAGAGATGCCCAATCAATACTTTAACAATATATACATACAACAAAAGAAAACATATAAAGGCTAGTACTTCAGAAAAAAACATTCAACCAAATAAAAATTAAGCAACTAGAACTAACAAATCTTTTTTTTTAAAAAACAACAACAGAAAAAAACAAAATCTTACTAACTACTCATAGGACAAGGAAAGACAACAAGGTGTAAAAAAAAACAACTCGAAAAGAACAAATACTAATACAAATTAAAACCAAGTGTTAAGGACAAAAGAAATCTAAAAACACAAAAGAGAAATAAAATGGACAAATACTAATATAAATTAAAATCAGCAACTGCAAACGACAATAGCTATTATAAATCAATACAAAATTAGTAAATAAAATGACACTAAATACCCCAATTATAACAAATTTTCAGGTTGAACAGGGTAGACCAAGATGGAACGAGAAGAAGCAATAACGGTCAGCTGTTAAGTGCCCGCTCTCCACCCATCCCCTCTTCAAAACAACAACAACATGATGCCATTGTGTACACTGATAGGTCAGCAATCCATGGTGAGTGTTGCTGCTAAAAACTTGTAGCAACTTATTCTGACCATGCATTCTGACTAGATTCATTTTTTAATGCATGGGAAGGAACTCATGAAATTGTAGTCACTTTTATTTCTACAGTCGTCTAATCTTGATAGCTATCGTTAAAAAGTTGTCTTATCTTGATAGCTAGGGTTGCCGATAGCTGTGTGAACGATTTTGAGTCACGACCATATATGGAGCGCTCAGATCGTCAGTTCTTTGAAAACAGTTGGCAATCACAATGTTTCAAGATTCATTTCCTTTTAAGGTAATAGGTCTTAAGTCGAACAATGTAGAACATTCTTCGTTTCGTAAATTGGCCTGAGTTGTATTCGATTCGCGTTTTCTGCGCATGTCCCTTTTTGTGGCGTTGGTAAAACGATTTCCGCCCAGGTCAGTCTGTGCTGAGAAGCTGTGAAAGCGAGACGTAGCTATGCGCTAGTCTTCGCTTAGTTTATTCAGGAAGGAGTCCTCATGATTGTTGTTCCTATCTTGAGATGATATATCTCTGTGTTATTCCTAATGCCTGGAGGCATTTGTGATTATTCATTTAATTCCTTATGAACAGGTAATTAAATCCTTTTTTTTGGCTGAGTAACTTTATCGCCATCTTGTGATGTTGACTTTTGCTTAGCCTGCCTTATTCTAAAGTCTACGATATGACTAGTTTGCTCAGCTCACGATCCACTTAGATTGTCACGCATCGATTGATGCCTGTCCTACGGACTATTTGCTTCCTGAACTTTGTTGATGGATCTAGGTTTGATACCTTTGCTGTATAAGGAACATAGAGGACGATAATGTGGCGCTCAAAAGACATGCCTGTCTTGTTGAGGTCAAATCGAGGAGACCATCTTTAATCTCCTAGTTGATATCTTCTAGCTCTTATGGAAAGGGGAAGTTCACTACCTGACTACATGTACAGCTTGTCATGATATCCTAAAAGGCAGATGATGCACATTATTTTGATGCTGTCTGCTGTGCCAGTTGAATTGTCTACATATGTAATAATGACTGTTTGATCGTACCTATGATGTACCTGCTTGTTTATGTCCACACACTTCGTCATTGTGGCGTTTATAATAAATTATACAAAACCGTCACTAGCTGTTGCAAGCATCATTGACTTTTCACGTCGTGAGTTAACGTGACGTCCTTGTGTGGATTGCCTTGCTTGTAATGCTCACTGTCTGAATACACATCTACATCCTACACACTTAAACCAGACAAAGACACCATGCTACTACGCCTCATCATCCCTGGTGTCTGAGGGTGGCACACTACTCTGCAAAGGCCAGGATTGTTATACCTTTAGAGAAGCAGATGAAATACAACACCCTCAACGTTGTGTGGCAAATGTGACATCCTCCACAGAACATTTATCAACACATGTAATACTTACGCAACATTTGCTACGCTACATTTGGTGGCCATAAGCTGGTTTGATCTGGTACCAGCATACTCGGGGTCCCTTACCCGCTTCATTCAGCACTCTACAACAGTCTACAGACAACATCTACAAGACAACAACAGAAGTGCAGAGTTACGAAATTACTCGGCGTTGCCCAGGAACTTTTTCCAAGTCAAGAAAGTGACATTTCCCAGTTTTGTTACATACGGGAGAATCGATTTGTTGCTGTTCTGCTTTGGAGAAGGCCAAGTTCCATCGCTGACGAGTTCTACACTTCTTGTACACTGCATGTACCGTTTGAAAACTCAAGTCTCAACCATCGTCGTAGCTGTTTTGATGCAAGTACAGATGGCAATCAACGTTGGATCTTTGATCTCAGAATGCTGATTACATCCTGTTTGCTGTACTGACGATTGGAGTTCCATAAGTTAAGTGGCCTGTTTGTTTGTGAACTGTGCCCTTATACTTCTACTGAGTCTTCTGTGTTTCATCTCATTCTTTTGTTTACATGTTATATGTTTATGTGTTATTTGTATATTTATATTTATATGTTTATGTTTCTGTGGGTTTTCGGTTGGGCGGAGTCTCCCTTAGATCATACCACGTGATAGAGGTCGTCTATCGTGAGCGTTTTCTATAGGATGTGCAAATTTCCGATACTGGAATTTGCAAAGCGACTGCTGTTGCTATTTTTTGTTAGTTGTGATGCCATGTGTTAGTATTGTTTTCGTTATTTTTCTGCATTCTTTAGTTCTGTTTTGATTTGTTTGTACTTGCTAGCCTCCTCTTTACTATAGTTTAGTTTCATACAACATTTTTGTTTATACACTGTGGTGTCTTGTATTTGTGTTATCTTCTCGTAGATATCATCAAATTTTTTGTGATATTTCTTTAATTTTCGCTTTATTTTTTGTTGATTTCTACGAATGTATTCGTATTGTTGCTAAATCTTTGTATTGTTTACATTGTGTTGTTTACATTGTATTGTTTACAGTGTAATGTTTACATTGTTATTGTTTACATTGTGATTGTGTTTACATAGTCATTGGTTACACTTATAGTAGTTAATTCACATTTAATAGTGGGTTATGCTTATGCATTACTACTACACTGATGATTAATAAATGATGAATAGTATTGTGCACTGTTGAATGGGAAGTGCACCTATGATCAAGAGTTGATTGATGATATTTCAAAAAGGTCTATACACAAGTTCTTTGATATAAGACTTGTTTCCCACAGAGATTGGGATAATAATATAGTGTTGTGAGTAAACAAGTGCTTCATTTAAGACTTGTTATAATTAAATTTGAAATAAGATAATTAATTATTTCAGGTTGTGGACTCATATTATTACTCATCATGGCTACATTTGAGCACTTTATTGAGCAGGGTAAATTGCTTGGGAAGACTGGTGATAAGTTAGGAGAATTTGCAACTGCTCGATATGATAAAGCAATGGAAGCTGAACAAAAGAAACTGCAGATGCAGGTGGATGAAAAAAGATTCCAAATGGAAATGGAAAAACAAAAAAGAGAAGCAGAAGCAAAAGCTGAAGAGAAAAGACTTGAGGCTGAAAATAAAAGATTTGAAATAGAGGCTGAAAATAAAAGACTTGAAATAGAGGCTGAAAATAAAAGGTTAGAAAAGCAAGCTGAAGTTGAAGAAAGGAAGTTACAAAGAGAGTCTGAAGAGAGAAAAGCAAAAATGGAGCATGAAGAAAAACTCTTAGCTTTGGAAGTTGAGAAATTAAGGGTGATGAACATGGGTAATGCTAATGATGCAAATAAGGTCTCAGATAAGACTAATGCAAGCACTTTCAAACTTAACCTACCACCATTCAATGCTTCCATCGACGATATAACATTCTATTTGGACAGATTTGAAACTTCATGTAAAGTACATAACATAGATAAATCATTGCAGGTTTATCATTTGTCCAAAATACTTAGAGGTGATGCTTTGAGTATGTTAAGCATGGTAGATGAGCCTGACAAGAACAACTATGATGTTGTCAGGGCTATATTGTTAAAAAAATACCAACTTGACGAAGACGGCTATCGTCTTCAATTTAAAAATATGTTACCAGAAACTGGTGTGCTATTCTCTGAATTTATTTCAAAGACACGTCTTACTTTTTTACGTTGGGTGGAGCTGTCTAAGACAGAAAAAACTTATGAAGGACTTATGGACTTAATACTTAGAGACAAAGTCATGTCTTCTGTTAATGAGTCTTTCCTTGCTTTCCTTCATGAACGTAAACCTAAAACAATAAAAGAAATGGAAGATGTCTGTAGCCAATACATAACTGCTCATCCTCACACAACCATTGGTAACTCTAGAGTAAAAGAAGATCTGCCAGTTGCTTCGGCAGCACCTTATAGTCAAAACACTAGTAATAGATTCCAACAAAATTTTGATAAGAAAGGTAACCGTAGTTACGGTCAAAACTATGGAAATCAATTTCAGGGTGATTCTTCGTCGAAGAATTGGAGATGAGCTGACAGTCCTCGTTACTTCCAACATAATAATTTTAGGCAATTCAGAAGAGGATATGGTAACAGAGGTTTTTCCTCGCGTAGACCTCAAAACCAAACAAATAGATGTTCACATCAATGTGGACATGATAATAATCATGGAAACTGTAGTTCGAAACATGATAACAGTTATAATAGAGACAATAATAACTACAGAGACAATAACAACAGTGATAACTTCAGAGGTAATAGTAGTCGCGGTAGATCTCAATACAAAAAAAAAGAGATATCAGCAGGCTAACTCGGTTCAACAAGAATCTCAGGGAGCCTGTAATCAGGTTTCTGATAATAAAAACTCTGACACTGTCACTTGTTCTTCATTTGACTTTGGGAGAGCAAACAAGTGCCCCCAATGCAGTACTTTGTTCGAACCGACTACAATATCGACTTTGAGTTGTGGTCACCCTCTCCCCGCTCTTCCTGCTTCGGTTGCACATGACGGGAGAGGTTCTCTAATCCTACATAAGGGTCTTGTTAATAATACTCCGGTCTCACTACTTTTCGATTCCGGATGCACCACTATTGGTGTTGGACAATCGCTTGTAGATCCATCCTGTGCGACAGGAAGGGTTATCAAATGTGTCACATTTGGCGGCACTCTAGAGAAATATCCTACTGCTATAATTCACATTGCCACTCCTTTCTTTATGGGAGATGTGCATGCCTGTCTCTTACCTAATCCTATTGCGGACCTTATTATTGGTCGTATCCACGGAGTTAGGGAATGTACCCCACAGCAGATTACTGCTTGAGAAGATGATAATATGCAAGCTACCAATGCAGTGGTTACAAGAGCACAAGCTCTACAAACACCACAAACTTCGTTGAATAACGATAATGAAGTTCATAGCCAAGATAGTACCTTGGTTATTTCTCGTGACTCGTTCATAAAATTACAAGAAGAAGATCCTACGCTAAAGAAATTCTTCATTCTTGCGAAGAAAGGTGATCCAAATAAGGATACACAAAGAAAATCTTGGATAGAAATGAAAAACGGCGTACTTGTACGTATGGTACAAGACTCGGCTACGTCAGCACATTCGCAAATTCTTGTTCCCAAGAGTATGAGAGTGCAAATATTGCAGCATGCTCATGACTCGCAATGTGCTGGACACATGGGATTTTCCCGTACAAAGTCGAGAGTCCTTGCGGCTTTCTTTTGGCCCTTTGTTAACAAGGACATCCGTATATACTGCCGATCATGTCAGGTATGTCAGGAGGTCAAATCTAGAGGACCACGACATGCTGCGCCTATCCAGGCTGCTGACATCCCTATTCGGCCATTCCAGAAAATGGCCATAGATATTATTGGCCCTTTTAAGATAAAGTCGGCCAGAGGACATCAGTTTATTCTTACATGTGTCGATATGTGCACACGTTGGCCAGAGGCTATCCCTCTAAAGAGCATATCTACTACAGATATCGCAGATGCTCTTTGGCTGAT
This sequence comes from Oreohelix idahoensis, assembly GCA_024509875.1. NCBI lineage: Eukaryota > Metazoa > Mollusca > Gastropoda > Stylommatophora > Oreohelicidae > Oreohelix > Oreohelix idahoensis. The sequence continues at coordinate 295,177 of JAMPIV010008998.1, forward strand.
ATTTTCTCGCTTGGGGTTCCCTAGAGAAATACTGTCAGACCATGGAACTCAACTCATATCTGATACTATGTCTCAAGTAATGTCTACCTTACACATTAAAAGATCTCTCAGTAGCATCTATCATCCTATGTCTAATGGGTTAGTTGAGCGTCTGAATAGAACGCTCAAGACTTTACTTGGTAAGATAACTGAAGACCATCCTCAAGATTGGGACAGGGTTTTACCTGCGGCTCTCTTTGCCTATAGAGAGGTCCCAAATGAGCACACAGGATTTTCTCCATTTGAACTTGTCTTTGGCGCGCGTCCGCGCGGCCCTATGTCTTTATTACACGATCTCATCACTGCCGATGATATTAGTGATGACACTCAATCTTCATATGAGTATGTCATTGCTCTGAGGCAAAAGATCATTGAGGCATGCAAACTAGCGACTGCTTCGTCAGAAATTGCTAAAGAAAAAGCAAGGCAGTTTGCTAACAAGAACAGATGTCTACGACAACTTTGTCCAGGTGACAAAGCATTCGTCCTACTCCCCAGTAGGGAAAATAGACTTCTGATTGCATGGAAAGGTCCATATGCAATAGTCTCACGAATTTCCGATGTTGACTATGTGGTCGATATAGATGAAAAGCATAAGACTTTCCATATCAACATGCTGACGGAATTTCATGAGCGTCCAGACTATTTGCTGCCTATTTTTCAGGCAACGGACGAATCTTCGGTACCTCATGGTCATTACTCATCCCTGTCTGTCATACAGGATGAGGAATCTGTTTTTTCTGATGTCGATCTCCCTCTTCCAGTGGTTCCACTACATTCTATGGAATCTTGGAAAGATGTGTCCATTTCTCCTAATCTTTCTGTTGATGAACATCGTCAAGTCTCGTCGATGTTACAGACATTTAAGGATGTTCTAACCGACATCCCTGGTCACACGAATGTCATAGAACATGACATAATTCTTACCGACAGTAATCCTATTAGGGTTAGGCCGTATCCTATCCCTATACACTTTCAGTCACAAGTGGAAAAGGAATTGGATGAAATGATCCAATTAAACATAATTGAACCATCGACTTCTCCATATTCTTCTTCCATGGTTATTGTTCGGAAGAAAGATAAGAACATACGAATTTGCGTTGATTATCGCAAATTAAATCAAGTCACAAAGTTCGATGCTGAACCTATGCCTTTACTAGAAGATCTACTTAGTAGACTTTCTAATTCTAGATTCTTCACTAAACTTGACTTGTCAAAAGGTTATTGGCAAGTGCCTTTAGCAGATCATGCCAAACCTCTGACTGCTTTCTCTACACCTAGGGGTTTATTTCAATGGAATGTAATGCCTTTCGGTCTTATGAACGCCCCTGCTACTTTCGTTCGCATGATGCGTCGAATACTTTCTCATCGTTCGGATGTCATCGCTTACTTAGATGATATCTGTCTCTTCAGTGATTCTTGGGAAGATCATTATCTGGGTTTATATGACCTACTGTCTACTCTACGTGAGTATAATCTGACAGCAAAACCTTATAAAGCTTATATTGGTTTTGGTGAAATTTCTTTCTTGGGTCATCGTGTTGGTCATGGTCTCTTGAAGACAGAAGACCACAATACTTCGAAAATATTGAACATCTCTGTACCTAAAACGAAGAAACAAGTCCGGAGTCTCTTGGGGTTAATCCAATTCTATGGGAGATTTATTCCGAATCTATCTTCGATAATGGCACCTCTGTCAACGTTGTTGAAGAAAGGGTCACCTAATCTGATTCGTTGGTCTCAGGAATGTCAATCTTCCTTAGACCAGATTAAAAGTATATTTTCTTCTCCTCCCATCCTAAGATTACCTACTCTTGATAGAACTTTTGTTCTTCGAAGTGATGCTTCATCCACTGGGATCGGAGCAGCACTTATGCAGGAATATGCTGAAACTCTGCATCCTGTCATGTACATTTCTAGAGAACTAAATGCGGCAGAGAGGAACTACTCGGTTTTAGACCGTGAATTGTTAGCTATGGTTTGGTCTATTCTCAAACTACAAAGATTCCTCCTGGGCGCACATTTCATTCTAGAAACTGATCAGAAAGCTCTTACAGCTATTCAGACTAAGAACTTGAAGAGTTCGAGATCCACTCGATATGCTATTGCTCTTCAACCTTTTCACTTCACGGTACGAGCTATCCGTGGGTCGGATAATGTGATGGCTGACATTCTGTCTAGATGCCCACATGATTCCAACTAATACTTCTGTTTTATTTCTAGATATACGACAGAGCCATAACACACCTATATTACTACAATACATTAGCACATCTGTCCTCACTTTAGGTGAACACATACTATTGTGCTTTGTTATCATCTTCTTCTGTTCCCATCTTTAATATAAGAAGAAGACTGAGTAGTTAATATAAGGGCCGAAAGTTCCAAAGGCCACAATTATTAATAATAATGTATTGTATAGTATGAAACTTAATGGCTATTAAATAGAATTATATTGTTTGTTTTTTCTCAGCACGTTATTGTTGATCTGAGAAGCTACCTTTCTATTGTCAAACATGGAGAGTTCCACATTGTACAGTTTCTTTGGAACGACAGGAGATGTGTCCTCGATCTTCATTTATATTTAATTTCATTGTGTAATGGTAATATTAAACATTTAGATAATGTAATATTTAACATTCAATATCAGATGTGTACATCCATTCTAAGCGGTATTAGATTATGACACTGCTATTTGATTATAATGATATGAACTTGCATATTTATATTGTATTTTCATGCAAGCGTAGTGTGTGTTGGTGGCACCTCCCCGATATATTTTTTAAATCAGATTTTTTATCTGTTGAGAAATATTCTCACCAGACACTTTATGTTTCAATTTAGCCTCATATTAGGCAGTGCAATTACTTATCCCGCATAATTTGTTCGTTTTTAAACCTTTTTTTTGGTTTTCCCTTTGGATATTTAAAAAAAAAAAAAAGTTGCACATTTTTTTTTTATCGGGAGGTGGCGGTAATGTTGCTGCTAAAAACTTGTAGCAACTTATTCTGACCATGCATTCTGACTAGATTCATTTTTTAATGCATGGGAAGGAACTCATGAAATTGTAGTCACTTTTATTTCTACAGTCGTCTAATCTTGATAGCTATCGTTAAGAAGTTGTCTTATCTTGATAGCTAGGGTTGCCGATAGCTGTGTGAACGATTTTGAGTCACGACCATATATGGAGCGCTCAGATCGTCAGTTCTTTGAAACAGTTGGCAATCGCAATGTTTCAAGATTCATTTCCTTTTAAGGTAATAGGTCTTAAGTCGAACAATGTAGAACATTCTTCGTTTCGTAAATTGGCCTGAGTTGTATTCGATTCGCGTTTTCTGCGCATGTCCCTTTTTGTGGCGTTGGTAAAACGATTTCCGCCCAGGTCAGTCTGTGCTGAGAAGCTGTGAAGGCGAGACGTAGCTATGCGCTAGTCTTCGCTTAGTTTATTCAGGAAGGAGTCCTCATGATTGTTGTTCCTATCTTGAGATGATATATCTCTGTGTTATTCCTAATGCCTGGAGGCATATGTGATTATTCATTTAATTCCTTATGAACAGGTAATTAAATCCCTTTTTTTTTGGCTGAGTAACTTTATCGCCATCTTGTGATGTTGACTTTTGCTTAGCCTGCCTTATTCTAAAGTCTACGATATGACTAGTTTGCTCAGCTCACGATCCACTTAGATTGTCACGCATCGATTGATGCCTGTCCTACGGACTATTTGCTTCCTGAACTTTGTTGATGGATCTAGGTTTGATACCTTTGCTGTATAAGGAACATAGAGGACGATAATGTGGCGCTCAAAAGACATGCCTGTCTTGTTGAGGTCAAATCGAGGAGACCATCTTTAATCTCCTAGTTGATATCTTCTAGCTCTTATGGAAAGGGGAAGTTCACTACCTGACTACATGTACAGCTTGTCATGATATCCTAAAAGGCAGATGATGCACATTATTTTGATGCTGTCTGCTGTGCCAGTTGAATTGTCTACATATGTAATAATGACTGTTTGATCGTACCTATGATGTACCTGCTTGTTTATGTCCACACACTTCGTCATTGTGGCGTTTATAATAAATTATACAAAACCGTCACTAGCTGTTGCAAGCATCATTGACTTTTCACGTCGTGAGTTAACGTGACGTCCTTGTGTGGATTGCCTTGCTTGTAATGCTCACTGTCTGAATACACATCTACATCCTACACACTTAAACCAGACAAAAGACACCATGCTACTACGCCTCATCATCCCTGGTGTCTGAGGGTGGCACACTACTCTGCAAAGGCCAGGATTGTTATACCTTTAGAGAAGCAGATGAAATACAACACCCTCAACGTTGTGTGGCAAATGTGACATCCTCCACAGAACATTTATCAACACATGTAATACTTACGCAACATTTGCTACGCTACAGTGAGAAATCAAGGTTGTGCTTCTCTGTTAGAGTAAAGGGTAGAATCGTCGCTGAACATAGCGGGCCTTACATGACAACAACCTCCAGCATGAGAATGGAGGTAGAGGCAGCTAATGCAGCCTTAAGGTGGTTGTCTGAGACTTCATTAACAAGGGTGGTTAATGTGTCAGACTCACAATCTATGCTTGGGAAGGTCCAAAGTGGATGGCTCCTGCATGAATGGAAAACCTCCATAGAAGGTTCGAATCTTCAGGAACTGATGTGGATCTACTGTCATGGTAGACTAGCTTTAAGAGCACCCATAGAAGATGCACTGGACATGGATAAGGAAGAGATACTGAGGGCAATCAATGATCGCCTGTTAGAAAATGACACTGCAATCAATGTATCATCAAGGTTAAGATTGCTGGAATTTGGCATGAAACGTAAGACCAGCAGGGATGGACGGATGAGAGGATGCATCCGGCGTGTATGCAACCAATGCGCAACAGGAACAATTGGCATTAATACCCTTCGACATTTGCTGAGGTGAGTCTGAGCACCAATGGGTTTGCCCGGAGTGCAGTGACATCGATTCTGATCAATAATAACGAGAACTGAAGGCAGTACTGAAGATGGTTAAAGCAACACGGCATGACAGTATAACACGAGAAATGATTAAGTACATTGGAGCAGCAGGCGAACTATTATTCCTTAGTGTCCAACAAGCAGCTTGGTACCATAAGAATAAACCAAAGGATTGGGAGAATGCCATCATAACACTAATTTTCAAAAAGGGTGACTGTCGTAGATTTTGGATAGATGATTAAGATAGATTCTGGTCCCGTCTGAATAGAACTGAAGAACGTGGTAACTCAGTGAGAGATAAGGTAAAGAAATAGATTTCACGAGTGAAATGGTGAAAAAGGTAGAGTCTGTCCCTGGATTGAGAAGATACTCTAGTCCAGCCTATCGCTACGACTGAAATTTGTTTATCAGACAGTTTACCTTTCTGTATATATTCAGATATACACTATACCATTCACATACACACACACAGATAAGTGACGACAACTTGACGCACAAACGTGAAACAATAGTAATGGTGTAGGGACATTGGGCTGAGCTGACCAACACAGGTAATTAAGTTTATGTTAAGTTTATTTATCATAAAGAAAAAAAACTTCACAACATCTAGTATCAAATATAAAATCATAGGTTACAGAAATAATAAAGAAATAGAAACATAAGTGCAGTTCCCTCTGTTGAGACAAGATCCGTTAGAAGAAGTTATTAACCCCCAATAGGTCAATAGATTAGCACTATGGTATAGAATTTGACTATACTGTAAAGAACAGAGTTTCTAATTAATCTATTCTGAAATGAACAGTATTAGCAAACATGAGAAGAAGAAAAAACAAAGTGAGTACAATGATTATACAATAGAAGAATTATTCACTCCTTCGTTCTCTCGCTTCTGACAAACATGTGGCCACATTTCAATCTCGCTTACCTAATCGTTGATTACAACATCTGTAACATATCTCCGTGGTACCCACAACAAATCCAGGGTTAGGTTTTGGCAAAATACGCCCCAGTTCCCCCAAGACTGATTAATCCTCTTATTGGGGAACACTTATTTTGTTACTGTTAATAGGATTCTGTTTATGTCACATCAAGTAGTCCAGGTAAGAAAAACAAATTCGAGATCTAATGATCGCAGTGTACAGTAGCTGGTAATATTCGATAGTTAAAGAGAATGTCAGGTAGATAAATCTCTCTGGATAAATCTTCGCCACAATACAGTGGTCGGTAGTCGGGTAGTGCGGGTAGTGTTAATTTTGATATTTCTTCGCCACAGCGGGCTGAATGTAAATGAAAAAAATGAAAAAAAAAAGAATCTGGGTAGCTATATGTCCAGTTACAGTTATTCTTAGTGTCATATATTGGTACTCTCTCTCTCTCTCTCTCTCTCTCTCTCTCTCTCTCTCTCTCTCTCTCTCTCTCTCTCTCTCTCTCTCTCTCTCTGTGAAACAAGAGGGCCGAACAGGTCAACCTCGAAGACCCGATATTTACATAAGAATGTTTTTTGGTATTTGTTGGACTAGACTTAGACCCTTTTCTCAGATTAAGGTTGCTGGTAGGTTTGGGTTTGTGATCTGTACTGTATATAGGAAGAAAATACAAACATATAACCACAATATCAGTATTGTATCCTAACCCGCGTAAAGGTATGATTTATTATTATCCACTCGGTTATTAAATTTAATAGAAACCATAAATGTCTAATTTATCTTATTGTTTTTAACCCGTGAAATAAGCGCTAGTCACTGTATACCGATGGCTGTATACCGCTCCACCTATGTCTCAGTCTTGACATATGGATGCGAGTCATGGGCAATGACTACAACCCACAAAAGTCAGATCCAAACCTCAGAAATGAGGTATCTGAGGAAGGTGGTTGAAGTAACAAGAAGAGACATGGTACACAACCAGACGATACGTCAAGGCCTTAAATCCCACCCCCTGCAGACCCAAGTAGAACAGTCCCAACTAAGATGGTTTGGCCATGTCTGCAGAATGGGAGAAGATCGGCTACCACGACAAGCATGGGAAACAAAGAGCCAAGGATCCAGACCCCAGGACGACCCAGAGTCCGCTGGGAGGACAACATTAGACAATCTTTGAAGGACCGAGGACTAGAATGGAACCAGGCCAGGAGGAAGACAGCCGATAGGATAGTCTGGCGCTCTCTCTTCCAAACCTGTACACCTCACGGTAAAAGGGGAACGACTAAGTAAGTAAGTAAGAATTAGAGATAAATATATATTTCATCAGTACTACATTGCCTAGTGCATTTACTAGTCAATTAAATCACTCAAATGCTAGTATAAATATTTACCGCAATACAGAAATTAAAACTATCTCCAACGAAAAACTAAGAAAATCCACTAATACAAATGGCTCTAGAATTCGAGCTAGATGTTCTGAAAATTCTGTGGCTACTAGATAAATTGAGTTTAAAGGATGAGGTATATATATGAACTAGGTAGAAATTCGCTAGCGATTGCGAGATTTCACGCCTTAGCCCGTATTTTGGGCAAATCTGCGGTCGATTTCTGAATGAAAGCTTTATTTCTCACTTTTGCCGACCGTAGGCGTTGTCCCACGGGCAAATCGTCTCTTTGATCTCCCTCGTTCCGTACCTTAATTACATTCTCTGGGACTCACGAACAGACGGCTGAGGTCGGTAACTGCGGTATTCGCTCCTTTCTGTTCTTCATTCGCTTATTCCCCCTGAGAATGTGCAATCCTTCAAAGGTACAACTTTTGACTCTTTCTACACGCGTTCCGTCTGGCCTGTCACTATTACAACGGTTGCCCAATCGCTGGCGTTATAATTCAGTTAACGGCTCTTACACGCTAGCTGTTTACCTGTCCCTTCTCAGTGTCCCAGGTAAAACCTACTCTAGAATCCTGGAGCAGAGACTCAGACGCCTAGCAGAGCCACAAATAGATGAGGTCCAGTGTGGCATCTAAGCAAACTGAAGTACTCAAGACCTGATTCTCACACTCAGACAGCTGAGTGAAAAGGCCCTTGAGTTTAAAGGTGAGATTCATCTTTGTTTTTTTTTTGGATCTGGAATAGGCATTTGACAAGGTCCTCTGGAGCAAACTTTGGGTCCGCTTGGCAAGGAAGAACATCCTAGAACCTATGATTCGTACCATAAAGAGTTTCTACAAGTCTTGCAGAAGTTATGTGAAGACGGCAAAGAATAAGTCAGAAGAGTTCAGGATCCCCACATGTATCAGACAAGGTGATATCCCGTCACCGTTTCTTTTCATACACCTCATGGACGATATCATCAAAGCATGCAAGGAGAGGACATGAAAGTATTCAGTGGGGTACTGGAAGATGAGACAAGTTTGTATTTCAGAACTGGCATTTGCCGATGATGTTGAACTGATGGTTAAATTAGAGGCACATCTTCAATCCAACCTACATGTCTGGGAAACTTTTTCAGGCCATAAATCGATGATTCCTAAGCAAATTAGAAGTTGGCAAGAAGACGAAGATGGCGGTATACTAATCCACCTATGTCCCAGTCTTGACGTATGGATGGGCAATGACTACAACCCACAAAAGCCAGATCCAAACCTCAAAAATTAGATATCTGAGGAAGGTTTGAAGTAACAAAAAGAGACATGGTCCACAACAAGACTATACGTCTTGGCCTAAAAACCAAACCCCTGCAGACCCAAGTAGAACAGTCCCAACAAAGATGGTTTGGCCATGTCTGCAGAATGGGAGAAGATCGGCATACCACGACAAGTGTGGGAAACTAAGAGCTAAGGATCGAGACCTCCAGAACGACCCAGAGTCCGCTGGGAGGACAACATTAGACAATCTATGAAGGACCAAGGACTAGAATGGAATCAGGCCAGGAGGAAGACAGACTATAGGATAGTATGGCTCTCTCTTCCAAATGTGTACACCTCACGGTAGAAGAGGAACGACTAAGTAAGTAAGAGAACTGTGGGAGCAGTGGTGCAAAGCTTGAACAAGAGTTGGGACACCAAACGAAGGATAGCCACCTACCGAGCCTGGTCACCAAATTATCAAAATGGAGAAGGTTTGTTGCTGTCCAAAAAAACGCCACTAGGCGTGATGTTCACTGATTACTTTCTCAGTAAGCTGCTAAGGATCGAAGAAGAAAAACAATGTCAAAAATGCTATTCATTCCTCACGAAACTTGCCATTATTCAGCCGCCTGCGCCGTGTCAACGAGTGGTCATTGGCAGTTTCCTTTCATGTTTGGACATTTTAGGTACTGCAATAATTTTATGTCACCTTCCTGTTTGTCCCCCCTTCCCCTTACATGTGGTGATGATTGAGCCTAGTCTTTTGTGGTTTCACTTTCAAAGTTGGATATTTCCTCCTGATTTTATTCATTCTGCCTACTCGAAGTGTTTGTGAAAGTAAACATTTTTATATAAATTTACTATTTTGAATTCTATATCTGTCGTGAGTTGGGTTTTAAACGTAATTTGTTAAGACAATTTTAGTGAACTGCAAGAATTATAGAGAAAACACAGATAATGTGCGAAATTATGGAGAATTTAAAGACAGCCTGGAAGAAGATCTATTACAGCTATTCCCTTTCCAAGCCCCACAACTCACTCATGTATTCTTAAGTTTCACCCGCTCTCTCTCTCTATTGCTACATCTAGGAATATTGCTACCGTTTTTTCATTCTTTTTGAAGCCTGTATGTTCTAGCTCCAGCAGTTACTCTATTGTACTGTACTATGCTGGCTTCTAAAACCTGCCTGAGTTGAGGTGTACAAATTGTATTTTTCTAGGTGAAATTTTAATCTGTTGTTAACTATTGTTTCTAAGATTTTTCCTAGATGTGATGTTAGCGATGTTGACCTGTATGATCTGACATCATGCAGTTCCTTATCTGGCATTAGTATCGTGATGACTACTGCTGTCTTTTATGCGCCTGGTATTTTTTCCATGTGCCATATTTTGTTGTAGAGGGATGCAATTACCTTTAGAGTGGTTTTTGGTACTTTTTATGAGGATTTCATAGCTGAGATGTTGTATTGGCTTTTCCTATTAATGATGTTTCTATTTCATCTACTGTAATGTCTGCATTTAGATAATTAGCGTCCGCATGTTCTATTTTTAATTTTTGTAATAGAGTTTTTCGCCTATTTATCTCTGCCTTATCTAGAATGTCTTTTGAACTTACCTGATAGAAGTATGTTACTTTTTCTCTCTATCTGTTTCCACTGGCTCTGTGATTTTAATTGTTGGAATTATAAATTTCTTCTTGTTTCCTCCTTTAATTGCTTTTAATTTTCTCCACAAGAGACTAAAATCACGCCCTGTGAGACGACATGTTAAAGAAAAGCCAGCAATGTTACTGTAAGACCAGAGCCGGATTAACGTAGTAGCACAAGTAGCATATGCTACGGGCCCCGCGCTTTTAGGGGCCCCGCGCCAATAAATATGTACATAATTTTTTGGTCATCTTCTAATACGAGCGTTGATGGGAAGGAGCGAAGCTCCTGACCGGGTTGGAAGGAAAGTCCACTGACCCCCCAGCCTCGCAATGACATGTCATTGGGCCAAAAGAGCTGGAAAGCTCGAGTGCCGCTGGTTAGAGAGAAGAAAAAAAATACGAGCGTTAAACCAATGATCTTGTAATTTATGCCATTTTTAGCGCCTTTTCATTTGGTGTCACGAAATTGTGAGAGAAAGAGCATAAGAGGGTGACTTAGTGTGACTCTTCATTATTTTAATCTTAACTGTTTGCGGACGGAAGCCATTTAAGTAGCGTTGAAAATTTGGTCACGTTTGGACGGAAGCCACTTTTTTGGCTCTAGGCGACTGCCCCTCTAATTTTATTTCGTTCTTTGTGAAATGAATTTGCATTAACAATAAAAACTAGAAGTTAGGAAACGGAAACCTCCTGTTTTAATTGAGGTATACGGCGTGCTCGCAATCTCTTTCGATCTTGATTAAAATTTCTTGATTTGTAAGGTTAGAAAACTCAAAAAATGAGCAGTAGACACAGAGATATTGGACGTAATTATGCTTCTGGAAGTGAAAAACGTAAAGCGAAGGAAGAAAAAGAAAGAAGAGATCAACTTGTGATATCAAAAATACGTAAGCTGTCAGAATATTTTGATGTTCTTGGTGGTGGTACTCTAACCGCTGAAGCTGGAAGTACAGGAACAACAAGTAATAGTGCAGGCTGTGCAGCAGAAAATATACAGCAAAACCCAGTATACACTGAGTCTGAATGTGAAAGAATAAGTGAAACGAAGAAGTACTCTAATGATATTAGTGACTGGCCGAACAATATAGATCATTGTGAGCGTGAATATTGCATATCCAAGGGAAGTGAAAAATGTCAACATGTTGATAGTGCCTTCTCTTCATCCGTGCGATTGTATGACACTGAAAAGAAAACTCGATACTGTCAGAAGTCTTATTTTACACATATTCATAAACTTACAAACAAGCAACATGCAAGAAAATGGTTATGCTATTCAGAAAGTAAAGGGCGCCTATTCTGTTTCCCATGCAAACTTATGAGTTATGAATGTTCATCAAAGTTTACTGTGGAAGGGTTTAATGACTGGAAAAATGCAAGCAATCTATTGCGTCGACATGAAGAAAGCTCCTCACATAGACAAGCTTTAATTTCACTGTTGATGCGTAAAAACAAAGGTGAACGTGTCGATTCCCAGCTTGTGAAACAAATGGACATTCAAGAAAAGTATTGGCACAAACTTCTAGAGCGAATAATTGAAGTTGTGAAGTTTTTAGCAGAACGAGGCCTTTCATTTCGTGGCGGTGATGAAATTGTTGGGTACCGTTAAAACAGGAATTACTTAGGGTTGTCAGAATTACTGGCCAAGTTTGACCCTTTTCTGGCAGAGCATATAAATACTCATGCAAACAAAGGATTTGGACATACATCATATCTATCTAAAACAACGTGTGAGGAATTCATCAATCTGATTGGATCCAGCATACTGGATCACATTCTCTGTGAAGTGAAGAAATACACTGTACAAGTATTATTCCGTTTCATTGGATTCTACTCCAGATATATCTAATATGGACCAGCTGACTTTGACTCTGCGCTATGTTTTGCCATTTGGACCAGTTGAAAGATTTGTGACATTTTTAGATATGGAAGGTCATAGTGCTGAACAGCTTACTAAAAGTCTACTTAATTTTTTAAAGGCAAATGACATTGATATTAAAGACTGCCGTGGTCAAAGTTATGACAACACCAGCAACATGAGTGGCAAGTTTATAGGATTACAAGCACGAATTAATTAATAATGATAATTACTATGCAAATTAAAAATGTGTGTGTTCAAATATGTTTGTGTTGTTTTATTGGGTTTTTTTTAAAGTATAGGGCCCCTTTCTTAACATATGCTACAGGCCACGCACTAGCTTAATCCGGCCCTGTGTAAGACACATAATGAGAGGAACTTGGTTAAAGACCGCAAACTTCAGCTCTGCACTACGATTCACGACAATAGTGGACCCAAAAATCAATCAATCAAAATCAGTCAATATAAAGTATAAATCTGTAAATAAATAAACAAACAACACACAAAGGTATGTTATCAGGCACTCAGTGAGAAATAAAGAAGTAGAAGACCAGACAACAGAAAAACAACAGAAGTGATAGGCTTACCAGGAATCGAACCAGGACCTTCCGAACGGCACCCACCGCCTAGCCATCTGTGCATGGTGTTTGTTTTTCTTTTTTATCGATGGTGAGAAACATTCCGTTCACCCTCTGAAGGGTTATAATTTGGATATATATATATATATATATATATATATATATATATATATATATATATATATATATATATATATATATATATATATATATATATATATATATATATATATATATATATATATATATATATATATTGATTTTTTATTTATAATTTATTTAACATGTAAGCACAATTGTGATTTTCCCTATTTACAATGATTTGAAAAATGTGATGCCACTTTCTCATATCGACAGTTGTTCATATTATTTGGAATTGAAAACAATATATATCCTTATTATAACCCATCAGAGGTTGAACAGGATATTTTTCTTCATTGATTTAAAAAAATATATATATAGTGTTTTCAAGACGAAAATAATATGTTCAGTTAACGATATGTGAACATAGTATCATTATCACCTGTCGAATTATTGTAAATAGAGCCAATCAAAATGACCAGATTGTGTGTGTGCTTATTACTCCAAAATGGTTGTTTCATTCCACCCGGTTACGGTATGATACAACAACAGTAAATAAAATAAAAATAACTGGGAGAAGGTGTACAAGCCTGAGTTGTTTGGTGTGATATTTAATTGGCCTTCACTTATCATTAGTAATATGTTTTATAAGAACATCACTAGACTTTTACTTACCCTGCTATATACCCACTGAGAATTATAACGGGCGGCATGAAGACAACACCTATAAAAGAAGTCGAAAAGATTATACGCCTCCAGCCAATGGAGGATAGAAGAGACAGCAGGGCTCAACAACAAGCTGACAAATTCAAGAGACTAACAGACCATCCAATGTGACATAGAATGAGTACTCTTAGACGGCAAATATTCAAACGAAGCAACTTTGTAGAATCAACCAAACCACAGATGAGAGCAGCTTCCATAAATGAAATGTCTACTATAAAATAGGGTGACCATATTAAATTTTTTTAAAGAGGACATTTTCTGATTTTTGTTGACTAAAAAGAGGACAAAATGAGGACACTTTTTAAGAAAAGGAGGAATCAAAGGAGGACACATTAATTTCACTAATTTAATACATTTATGTTAAGAGTTATGATAAACTATTTTGAAATACTTCCACAAAATTGAAAAAAAATGTGTAAATCTTCATAAAATGTACATTCTAATAATTTTTCCATCAAGCATTCTTTTTCAACATCACTAAATATTCATTCTTTAACATTGTACTTGTCACTTGACATTATTTTTGTCAGTAAGGTCTGAATTTCCAACTAAATACTCATGGGGCTCTGTACATGAAACATTCTTATAATTGTATTGAGCTTGTAAAATTGTTTTAATACATTCATCAGTGAATCGGTATCTGTCCTTTGTCCACTGACTTTCCATTAAAGAAAAAAATCCTCTCAATACTATATCATTATGTCCTGGAACAGCAAGAAAATATTGAGCAATGAGCAGTAGTTAAATAACTACATTTCTTTATTGTTCAAAGAATGTGGTCCACTTTTCATATGCCAGTAATTCAATCAAAGTATAAACATTCAGTTTATAGTATTACTTACTCAATGAACAACAAGAATAAAACTAAAATTTCAGTCGATTGATGTGGATTGAGGTTAGTTGTGTCAAAGGTCAAAGTAGAATAAGTAATGATGGGTACTAGCGTTGCCACTCTGAATTTTGAAGAAAAAAAAACCTAGATATCGGCGACATAGACGATTTTTTTTTTTATTACCTTGGTCGATTTTTGGGCTCTTTGGTTGATTTTTGGGTTATTTTGGCCGAAATCTAGGTGGCGTTCTTCAACTAATAAATAACAATGACACCTAGACGGGACCAAATCCACCTGGGAGTGATAAAGCTGATGCATACCTACTCTCCAAGGTTGCCACTCAAGTTCTAGAGATAAACCCAGATTTTCTTCTTAAAAAACCCCAGAAATACCCAGATTATTTTATGCCTCAAATACACGGGATAGACGATGCTTACACAATCTTTTAGTGCAACTTTAGCACAAATAAGCTGTGTGCTACCAATTTTTATTTATTTCTTCATTTTTATTTTATTTTTTATTACCAAAAATTCACAATTATATAAAAATGATTTTATTAACACCCCAATATATGAACTCTTGAAAATGAGATATTTTAACAGTAACATACTTACAGTAGTTACATTAACAAAATGTTCCTCAAATCAAATATAAAATGTTAGTTGTAACTTGTTACTGTTGAAAATTGTCACTTGTCAGCGACTCGGCATCCATGTCGACAACTTCTCCTTCGTCAAGATCATATGCATGAATTGACAACGTGGAATCTTGATTGTGGAGTTCCAAAATCTTTGCATATCTCTGCCGACAACGTCCTTCACGCACATCTTCAACCACGCTTTTACTAGGATTAAAAAACACTCTTTCGATGCATGCTGAGGAGTGAGGTAGTGCCATAAGCGTGCACATGAGGTCAGCCAAAACATCAAATTTCTTCTGGTTATTAGCATCAGTTACTTGTTGCAGTTCCAGCCAGAATGTGGGCGAATCCTCATCCACCAGATGTCCAAGATCTTTTCGGTACGATGCCAGTTCTCGCCATTGATCAGACAGGCGATCAAGGCTCTCTTCTGAAACAACTGTTGGGAACTGCTCTGCTAATGTAATGACAGAAGGTTTGTTGATCTCGAGAGCTTGCTTTGGATCCAATAGCTGCATTTGCTCCAGAACACTGTTTTGTCCAAGTGAGCAATGCCATACTGCATCACATAGGCAGCCTTGGTGCGCTTCAGTGACATTTTTTGAGCAATTGTGCTGTCTGGAAACATCTGCTTGCAACATTCAATCAAATGATCAGCTTGCGAAAACGGAGCATTATGTTCTGCCATGAAAGCCGACAACAGTATCTCCGCTTTAGCAATTTTGTCTTGGAGACAGGGCTCTTTTGGTTTGATGAAAAACTTGCTAATGTTCAGAGTTTTGCTTTTGGCTTCGAAGTTTTTCATTTGCTTCTGTGTGCTTTTATGTGTCAATAAAGCTGTTTTGTTGGCATTAGTTAATGTACAGGAACAGACTGTACAAATCGCAGCACAGCGATTGCCAAAGTCCGGCTTTATCCAATCCTTCAGTTCGCTGTATGTTAGCCATTCCTCACAAAGAGCCTGCTGATACCATGGCTTCACTTTTTTACGCAGTGGCGTGTGTGTTGTCATGCTGCTACAACTACCTATCGAACATTCTTCATCGCTCATTTTATAATCTTATAATAACAAATAAACAATATGCTGTTTATCTGCTTAAGTCTAAAATTTAAAAAGAATACTTTTACATGCTTTGTAAATCCCAATTGTCAAATATACCCAGATTAGTGCAGATTTGGAAAAAAAAATACCCAGATACCCAAACGGAAGCCAAAAAACCCAGATCTAGTAAAAAAAAATACCCAGCTGTGCAACACTTCTTCTGTCAAATCTGAACGAATGTCAACATGGCCAGATTTAACCAAATTTCGATTTTTTTCGCATTTTAAAAAAACTTCAATTTTTTTCTTCTTTTTCTAATTTTGTTTAAAAGCCGGAAAAATCGCACTTTTTAAAAAGCCACCGGACGCTATATTTTGATGTTGGAAGCCGGACAAATCCGGACGTATGATCACCCTACTTTATAACCCATCTGCACTGCACACAGGCTTCCAGTTTGTAAACAACATTGTTTCCATGAAGTGATAGTTAGTAGGATACGGAACTTGCCCTCAATTGCTTACCGTAAGCATGTATTAGCTCTAGAATTGCCACAGTTATCCAAGTAGGACATGGTAAGCATGTATTAGCTCTAGAATTGCCACAGTTATCCAAGTAGGATCGTGTCATCTAAGGAACCTCGACTGATTTAATGAGCCATTCGCGGTTTCACCGTGAGACAGTGTGAACTTAGACATGCATGGCTTAATCTTTGAGACAAGCATATGACTACTGGCAGGATCAACCAGATAACTGTCCTTCGAACAGAGCATTTCGTCGCTCGCGTCGCGCGGGGAGGGAGACAGCGCTCTGTGCAGAGCGGATCCCGGCGGCCCCGGCGATTTTATTCTTGCCAGAACCACTGGCCGCCCGCCTGCCGACTAGTCAGTCGGACAGGACTGGCCGAAAGCGACACCAGATTACTGACTGCCGGCCCACGACTCGTTGCGAGAGCGGGGCCGTTTTTCGAGACTGTTGTCGGGCCACGATACGGAGATGCGACTGCTTGCTAACATCACGACCGAAGGCTGCGATTTACGGACACAGGAGCTAAACTACTGCCTCGCTAACCGATGAACTGGGAGGGCCCGGTCGTACCGGGATCACCACGCGCAGTCTCTCGAGATATATATATACGAGGGACGGTCAAAAAGTAATGCCTCGTAATTTTTAATTTCATTCAATAGGCAAGAAAACCGATACAATTCACATTGAAATGTAGCCCCAAGTCTGAACTTCAATAATTTATTTCTCAATGTAGTCTCCGTTATTTGTTACAGTTTTTGTCCATCTTCTCACAATGGCATGTATCCCCGCACGGTAAAAATTTGTGTCCTATTTCCTAAGGCACTGGCGTACGGCGCGTTTAAGGGTCTCGGTGTCCTCAAAGTGATGTCCGCGAAGATCTTCTTTCAGTGGTCCAAACAGATGGAAGTCAGAAGGTGCAAGATCGGGACTGTAAGGGGGATGTGGTAATAATGTCCAGCCAAATTCTGCAATCGCATCAATGGTGCGTTTAGTGGTGTGTGGCGTGGCATTATCGTGCAACAGTAGTGCAGTTCTCTGATCTTTTAATGGGTAAAGTCGCCGAAGACGACCTCTAAGCTTCTTCAAAGTTTCAATGTAACGGTCTGCATTCACCGTGTTTCCCTGTTCCAAGAAGTCGAGAAGAATCACACCCTTCTCATCCCAAAACACGGAGGCCATAACTTTCCCTACAGATGGTGAACTTTTGAACTTCTTTCTTGTCGGCGATGTTGTGTGATGCCATTCCACTGACTGCCTCTTGGATTCTGGTTAAAAAAAACCCAGGTCTTTAATGATGTTCTGGACACTGCCTTTACTAATGGACAACATGGAAGAAAGTTCATCCAGTGTTACCCGACGGTCACTACGAATGATGCCATCAACTCGATGAATGTTGTGTGGAGTCACTGCGGTAGACGGACAGCCAGTCCGCCTTGCGTCAGCCATTGAGGATTGACCTACTTCAGCTTCGTCACAACGATGTACCCAACATCGGACAGTGCTAACATCCACTGTTGAATCTCCATACACATTCTTCAAACGTTCGTGGATGCGAATTGGGGTCTCGCCTTCAGCATTGATGAATTCTATGACACAACGTTGTTTTAACCGAACGTCTTTGGCAGCCATTTTTAAACTGTTACAGTGGTGCCACCTGTTACTGAAACAGGTTGGTAATGCTATACAGTGCAGAAGAGTGTTTGAGGAATCCTGCTAAATTTACAAATTGCACACCGATGCAGTATTTACATACATAAAAAATAGGAGGCATTACTTTTTGACCTTCCCTCATCAGCCCAGGATTTTCTCTGCCTTCCTCTTCTCCGTTTACCTTCGACTGTTCCCTGAAGGATCGTTTTCGAAAGGGAGTCATGACGAGTTACATGCCCAAACCAGGCAAGCTTTCGACGTTTCACTACTGACAAAAGTGGTTCTTGGTGACCTGCATAGGTGTTTATCTTCTCTCTAACATAGACATTTGTTTTGTGCTCTTTATAGCATATAGTATATATATATATATACGAGGGGCGTTCAGAAAGTAATGCACCACATCGTTTTTCTCAGCTAATAATGAAGATAGAAGCATGAAATTTTGCACACTTCAAATATGGCATGTGCCAATTGTGTGCACTAAATTGCACCGCAACCGGCCAAATAGTGCGGCTGCCATAAACCGTTGAAATAGAGCGTGTTAGCAACTTGCGTTATAAGCAGCGAATTGTGATAGAATTTCTCGTTGCAGAGAAGGAAACTAATGTGAACATTCACAAGCGTCTATGTGATGTGTATGGAAGTTTTGCAGTCGACAGGAGTACAGTCAGTCGCTGGGTTCAGAGAATCAAAGAATCAGGAAGTGGAGATACGGAGCGGCTTGATCGGCCGCGCTGTGGACGTCCTGCCACAGCCACCAACGCAGAAATGTTGAAATGCGCTGAGGGCATTATTCTTAGTGATAGGCGAATCACTACTCAACAATTGGCCTTACAGCTGTCAGTCAGCATTGGTAGTGCAAATGCAGTTATAAAAACTCTCGGATTTTCTGAGGTTTGCGCAAGATGGGTTCCTCGAAGTCTCACAAATGACCACCGATTGCAAAGAAAAGCAATTTCTTCTGAATTGTTGGAGCGTTTCAGTGCTGATGGAGAGAACTTTTTGGCTAAGATCGTTACAGGTGTGTTATGTTGTATTAGCGCTTGATTGTGCGTTGGTCAAACTTAGATATATAGCTATGCTATTACTTTTTTTGTGTGGTGTCGATAATTTATTGTTGGTTATGTATAACTTGTATAACTTGTTTAAATTACTGATTATGTTTTGTTTAGTTATAAACTATTTTTTATGATATTAGTATAGGTATACTTTGTTATTTTATTTTGTGCTTTTCGATCATGTTTGTATGTATTATAAAATACTTTGTTTGATCTAAATAGTTATTGGTATATATTTTACCAACTTTCTCTATATTCATACCTTTTGCTTTCCATATGTTTTTGTTGATTATTCTTCATTCTATTCTTTCTTTTCTGTTGTCTTTTCAGTATGGTTTCATATTTTGTTTACATTCCGTGCGTTGTGTGCGTTTCGCATCCTTCTTATATACTTCTTCTTTCGCTTCTTATACTTTCATTCTTTGTATTGTCAGTTAATGGGATAACTTAATATAGTGTAACTACTTGTGATATTTGTAGTTATTTTACATATAAGAAATTGTTTGAATGTGATATTATTGTTTTTCCTCATATTCGGATTTCATACTTACCTTTATTACGGATCATTTTTCTTTTGCTTGATATTGTCTTTTCTTTTACTATCGGTTGTTTCCTATTTAATTGTTCTGTATTCACTTAACTCGGTTTTGTAATGCATTATTTTTTAGTATGTTTAATTGATTATACATTGGATATTTCATTTTTACATTTCACTTAATGCTTATATTTTGTAGATGTCTTATTTTGACTTTACTTAAGGTAATTCTTATACGCATATCTTAGAGATTCATTGTCCTCTTAACTTTTTTGGGGGATGTATTTGTCAAAAAAATGATAGAATCATTTTTTTTCTCCGCGGGTGAGGTAAGATGTTAAGAACAGAACTGGTGTAAGGGACGTAAATCTGAGTATATTAGTAGTCAAGATAGATTCTGAGTTGGAGCACTTGTTTGCTTGTTGGCTATTGAATTGTTTTGAAAATATCTCGTGGTAGTTTCGAGAGATAGATTACAGAAGGCGTGGAAAAACGCTGATCATCTCAAGTGTGAGATATATTTATTCTGTAATGTTTTGAGCGGGTGAGAATAGTTTGCGGCTAGCCCGCAGATGATTGATTGACTGAGTTGTGTTGACCGTGAGGAAGTCTCGTGACTGCTTTTGAGCGGAACGAGTGTGTTATCTGGAGAGAGTGTTCTGGGCGTTTTGACCGGGTAGGTCAAGACAGTGTTTTTGGGAAGTGTGAAATGCCTGTACAGTGCTGAAGTTAATATGTCGACGGATTTTTCGCTGTGGGTACAGCGTAGTATAAAACTGCAGTTTGAATTATTGTGAAAATGTTTATGAGGCCAAGATTTTGTGTAGGCCATTTTGATAACTGCAGTGTGCAGTCTTTAAAGGCCATTATTTCCTGTGAGAGGATAGTAGCTGAAGATTTTGTGTAGGCCATTTTGATAACTGCAGTGTGCAGTCCTTAAAGGCCATTATCTCCTGTGAGAGGATTGTTATTGATGATACTTTAAAGCGCTGATGAATATATACAAAGGCCATTATCTCCTGTGAGAGGATAGTTGTTGATGAATTATATAAAGGCCATGATCTGTGAGAGGATCGTTATTGATGATACTTTAAAGCGCTGATGAATATATATATATAGGCCATTATTTCCTGTGAGAGGATAGTTGTTGATGAATTATATAAAGGCCATTGTTTCCTGTGAGAGGATAGTTGTTGAGGAAGAGATAGCGCTGAATTATTGATAATACTTTATAGCGCTGATCTCATAGTAACTGCCGAGTGTGCAGTCCTTATGTGTTAAGATATATTTCGTGTTATGCTGTGAAGTGTATCCTGACTATGTGCATTTTATATCAATGTGTTGTGACGTGAATAAACCAGTATTAAATGTCACCAGTCGTTTACAACCATCCATGACGCTTGTGTACGTACCTGTGGTGTAAACGACTAAACCAACACACGCACTCAATATTCTAGACGTGACAGTAGTAACACATATTTATTACTAGCCTAGGTGGCGATGATGTAGACTTGATGTAAAGTTTCTTTTCTTCTTTCCACTCTGTCAAGTGTCAGTCTGTATGCTCTGTAAGGAAGAGTGGTGTGTTGTTGAGATCAGGCATGCTCCAGTCTACCCAGCTGTAAATGGGTAACTCACCCTAGTCCTGAGTTAGGGAAGGCAAAGGCTCCAGGGGAAGCAGGCCCTAAACTTGGTCACTTCAACCGACGCAGGATGGTGTATGTATGAAGTAGAAGTGTAGAGTGTGATTACCGCGAATGGTGTACTGTTCGTGTGCTGACCAATATAACCACTCATACACTTGTGTCTACAAGGCACCAATGCAGACTGCTGGAATCTTTGTTTACTCAATTTATTCAGACGTACACACTGGGACATACGAGTACATCATGGTATGTTGACATATCAATTTGTAGGTATACATAGCAGATCTGAAGTCATGACACATTCAGAAATAATGGGCAGTACATCAAAAGTTCAATGTCATGATATATTATGGCCGCATCCCCCTATCTGACTAAACGCGTCAGTGAAGGCAGATCGATAAATAACTAAAGTTACTTGACGTCCATAGTTTGTAGTATATATTATGAAACCACGAAAGGGGGGGTTTCTAGCAAGATTGAGATCTCCCTGTCACTGTCCGATAATAGGATAAATAATCTGTTCTCTTGGCAGTGATCAAAACATATGATGACCGAAATCTAACATGGCTGCCTCCCTGAGTTGTCGTTCACTCATTCATAGGAAGGAGAATATAAGCCAGAGTTAATTTATAATGGGTATATAAATGATTTCATAAATGTTTCCATACAGCTCTACGGTGATCAGGTTAATTCACGTAGCCATAACCGCTGCAGGAAAGTCTGTCATCTTCGTCGATACAAAACACGACCCTAGCGATACGAAGCACAATGTTCCATCTA
The DNA here is from genome assembly GCA_024509875.1 of Oreohelix idahoensis. Classification (NCBI taxonomy): domain Eukaryota; kingdom Metazoa; phylum Mollusca; class Gastropoda; order Stylommatophora; family Oreohelicidae; genus Oreohelix; species Oreohelix idahoensis. Next base: position 317,349 of record JAMPIV010008998.1, read on the forward strand.
GGTCGAATCGACATGAGATCATCAATATAGGGTCTGGCAATACATGGAGTCCGAATTATACATTGTACCGTACCTTAGGAGAGTCTCTAACATAAACTATAGTAGAGATACCATCTCCTTTAGAAGAAAACCACTTCATGAATCATATTTCCTTAAGAATCTACCAGCCCTTTGAAAAGTGCGTACCCGCCATTATCACGGTACATCGGAACTCATCACGACTTGTCAAGACAACTCATACTTCCGCTAGACCGGAATAACAAGAATCTAGTCCCTCCTACCCATCCAAAATATACAATATAGGACTGATTCTACTTGTACTAATAATATGTAATACATATGAATTCAGGCCATAAACACAATAAGCAAATTAATATATTTTCTGGCCCTAAAAAATAAGTACAAACGTAAGCGCAATATCCTTGCGCCGGATCAATATCCAGAACGATTACTCCTATAATCAAAAGTGTGAATCAAACATGGATTCTCTCGCTTTTACCATAGACAGCATTTTCATACACAAATGAATGAATGTCTATATTTTTCCCATATTAAATAGCCATATCGATTTTTGTAATATGTGCGTCAAAATATGCACGCAACAGATTACCACACCCCTCGGGAAAAAAAAATGGTACATTTTTTTTTTTGAAATACATCTAGGAGCAACATACAATAGGCTCACAACGCACCAATACAATGCGCAGATGATAAGCATAAGTTTTATGACCTTAGAGAAAGTACTTCTCTAAGTATAAATATTTCCAGAGAGGTGTCACCAACGCATACTACAATATTAGCAATGACACAATTTCCACATTAGTTTATACATAAATTTCATCTAAGATATCTTAACATCATGATCATCAAAGACGAAAAACATTGAAAGATCAGCGGTGAATAAATATCAATGAACCGCTAAGTAGTGTTACAATCAATATATGATATATTACATATGTGTACACATTTCAACATAGAAACAACTGTATCAAAGTTGTATAACAGTTATGAATCATGTGGGCATCTAGACAAAATATCTGCCATCACATTTTCTGACCCACGGATAGCTCGCACCGAAAAATGAAATGGCTGTAGAGCAATCGCGTATCGCGTTGATCTCGCGCTCTTCAGATTTTTACTCTGAATAGCCGTAAGAGCTTTCTGGTCAGTTTCCACAATGAAATGCGCGCCCAGAAGAAATCTTTGCAGTTTAAGGATTGACCAAACCATAGCCAATAATTCACGGTCTAGGACCGAGTAATTCTTCTCTGCGGCATTTAATTTCCGAGAAATATACATCACAGGATGCAGAGTTCCAGAGTACTCTTGCATTAGTGCAGCTCCAATCCCGGTGGATGAAGCGTCACTACGAAGAATAAATGTCTTATCCTTAGAAGGCAATACTAGGATAGGTGAAGTAGAAAACATAGTTTTAACCTTATCCAAAGAGGATTGACATTCTTGAGTCCAATGGACTACATTAGGAGACCCTTTCTTTAGCAAGGAAGAAAGAGGTGACATAATGGAGGACAGATTCGGGATGAATCGTCCATAAAATTGTATTAGACCTAAGAGACTTCGTACTTGCTTTTTAGTCTTAGGAATAGAAATGTTAAGTATCTTACTTGTATTATGGTCTTCTGTTTTTAGGAACCCATGACCAACACGGTGTCCTAAGAAAGATATTTCGCTAAAACCAATACATGCTTTCGATGGTTTCGCTGTCAGGTTATGCTCGCGTAAGATAGACAATAGTTCATTTATACCATTATAGTGATCGTTCCAAGTATCACTGAAAAGACAGATGTCATCAAGATACGCAATGACATCTGAGCGATGAGATAGGATTCGACGCATCATGCGTACAAATGTTGCAGGGGCGTTCATAAGACCGAAAGGCATGAAATTCCATTGGAATAGACCCCTAGGCGTCGAAAAAGCAGTAAACGGTTTGGCGTGTTCGGATAGTGGAACTTGCCAATATCCCTTTAGACAAATCGAGTTTAGTAAAGAAGTGAGAATTCGATAGTCTCGTAAGTAGCTCTTCTAGTAAAGGCATAGGTTCAGCATCGAATTTAGTCACTTGATTCAATTTGCGATAATCCACGCAAAGACGTATGTTATTGTCTTTTTTCCGTACTATAACCATCGGCGAAGAATATGCTGATGTGGATGGTTCAATAATTTTTAACTCTATCATCTCATCTAACTCTTTCTCTACCTGTGCTTGAAAATGTATCGGGATAGGATACGGTCTGACTCTTATAGGACTATGGTCAGTAAGAATAATGTCATGTTGAATGACATCCGTTTGACCAGGAATGTCAGTAAGGACATCCTGAAATTGTTCTAACATAGTAGAAACTTGTTTCTGCTCTCCTGGAGATAATTCTGGAGAAATTGCAACATCTTTCCATGATTCATTAGAGTGAAGAGGAATCATTGGAAAAGGTAAATTTACATCCGAGAAACTCGTTTCCTCATCCTGTATTACTGACAGAGATGAGTACTGTCCATGTTGGACTGGAAAATCGTCCGTTGCCTGGAAAACAGGTTGTAAATAATCAGGACGTTCATGGAATTCCGTGAGCATGTTGATGTGGAAGGTTTTACGCTTCCCGTCCATATCGACGATATAGTCAACATCGGAAACTTTTGATATTATATCGTACGGACCTTTCCAAGAAATGAGAAGTCTATTTTCCCTACAAGGTAGCAAGACAAATGCTTTGTCACCTGGACAAAGTTGACGCAAACATCTCTTTTTATTGGCAAATTCCCTTGCCTTCTGTTTCGCAAATTCAGAAGAAGCAGTTGCCAATTTGCATGCTTCAATAATCTTGTGTCTAAGTGCGATGACATATTCATAAGAGGATTTTGTGTCATCGACAATATTATCAGCAGTTATAAGATCATGAAGTAAGGACATAGGACCTCGCGGTTTCGCGCCAAAGACAAGTTCAAAGGGAGAAAATCCTGTATGTTCGTTGGCGACCTCTCTATATGCAAAGAGAGCCGCGGGTAAAACCCTATCCCAATCCTGAGGATGATCTTCCGTTATCTTACCTAGTAGGTTTTTCAGAGTTCTATTCAAACGTTCCACCATCCCATTGGACATAGGATGATAAATACTACTCAGCGATCTCTCTATCTTCAGAGTCGACATTACTTGAGACATGGTATCCGATATGAGTTGGGTACCATGGTCGGATAATATTTCTGCTGGAAACCCCAGACGAGAAAATATTAACCAAAGAGCATCTGCGACATCAGCAGTAGTTATGCTCTTTAGAGGAACAGCCTCCGGCCAACGTGTGCACATATCAACACACGTCAAAATAAATTGGTGTCCTCTAGCAGACTTTATCTTAAATGGACCAATGATGTCTATCGCCATTTTTTGAAATGGCCGAATGGGAATGTCTGCAGCCTGAATAGGTGCATCATGGCGTGGACCTCTGGATTTAATCTCTTGACATACTTTACAAGATCGACAATAGATTCGTATGTCCTTATTCACAGCAGGCCAAAAGAAAGATTGAAGAACTCTAGCTTTAGTACGGGAAAAACCCATATGTCCAGCACACTGCAAATCATGAGCGTGCTGTAAGATTTTAACTCTCATATTTTTAGGCACAAGGATTTGAGAATGAATGGACTTAGCGGAGTCTTGTACCATACGTACAAGTACGCCATTCTTCATCGTAATCCAAGATTTACGATTAGTATCCTTATTCGGATCACCTTTTGTTGCCAGAGTAAAGAATTTCTTTAGAGTAGGATCATCTTCCTGCTGTTTGATAAAGGAATCGTGGGAAATCTCCAAGGGATCATCTTGGATCTGCGCATCATTATCTTCAGAATGTGAAGATTGTGGCATATTAAGAGCTTGAGCCCTAGTGATTACTGCATTAGCCGATTGCATATTAACATTTTCCCAATTAGAAATTTGCTGTGGAGTGCATTCTTTCACCCCGTGAATGCGACCGATGATAAGATCAGCGATCGGATTCGGCAAGAGACATGCTTGCACCTCTCCTGTAAAGAAAGGCGTAGCAATATTGATAATGGCAGTGGAGTACTTCTCCAATGTGCCACCAAATGTTACACATTTGACTATATTGCCTGTAGCTCGAGAAGGATTTACGAGTGATTGCCTCACTCCAATGGTAGTGCACCCCGAATCGAAAAGAATTGATACCGGAGTACCATCTATTAGGCCCCTATTAAAGACAAGAGCACCCCTTCCATTATGCGCAATTGACGCATGGAGAGCGGGAAGCGGGTGACCGCAGCTTAAAGTAGACACTGTGGTTGGATCGAATAATGTTTTGCATTGCGAACACTCAGATGCTCTAGCAAAATCGAAAGCGGAATTTGCTACACTGTTGGAGTCTTTTTTATCATTATTCTGATTATCGGTGTCGTGGAACTCCTGTTGTGCAGAGTTAGCCTGGTAATACGATTTACCATGTCTTTTGTGTTGTGATCTACCTCGGTTATAATTGTCTCTATAATTATATTATTGCCTCTGTTATAACCCCTATTTGGGTTTGAATCATAACATTCATGATCATAATCATCATGCTCATTATATTGAGTATCCCTGTAATATTGTTTCTTTTGTCTCCATGAAGCACTTGGGTAGTTCCTATAGCTACTCCCTTTCCGAGAATTTCTAACATTATGGGTACCCCTCGCGTGTCGAGGACTATCAGCCCGATTCCAGTTCTTCAAAGAAGAACTCTGATTTGAGCGGTTATCTTGGTTTTGATACCTATTCCAATTAACCTTTTTATCAAATTTATTTTTAGCTCCTTGGAATTTGTGTGAGTAATTCTGATTATATTCTGTTGCCGAAGCAACTGGCATACTCTCTTTAATGTTAGAGTTACTAAGAATCATGTCAGGGTGTGCCGTGGCATACTGGTCACAATATTCTTCCATTTGCTTTATTGTACCAGGTTTACGCTCATGTAAGAACTCTAGGAATGATTTATTTACAGAAGACATGACCTTGTCTCTTAGCAATAAATCCGTAAGACCATCAAATGTTTTCTCTGTTTTGGATAATTCAATCCATCGTGAAAGTGTAATTCGTGCTTTTGAGATGAAATCTGAGAATTCTACACCTACCTCAGGTCTCATTGTTTTAAACAAAAGACGATAACCTTCTTCAGACAGCTGATATCTCTTTATCAAAGCTGCCCTAACAGCATCATAATTATCTTTGTCGGCCTCTTCAACAAAATATAACTTACTCAGAGACTCCCCTTTTAGATTTTCAGACAACTGATTCACATACTGTGATTTGTCAACATTATGAGATCGACAAGCCCGTTCAAATCTAGAAAGCCAAAATGTTATGTCATCACTGGTAGGGTTAAACGCTGGTACCTTGACCTTGTACACAAAGGGTTTACCATTACCACCAGATGCCTGATTAACATTACTCATACATGTCAATTTTAATTTCTCTAATTCAAACTCATGTTCTCTTATTGCTTTTCTCTCTTCAGCTTCTCTATCTAATCTTCTCTGTTCTGCAGCAGCTTCTAATTTCTTCTGTTCTGCAGCAGCTTCTAATTTCTTCTGTTCTGCAGCAACTTCTAATTTCTTCTGTTCTGCAGCAACTTCTAATTTCTTCTGTTCTGCAGCAACTTCTAATTTTTTCTGTTCTGCAGCAACTTCTAATTTTTTCTGCTCTGCATCAGCTTCTAATTTCTTCTGTTCTGCCTCAAATCTCCTTTCCTCCACTTGCATCTGCAATTTCTTAAGTTCAGCAGCAGTATCAGCTTCTTTTTCTAATCTTTTTTCTTCAGCTAGAGCTTTCCTTTCTTCTGCAGCAGCTTTTTTTTTCTTCTATTTGAAGTTTTCTCTCCTCAGCCGCAGCTTTTTTTTCCTCAGCAGCAGCTTTTCTTTCTTCAACAGCAGCAGCAGTTTTTTTTCTCTTCTGCAGCTAATGCTTTGTCATATTGAGCAACAGCCCATTGTTCTAAGTCTTTTCCAGTCTTATCAAGAGATTTCCTTGTGCAATGAAATAATCTAATGTAGACATATTGTCTTCTTAAATCAGAAACCTGAAAAAGTAAATAAATTACCCTATTTCACTTTAATGGGAGACAAGTCTATACCATAGACTTAGTCTTAGTCCAAACTTGTATGGTTTATAATAACCAATGATAACTTGAGTACCTGTGGACAACAATAACTGTATCTCAAATACTGTGGGGACAAGCCTTACAAAGGTCTTGTATACCTCAGTGTAATCAAAGATCACTTGAGTACCTGTGGAAAAAATATTTCCCTTTACCAATCACTTTGGGAGACAAGCCTTACAAAGGTCTTGTACATTTTGTTTTATAACAATAACAATCATAAAGTACTGATCTGTACTATACTATCAGTGTATACCACTATACGTCATATGTCAACTAAAGACATTACAAAGGACAAACAAGAAAAGACAATATGAACACATTTGCAGAGATCAAATTAAATTAAATAGGAGAAATGAAAAAAAATGATCACAGAAACCGTGATGATAACTGCAATAAGATAACAAGACAAATAACGCCACAGTGTATAAACATAAGGGTGTAAAAAACTGAAATGAAAGGAAAGATGAGACCTACAATTATACAAACAAATCAAACAAAACTAAGGAACACAAAATTATTACCAAAAACAACGAAGAAAAGAACACCTCATCACAACTAACAGAAATAGCAGCAAATTGTTGCTAACAAATTTCCAATTAAGAAAATGTGTACCTATAGAATACTAGTACCAGACCAATGTCACTCGGCATACCTTGTACTAGTCACACAGAACATAAACTAATTTAATACATAACAAATAACATGTAAGCATAAATAGCATATAGCATACAATATAATTTATGTCATGAATGGAATGTGTTGCAGGTATAGTGTTGTAAAGCAGGCACAGTTTATTTTATTACTAATAACTTGCCACTTTATTCAGTAATAGATTTAATTTTAAACTATTACACTGTCAATTTTTCTCTGTTGAGCATATGAAGATCCAACGATGAACTATGCACTTTATGTTCAACAACACTGTGATTCTTCTGTACGTTGAGAAATGTCAACAATACTGCTCCGGATATTTTCTACACTTGATACCACTGTCCTGTGTAATACTGTCTGTACAGCGAAAAAACTGTCAACAAGCGCTGACCTAGATACAGCATCCTATCGGTAATACAGGTCAAGCTGACATCGACTGTATAGCTGTCCTACTGGTGTTGATGTGGTCAAACAAATGTTCTTTTAGCTGTAAACTGTGATTCTCAACACAAAACTGCGTAAGCTGGACCCAGGAATCTGGCTCGCCACTGTAAAGTTTCTTTTCTTCTTTCCACTCTGTCAAGTGTCAGTCTGTATGCTCTGTAAGGAAGAGTGGTGTGTTGTTGAGATCAGGCATGCTCCAGTCTACCCAGCTGTAAATGGGTAACTCACCCTAGTCCTGAGTTAGGGAAGGCAAAGGCTCCAGGGGAAGCAGGCCCTAAACTTGGTCACTTCCACCGACGCAGGATGGTGTATGTATGAAGTAGAAGTGTAGAGTGTGATTACCGCGAATGGTGTACTGTTCGTGTGCTGACCAATATAACCACTCATACACTTGTGTCTACAAGGCACCAATGCAGACTGCTGGAATCTTTGTTTACTCATTTATTCAGACGTACACACTGGGACATACGAGTACATCATGGTATGTTGACATATCAATTTGTAGGTATACATAGCAGATCTGAAGTCATGACACATTCAGAAATAATGGGCAGTACATCAAAAGTTCAATGTCATGATATATTATGGCCGCATCCCCCTATCTGACTAAACGCGTCAGTGAAGGCAGATCGATAAATAACTAAAGTTACTTGACGTCCATAGTTTGTAGTATATATTATGAAACCACGAAGGGGGGGGGGTTTCTAGCAAGATTGAGATCTCCCTGTCACTGTCCGATAATAGGATAAATAATCTGTTCTCTTGGCAGTGATCAAAACATATGATGACCGAAATCTAACATGGCTGCCTCCCTGAGTTGTCGTTAACTCATTCATAGGAAGGAGAATATAAGCCAGAGTTAATTTATAATGGGTATATAAATGATTTCATAAATGTTTCCATACAGCTCTACGGTGATCAGGTTAATTCACGTAGCCATAACCGCTGCAGGAAAGTCTGTCATCTTCGTCGATACAAAACACGACCCTAGCGATACGAAGCACAATGTTCCATCTAGGTCGAATCGACATGAGATCATCAATATAGGGTCTGGCAATACATGGAGTCCGAATTATACATTGTACCGTACCTTAGGAGAGTCTCTAACATAAACTATAGTAGAGATACCATCTCCTTTAGAAGAAAACCACTTCATGAATCATATTTCCTTAAGAATCTACCAGCCCTTTGAAAAGTGCGTACCCGCCATTATCACGGTACATCGGAACTCATCACGACTTGTCAAGACAACTCATACTTCCGCTAGACCGGAATAACAAGAATCTAGTCCCTCCTACCCATCCAAAATATACAATATAGGACTGATTCTACTTGTACTAATAATATGTAATACATATGAATTCAGGCCATAAACACAATAAGCAAATTAATATATTTTCTGGCCCTAAAAAATAAGTACAAACGTAAGCGCAATATCCTTGCGCCGGATCAATATCCAGAACGATTACTCCTATAATCAAAAGTGTGAATCAAACATGGATTCTCTCGCTTTTACCATAGACAGCATTTTCATACACAAATGAATGAATGTCTATATTTTTCCCATATTAAATAGCCATATCGATTTTTGTAATATGTGCGTCAAAATATGCACGCAACACTTGAACACACATACCTTTGAAGCATAATCGTGTTGTATCAAGGTGACGAAACCTGGGCACATCATTTTGAACCGGAGACAAAAAGACAGTCAAAAGGAGTGGCATCATCCGCAATCACCACGAAGAAAGAAATTCAAGACAATTCCTTCAGCTGGAAAGGTCATGATCACTGTCTTTTGGGACATTGAAGGTGTGATTCTTGTGGACGTTATGCCAAGAGGAGAGACAATCAATTCGCAAGCTTACATTAAGACATTGAAAAAACTCAATCAACGTTTTCGCAGAGTTCGGCCGCACAAGAATCCAGCAGACCTGCTTCTCTTTCACGACAATGCGCGACCTCACACAAGTCTGGCAACACGGGAAGCAATCATCAAATTGGGTTGGACTGTACTACCCCATCCACCATATAGTCCCGATTTGGCACCCACTGATTTTCATCTATTTGGTCCACTTAAAGATGCACTCCGTGGGACAAGGTTTGAAGATGATGAAGGAGTGATTCATGCAGGGAAGAAATGGCTACATGATCAAGACAAAATCTGGTACGGGCTAGGAATACATGCATTTGTTTCGCGCTGGCATAAAGCCGTACAAGTTGATGGGGATTATGTTGAATAATACCGATGTTTACATGACATATCCATGTACTCTGTGTATAAATTTCATGCTTTTTTAATAAACAGCTCTTGAGAAAAACGATGTGGTGCATTACTTTCTGAACGCCCCTCGTATATATATATATATATATATATATATATATATATATATATATATATATATATATATATATATATAATTTTTATTTTTTTTAAACACAGGCTTTTAATGCACTAAAAAGCCACAAATAATTTTTCAAGGAGTTTATAACTTGCAGTCAAAAAATGTCAAACTAACTACTGCTTTCTTTGAAATCATTCAAGTGGGCGTCAGAGAGTGTACTAAGAAGAAGATATACCCACCAATCATTAGACTGTATAATAACTTTTGTTCTTATTAAGGACTCTTCAGGCAGACATCAACAATATAAAATCCACCATTCCGTCCCCACCTTGTGATTTAAGCAAATTATCAACGTTCTGCGAGAACAAATGTACTAACACAATTCCCCCCGACATCCCTTTTATAGCAGTTAACGAAGTTTATAACTATATTACTGGCCTTAAAGATAATAACTCATCGGGACTTGATGGAATCAGTAATCGAATTCTGCGCTTTGCCGCACGAGCCATTAGTGATTCACTGACATACATATATAATCAATGTATCGCAAGGAGTTACATTTCCATCTGTTTTTAAAAGCGCTAAAGTATACCCACTTCTCAAACCAGGTTCAACTGATAATAGTAATCTTAGTAACTATAGGCCCATATCTCTTATATCGTCGCTGTCCAAACCACTGGAAAAACACATCCACAAAACAACACTACAACACCTAGTCAATAATGACCTGCTAATCGGTAATCAGTCGGGGTTTAGACCAAAGCATTCATGCCACACAGCCTTAACAAAGATGATAGACAATTGGCACCTAAACATCAATAACGATAATATATGTGGAGCAATATTTGTAGACTTCAAAAAAGCATTTGATATGATAGATCACTTTATTTTAATCAGAAAATTAGAAACAATGAAAGTAAATATTAAGCTGGTAAAGTTAATTAAATCGTTCATGTCAGACAGACAACAAATAGTCTCTTACAATAATTCCTTGTCGAACCCAACCGTTGTCAATACAGGTGTTCCTCAGGGCTCTATTCTCGGCCCTCTTCTCTTTACCGTATACATTAATGATCTTCCTCTATACTTCTAACACTCATTATGTGACCTGTTTGCCGATGACTGTACTGTCTATACAAGTGATAAAAGTCGCATTACACTAGAACAATCTTTACAAAACGATACACATAATCTTATTAAGTGGAGCAACGAGAATCGCATGAAATAAATATTAGTAAAACAAAATGTATGTTAATATCAACCAGACAAAAACTACAAAACTTGCAGAAAACAACACTTCAGCTCTTCATTGGAACATCACTAATTGAAAACGTAAATGAACACAGAACTCTAGATATCACTAGAACTCACATGTACAACATGCACTCACAAAGCAAACAGCACAGAAAGTTTACCAGTTAGCCAAAATTAAACATTTCCTGGATGAGGAGGCAAGGAAAATGTTCTACATATCTCATATACAAACGCATCTAGACTATTGTTCCACAATTTGGGATGTTTGTTCTGTGTCCAACACAAAAAGGCTCCACTCGCTTCAAAAACGCACAATGCGCCTTGTTGCTGATAAACACCAATCACATTGTATAGATTTATATAATTATCTTCAAATATTACCCCTCAGGAAGCACTTCCTATTTAACAAAGGGAAATTTATTCACAAAATCCTGTCACAGAATGCTCCAAAGTATCTTTGACCGCTTTTAAAATATAATGAAAGACGTAGTCAGCGCTTAAACAAATTACAGGTACCCAAGCCCAGGCTAGACCTATTTAAGACTAATTTGGCTTACTCAGCTGCTCATCTTTGGAACAATCTTCCCAAAGACCTGAAAAACACGCACAGTCATTACTCATACAATCGTATACTGTTCAAATACTTTATGAGTGCTGATTATATGCCAACCTAACTGATTGTGTTGTACTTTTATCTAATACACTGTATTGAGGCTCTGATGATCTAGTTTTCATTACAATATACTTATTCTTAATATTATATTCTTAATAACTTATATTCTTAATTTTATGATCAGATACTGTTAATGTATGCTGTTATACTTCCTTGTAATGTTGCACTGCCCTTAATTAATACTTTAAGTACGCTGGAGAGTGTTTGAGTTACAGTAATAAAAGATGAGCAAGATGAAGGAAGAATGCAAGAGGGGACTGTGCCCGATTTTCAACCCTTGGCAAATTAATTGCTTTCGTATATGTCTATCTAACTATCTACCTAGTCTAATTCTGGTCTTGAGTTTGGGACGGCAAAGACAGCGAGGAAAGTAACTGTTTACCCCACCTCATCTTGATGAACCTATCATTGCAGCAGTATCTGCTATGAGACTCAAAGCTGCTCACCTCTCGTCAAGTTTTTCGCGCGCACTGGAAAAAACACAGTCCCTGAGGCATTCAGTAGAAGACCGTTTGAATATTTCACGAGTTCTTATAACATACCTCTGAATATGTCTCAAATCACTAATTTACTGTATGAAGAATTCGATTTTTATCAGTCATGTTGTTGTTGTTGTTTTTTTTAATTAATTAATTTTTTTTTTAATTTATTATTATTATTATTTTTTCGTTAATTTTGTTGTTGTTGTAATTCTTTATTATTATTATTATTTTTTTTAATTTTAAAAACATACTTTAATTATGATGATTATTGCAAATGTAATATTACTTTTATAATGATAGGTCTAAATGCATTAATAATGCTTAAAGTAAATGTGAGGATGAAAGGATATAGTATACATAATGAGAGAGAGAGAGAGGAAGGGCAGAATGTCAGACGGGCCTGCACGCCCAATTCTTAACCCTCTGAAAATAAAGTTCGTTCGTTCATTCTATAATAGCTACGAGATATTTAAAGTGGTCGACCTGCTCCAGGACCTGTTCTCCCAGCTTAATCTGGTGTCTTCTTTCTTCTCGTGATATCACCATGGATTTTGTTTTAGAGCTGTGTAAAGTGCAATCTTTACTATCTTGCAATATAATACATTTATATACTTATTATGTTCGCAAATATTTTGTAAACAAAGTATTTCCTTTTTTAAGTGCTTAAGGAGAAGTCATTTTTGAGTTACTTCCCTTGAAAGGAGTTCCGTCATCTTCGATCGGATTCCGCGGACGAATCTAGGCCTACTGCGATTTATTCTTTGCCTGGGTAGGAATAGATTGTTCTTGCTTCAGTATATCTATGGCCTGAATTTATACGTAGTGTTTGTATGAGTAGGACGAGTCTGTCTTATATATGGATATCTTTACATTTCTAAGTCGAACTATGTTGGTTGTCGCTAGAAAAGGTCAAAGGCTATGCAGCGGAAGTATCGCTAGCAGGGGTGTGATTCATGGCTGTCATCCTGTCGGGATGTCGAATTTTGTTGTAGCCGGCCTATCGCCGAAAAAGTGATCTATAAGTAGATGGGGAAAAGTGATAGTCATTTAGACATGTTGTATGTACTTTACCCCAGTGTTTATTCTCTTTTGCCAAGGAATGGCAAAGTTATATTTCGCATAGAAAGGTAAAACCACAATTTATTATGAACTTGGGCTTCGCCATCGTTGTCGATAAGCAGATGCACAGTGGTACTTTTGAAAAGAATATTTATTCAAAGGAAGATGACATTCCTATGTATCAGCACTAGATTATATGATATTATTCAATTACCTCTATGATAGAAGCTATGAAGAAATGAGGACATTTAACGAACGACCAATTTTGGTCTGTATCCAATAGTGAGTGAAGCTCACGAGAGAAGCACAGCCATGTTGAAATTCATATACTTTGTATTTATCGAGTGAGAAAAAGGGATGCCTGTACTATCGCTCGATGAACCAAGAGATCACTGCTACATGTGAGAATCCATGTCTGGGATTCCTATATCTTTATGAAAAATATATATATTGAACTTTACGTGAAGGGATATTCGCTAGACGAGGTTAGGTCTAGGAGCCTTCCTATATATTGGTTATGGACTGACGTGCCCAGTCAGTAAAGCCAGATGATTTACATGATGGAACTCTGAATGCTTATTTACGAATGCTCCATTATGATATTTGCCAAGCATGAATGCTAACTTAAGATGATATTCCTGTGATCAACATTATGCTGTCTATGTCGACATTTGTTCCTGTAACCATACACGTACTGTCCAAGTGTGCGTCTCATTAAATGTTATAAAAAGACCACCGTAGTTCCAGTACTTCTTGAATTCGAACAGTGTGAGTATGAGTGATGTACTACCAACTTGTCAACTCTATCGAATCATTCTACCATTCGCGTTCTGACATTCATATACACACTCATTGTCTACACTCACATTCTTGTCGGAGCCTCATCACGTTCCAGGACAAGATGACCTGTATGACCAAAACTGTGCTGGGTTTAATGAGTTGACAATCGTTACACTTTACTACACCAGTCCCAACATCTACATTTATCAACTGGTGGACATTCACGTCATTTAACAAATAAAGCGTGATTCAACAACTAGTAGCCAGTATGAGTTAACAACAACATGAGTTTAACAACTGGTGTGCCAGCTTCCTGGGTCAACCTGCACAGTGACCATATTGAGAAGTAAACTACTGAGACCAGACGTTCCTTGGGGTCTGTTACGACACACAAATACATCAACAGTACAACTCTACAGTGATGTCAGCGTGACCTGTCCTGTCGAGAGTATGCGGTAACTAGGTCAGCTTTTGTTGACATTTGGTTCGTTGGACATTTGCCATACAACTGACAGTGTTACACAGCAAGCTTGGTTGAAACATAGAACATTACACATCAGGACTGGAGAATATTTGACAGTGTTTGCGAAAGGAAATGTTATTGAACTGAGAAGTCCTACATCAATTGTTGGATCATTCGTTGAATTTAAAATAATTAGACCAGAAGTATTTGTTTATCTATTTCTGTGTTGAATTTAAAATAATTAGACCAGAAGTATTTGTTTAATAAAGTACCACAGTACTGTACTATTAGGCAGTGTAACTGAGCCTTCTTTACAACACATTCTTTCTGCAACACTCTATTTACATCATATTGCCATACTATTTATGCATTTATGTATTTATGTTTAAATATTTATATGTGATATTTGTTTGTATCCAGCGGGTTGTTGTTTTGGTTGGGCGGTGTCACACAACAGAGTATCCCACGTAATAGAGGGTCTGTTGTGTGCGTTTCTATAGGTGCAATTTTCTTAATTGAAAATTTGCTGCGACAGCTGTTGCTATTAGTGTTAGCTGTGAAGACTGTACTCATTGTTGTTTTTGTAATATTCCTCTGTTCTTTAGTTTGTTTTGATTTGTTTGTAATTTGTTGGTCTACCCTATTCTATCTTTCAGTTCTATTCTCAATTTATATTTATATACTGTGGCGTTATTTGTATTTGTTATCCTCTTGCGGTTTATCTTTTATTGTTTTTTCCCATTTGATTTATTTCATCTCCGCAAATGTTTTCATGTTCTCCTGTATAACTGTTTTGTTTTGTGCCTGATCGACATACACTATTTTAAATATAGTTGATCATATAAATTGATGTACAAGAATCAACTGATAGTTAATTGCTATTACTAAGGTACACAGTTGATGATATAAAACACTATTTCTGGTGCACTGCACTTATATTATAGAGTGAACCAGCAACTTATAGCTGTTATTATATAAGGATTTATACAAGACCTTTGTAAGGCTTGTTTCCCACAGTGATTGGGATAGTTAAGTACTATTTTCCACAGGTTACAAAGTTATCATACAAGGTCTTTGATTAAGACTAAGAAAGTGAATTTATTTACTTTTGCAAATTACTGATCTTATTAGACAAGATGTCTACATTAGATTATTTTATCACACAAGGCAAGGTTCTTGATAAGACTGGTCAGCAATTAGAAGAATGGGCAGTTGCTCAATATGACAAAGCATTAGCTGCAGAAGAGAGAAAACTTGCTGCTGCTGCTGAAGAAAGAAAAGCATTGATTGAAGAAAAGAAATTAGCAGCTGAGGAGAAAAGATTAGAAGCTGAGGAAAAAAAATTACAAAGAGAGTATGAACAAAAGAAATTGCAGATACAGACTGATGAAAAAAGATTCCAGATGGAAATGGAAAAAGAGAAAAGAAAAGATGAGGCTGCTGCTGAAGAGAAAAAATTACAAGCTGCTGCAGAAGAGAGAAAATTACAAGCTGCTGCAGAAGAGAGAAAATTACAAGCTGAAGCTCAAGAGAAAAAGCAATAAGAGAACATGAACACCAAAAAGAACTTTTAGCATTTGAGTTAGAAAAGTTAAAGTTAACAAACATAAGTGATGGTAATCAAGCATCTGGTGGTAATGGTAAACCCTTTACTTACAAGGTCAAGGTACCAGCGTTCAACCCTTCCAGTGATGACATAACATTCTGGCTAAATAGATTTGAACGCTCGTGTCGAGCCCATAATGTGGACAAATCACAATATGCTAACCAGTTATCAGAAAATCTGAAAGGTGATTCTCTGACTAGTTTAAGTTTGGTTGAAGAGGCTGACAAAGATAACTATGATGTTATTAGGGCAGCCTTATTAAAGAAGTATCAGTTGTCTGAAGAGGGTTATCGGAAGTTGTTTAAGACAATGGTGCCTGAGGCAGGTGTAGAATTCTCAGAATTCATTGCAAGGACACGTCTTACATTTGATCGTTGGATTGAGCTATCCAAAACAGAAAAAAACTTATGAAGCCCTTATGGACTTGATACTCAGAGACAAGATTATGTCAAGTATAAATAAACCTTTCCTCGAATTCTTACATGAGCGTAAACCTAAGTCTCTAAAAGAAATGGAACAGTATTGTACCCAATACGTCACTGCACATCCGGACGTAGCTATTAGCAACAGTAAGGTTAAAGAAGGTATGCCAGTTGCTTCTGCAACACCATACAACCCTAATCACTCTCACAAATTCCAAGGACCTCAAAATAAGTTTAATAAAAAAGGTAACTATTACAGTTATCAGAACCAAGGTAACCAATCATTTCAGGGTTCTTCTTCGAATACCTGGAGAAGAGCTGACAGCCCTCGATTCAGGGGTGGTCATAATTACAGGAACTTTCGCAAAGGAAGTCATTCTAGAAACTATCCAAGTTTTCCTTCATGGAGACAACAGGATCATAATTACCGAGATACTCATTATAATGAATATGATGATAGTAACCAAAGGAGCTATGATTCAAACCCGAGTAGGGGTTATAATGATGGAAACAATGATAAGTACAGAGGCAATAATAACAGAGGTAGAGCACAATTCAAAAAACATAAAGCTCATTACCAGGCGAACTCTGCACAGCAAGAGTCCCACGAAGCCTATAAACAAAATAAAGATAATGATGACTCTAATAATATGGCATGTGCCGCTTTTGATTTTGGGAGAGCATCTCAGTGCCCCCAATGCAAAACATTATTTGAGCCAACCACAGTGTCTACTTTAAGCTGTGGGCATCCTCTTCCCGCTCTTCCTGCGTCAATCGCGCATGATGGGAGAGGTTCTCTTGTCTTACACAAAGGTTTAGTAAATGACAATCCAGTCTCAGTACTTTTTGATTCTGGATGCACAACTATTGGGGTTAGGCAGTCACTCATAGATCCTTCTCATTCTACAGGCAAAGTAGTCAAATGCGTAACATTTGGCGGCACCATAGAGAAAATACTCTACCGCTATCATTAGGATTGCTACTCCTTTCTTCACAGGAGATGTACACGCATGTCTTTTGCCGAATCCGATCGCTGATCTTATCATCGGTCGCATTCACGGAGTCAAAGAATGCACTCCGGAGCAAATTTCCGTTTGGGAAAATCAAAATATGCAATCTGCTAATGCGGTAGTCACTAGAGCTCAAGCTCTCAATATGCCTGAAACTTCATCTGTTGAAGATAATGAAGTGCATAACCAAGATGATCCCTTGGTAATTTCTCGTGACTCGTTTATAAAACAACAAGAAGAAGATCCGACTCTTAAGAAATTCTTCACTCTTGTAACGAAAGGTGATCCGAATAAAGATTCAAATTGTAAATCTTGGATTACAATGAAGAATGGCGTACTTGTACGTATGGTGCAAGACTCCACTAAGTCAAGTCATTCTCAGATTCTTGTACCCAAGAATTTGAGAGTTAAGATCTTACAACATGCACACGACTCTCAGTGTGCTGGTCACATGGGTTTTTTCCCGTACAAAGTCAAGAGTTCTTGCGGCTTTCTTTTGGCCTTTTGTGAACAAGGACATACGGATCTATTGTCGATCCTGTAAAGTATGTCAAGAAGTCAAATCCAAAGGTCCTCGTCATGCTGCGCCTATTCAGGCTGCAGATATTCCTATTCGTCCATTCCAGAAAATGGCGATAGACATCATTGGTCCATTCAAGATCAAATCTGCTAGAGGACATCAGTTTATCTTAACGTGTGTAGACATGTGCACACGTTGGCCAGAGGCTATCCCTCTAAAGAGCATTACTACCGCTGACATTGCAGATGCTCTTTGGCTTATATTTTCTCGGCTGGGATTCCCCGGAGAAATATTATCAGATCATGGCACCCAACTGATATCGGATACCATGTCTCAAGTAATGTCTACTCTACAGATAGAGAGATCTTTGAGTAGCATCTATCATCCTATGTCCAATGGGATGGTCGAGCGACTAAATAGAACACTTAAGAACTTATTAGGGAAGATAACTGAGGATCATCCTCAAGATTGGGATAGGGTTTTACCCGCGGCCCTCTTCGCGTACAGAGAGGTCCCCAATGAACATACAGGGTTTTCTCCCTTTGAACTTGTCTTTGGCGCGCGACCGCGCGGCCCAATGTCTTTGCTGCATGATCTTATAACAGCTGACAATATTGACGATGACACAAAATCTTCTTACGAGTATGTCATCGCGCTGAGACAGAAGATTATAGAAGCATGCAAATTGGCAACGTCCTCTTCTGAATTTGCTAAGCAGAAGGCAAGACAATTTGCTAATAAGAAGAGAACTTTACGACAACTTTGTCCTGGTGACAAAGCATTTGTTTTGCTACCTTGTCGTGAAAAATAGACTCCTTATTAGTTGGAAAGGTCCGTACGATATAATATCGAAAATTTCAGATGTTGACTACATCGTCGATATCAACGGGAAGCATAAAACCTTCCACATCAATATGCTTACGGAGTTCCATGAACGTCCTGACTATCTACAGCCTATTTTCCAGGCAACGGACGATTCTCATGTCAAACATGGTCATTACTCATCACTGTCTGTAATACAGGATGAGGAAACAAGTTTTTCGGATGTTAATCTTCCGCTTCCAATGATCCCACTTCATTCTAGTGAATCATGGAAAGACGTTACTGTTTCTCCTGATTTGTCTCTAGGAGAACGGCGACAAGTTTCGTCTATGTTACAAACATTTCAGGATGTCCTCACTGACATCCCTGGACAAACTCATGTCATTGAGCATGACATTGTTCTAACTGAACATACTCCAATTAGGGTTAGACCTTATCCTATCCCTATACATTTCCAAACACAGGTTGAAAAGGAGTTGGATGAAATGATAGATTTACAAATAATCGAACCATCCACTTCTGCATATTCTTCGCCGATGGTTATTGTTCGAAAAAAAGACAATAACATACGTCTTTGCGTTGACTATCGCAAATTGAATCAAGTTACGAAGTTCGATGCTGAACCTATGCCTTTACTGGAAGAACTACTTACTCGTCTTTCTAAATCGCATTTTTTCACTAAACTTGATTTGTCTAAAGGATATTGGCAAGTTCCATTATCCGAACGCGCCAAACCTCTTACCGCTTTCTCTACTCCCAGAGGCCTTTTCCAATGGAATTTTATGCCTTTCGGCCTTATGAACGCACCAGCTACATTTGTACGCATGATGCGTCGAATCCTATCGTATCGGTCAGATGTCATTGCTTATCTAGACGACATCTGTCTTTTCAGCGATACTTGGGAAGATCACTATTCAGGGTTAGTTGAATTATTATCAACTCTGCGTGAGTATAACCTGACAGCAAAACCATCCAAAGCTTGTATTGGCTTTAGCGAAATTGCTTTCTTAGGCCATCGAGTAGGTCACGGTTTCTTGAAGACAGAAGACCATAATATCACTAAGATACTTAACATCTCTATCCCTAGGACTAAAAAGCAAGTGCGAAGTCTTTTAGGTCTCATACAATTTTATGGACGTTTCATTCCGAATCTGTCCTCTATCATGGCACCTCTCTCTACACTATTAAAGAAAGGGTCGCCTAACATGGTTCACTGGTCTCATGAATGCCAATCTTCACTAGAGAAGATCAAAACTATGTTTTCATCACCACCTATTTTAGTGTTACCTACAACAGATAAGACATTCGTTCTTCGTAGTGACGCTTCATCCACTGGGATTGGAGCGGCACTAATGCAAGAGTACTCTGGAACTCTGCATCCTGTAATGTATATATCCAGAAAACTTAATGCTGCAGAAAGGAATTACTCGGTTTTAGACCGTGAATTATTGGCAATGGTTTGGTCAATTCTCAAACTCCAAAGATTCCTTCTGGGCGCGCATTTCGTGGTGGAAACTGACCAAAAAGCTCTTACGGCTATCCAAAGTAAGAACTTGAAGAGCTCGAGATCAACTCGATACGCAATCGCTCTTCAACCTTTTCATTTCTCGGTACGAGCTATCCGTGGTTCAGAAAATGTGATGGCGGACATTCTGTCCAGATGCCCACATGATGCCACTTAACTGTTAAATATTGGGTTTTTTTAATATGTATAACTTTACAACAGTTATTTTTTGTTTCTTTACTAAGATACACATTTGTAATTTAATAATAGAATGATGGTATCTCTACTTAGCGGTTTATTGATGTTTATTCACCGCTGTTCTTTGATGATTGTTTCTTCATAAATCATAAATTTAAGATTATAGTGTGAATTTTTGGTATGCATTGTATAATTACCAGAATTGTATTATACGTACATCACACCTTCCTGGAAACATTTATTCGTAGAGAAACAATTTCTCTCAGATTTTGAGATATATTCTCACCGGTCATATTAGGAATTATAGTTATTCCTGATATTTTCATCTGCGCAGTATTCTTGCGTTGTGAGCCTATTCTACGTTGCTCCTAGATGTATTTAAAAAAAAAAATTTTTTTTTTTTTTCCCGGGGGGGGTGGTAAGACTGTAAAGTGCAATCTTTACTATCTTGCAATATAATACATTTATATACTTATTATGTTCGCAAATATTTTGTAAACAAAGTATTTCCTTTTTTAAGTGCTTAAGGAGAAGTCATTTTTGAGTTACTTCCCTTGAAAGGAGTTCCGTCATCTTCGATCGGATTCCGCGGACGAATCTAGGCCTACTGCGATTTATTCTTTGCCTGGGTAGGAATAGATTGTTCTTGCTTCAGTATATCTATGGCCTGAATTTATACGTAGTGTTTGTATGAGTAGGACGAGTCTGTCTTATATATGGATATCTTTACATTTCTAAGTCGAACTATGTTGGTTGTCGCTAGAAAAGGTCAAAGGCTATGCAGCGGAAGTATCGCTAGCAAGGGGTGTGATTCATGGCTGTCATCCTGTCGGGATGTCGAATTTTGTTGTAGCCGGCCTATCGCCGAAAAAGTGATCTATAAGTAGATGGGGAAAAGTGATAGTCATTTAGACATGTTGTATGTACTTTACCCCAGTGTTTATTCTCTTTTGCCAAGGAATGGCAAAGTTATATTTCGCATAGAAAGGTAAAACCACAATTTATTATGAACTTGGGCTTCGCCATCGTTGTCGATAAGCAGATGCACAGTGGTACTTTTGAAAAGAATATTTATTCAAAGGAAGATGACATTCCTATGTATCAGCACTAGATTATATGATATTATTCAATTACCTCTATGATAGAAGCTATGAAGAAATGAGGACATTTAACGAACGACCAATTTTGGTCTGTATCCAATAGTGAGTGAAGCTCACGAGAGAAGCACAGCCATGTTGAAATTCATATACTTTGTATTTATCGAGTGAGAAAAAGGGATGCCTGTACTATCGCTCGATGAACCAAGAGATCACTGCTACATGTGAGAATCCATGTCTGGGATTCCTATATCTTTATGAAAAATATATATATTGAACTTTACGTGAAGGGATATTCGCTAGACGAGGTTAGGTCTAGGAGCCTTCCTATATATTGGTTATGGACTGACGTGCCCAGTCAGTAAAGCCAGATGATTTACATGATGGAACTCTGAATGCTTATTTACGAATGCTCCATTATGATATTTGCCAAGCATGAATGCTAACTTAAGATGATATTCCTGTGATCAACATTATGCTGTCTATGTCGACATTTGTTCCTGTAACCATACACGTACTGTCCAAGTGTGCGTCTCATTAAATGTTATAAAAAGACCACCGTAGTTCCAGTACTTCTTGAATTCGAACAGTGTGAGTATGAGTGATGTACTACCAACTTGTCAACTCTATCGAATCATTCTACCATTCGCGTTCTGACATTCATATACACACTCATTGTCTACACTCACATTCTTGTCGGAGCCTCATCACGTTCCAGGACAAGATGACCTGTATGACCAAAACTGTGCTGGGTTTAATGAGTTGACAATCGTTACACTTTACTACACCAGTCCCAACATCTACATTTATCAACTGGTGGACATTCACGTCATTTAACAAATAAAGCGTGATTCAACAACTAGTAGCCAGTATGAGTTAACAACAACATGAGTTTAACAAGCTGCTTATGACCATCCCTCTCTTCTCCAGCTCTTCCTTCCAGACTTGCAGGTTGGATTGGAGATGTGCCTCTGATTTAGCAATCAGGGCAACATCATCACCAAATGCCAGCTCTGAAATACAGACCTGTCTCATCTTCCAGTAGCCCACTGAATACTTTCTTTTTCTCTCCTTACATGCCTTGACGACATCGTCCATGAGGAGTATGAAAAGATAAGGTGACATGATATCACCTTGTCTTACACCAGTGGTGGTCCTGAACTCTTCTGACTTATGGTTTGCTGTCCTCACATAATTTCTGCAAGACTTGTAGAAGCTCTGTATAGCATGAATCAGAGGTGCTGGAATGTTCTTCCTTGCCAAATAGTCCCAAAGTTTGCTCCAGGGGACCCTGTCAAACGCCTTTTCCAGATCTATGAAACAAAGATGGATCTCACTCTTATACTCAAGGGCCGTTTCACTCAGCTGTCTGAGTTAGTAATGTTAATCTATTACGACATACAGTAACGATGATGTAAAATAAGGTGACCAGACGTCCCGGTTTTTCCGGGACAGTCCCGGTTTTCGACCATTTTTGATAATTTGTCCCCGATTTTTTTTCGATGCAATCCGGGACGCCAATTTGTCCCGGTTTTGGACGAATTTGCCAATTTGGCATAAATCTCACAGATTAAAAAAAAAAGTTATTATTCCGTGGCTGACTTGAGGGAATTTTTAATTATTAGTGAACTGGCGCCGAAACAGCACAAGAGGTTGTCAGGACCGCGAATTAGTTTTGTAGTCCCAATGTGATATTCGCAGTTATTTGAAATTTTAGGTAGTGGTAAAGTACCAAGATTTTGCGTACGGTATACGTTTATTTAATTTAAACGGTGAACTATTTGTGCATATTTTGTTATTGTTGTACGAAAATGGTACCAAAGCGTAAATGCATTTTCAATGAAGATTTACAAAAGGAATATCCGTTTATTAAAAAGAGTACATCAAACTTCAATGTACGATGCAATATATGTGTCTCCGGGTTTTCGATAAGCCATAGTGGACGTGGTGATATTAAGAACCACATAAGCAGTGAGAGACATAAGAGAGCCGTCGTTACAGCTGCATCAAGCTCGTCGTTAACCACTTTCTTCAGAGCTGATAAAATTGGTGACCAAGAAAAGCAATTAGCTGCTATACAAGGCGCCTTTGCATACCATACAGTGCTACACAATCATACTTTCAGGTCTATGGATTGCACATCAAAATTACTTCAGGTTACTTTAGAGCCAAAATTTGCATGTGCACGTACGAAAACAGAAGCCATTATTCGAAATGTCTTGGCACCCCATATTCTAAATGAGTTAAGGTGTGACCTAGAAAAGTCAACATTTATTTCTGTACTGACAGATGCATCCAACCACAAAGAATTCAAGATTTTTACTTTGCTTGTCAGATACTTTGATCACAGTAATGGGGTGAAAATTAAAATATTAGAGTTAAAGTCATTGCCAGGTGAAACATCTGATATTGTAAGTAGTTTTCTTAATGACTGCATAACTGAAAATGGTTTAGACAGGAAAGTAGTTGGATTATGCGCAGACAACACAAATTCCAATTTTGGAGGTGCTGAAAGGAAAGGACAGAACAATGTTTTCAAAAAACTGCAAGAAAACCTTGGACATGGTCTTATAGAAGTTGGGTGTGCAGGTCATATTTTCCACAACACTGTTCGAACAGCTGCAGATGTACTGCCTGTTGATGTCGAGCTGATTATTGCTAAAATTTATCTACTCTTGAAATCATACACAGTATGAGTTGAAAGACTCAAGGAGTTTTGCCAGTTTGTGGAAACAGACTTCCAGATGATCTTGGGTTAAGCTCAGACTAGGTGGCTTGCTCTGCTACCTGCTGTTGAAAGGGTTCTTCAAATGTTCCTGCCTCTAAAATCATATTTTCAATCTCAAGACAGATGCCCAGTTTTTATACAGACATTCTTTGAAAATCCTCTATCTGAGGCATGGTTTGTTTTTGTTCACAGTCAGGCCTCTCCATTCCACGAAGCAGTGCAAAAAATAGAGGGACAGGCGGTCACTGTGTTTGAAGTCATTGACAGCATCAACAGGTTGAAAACTATTTTGAAGTCCAAACTGGAAGACTGTTTCTTGCCATCAAGAGTTAAGCTAATCCTTGAAAAGCTGGAAATGGAAGGACTTCCAAAGGAGGATGTGAAAAAGTTTCATGCTAGCGTTTCTTCGTTCTATGAAACAGCTTTCAATTATTTGAATAAATGGGCTGCAAAAAATTTTCAAGACCTAGAATCCTACAGCTCGGTAACGCTGAACAGAATACCAATTTGGGCAGATATTGAGATATCATCATCACTAGTGATTGAAACATTACCTTCAGCCCACTTTACAAAAACTAAAATTTATGACGAATATGTCTATATGAAGCAGTTTGTTACTTCTCGGACAATTAGTGAATGGAGTGCCAAAAAAAAAAAACATTGCCACCACAACGTTGGATTGAAATGGTTTCCCACTTCAAAAACAATAATGTGACATTTTCAAATATTTTGAAGTTGGCAGAGTTTTTTTTCTGTCTACCTGGAACAAATGCTGCCACAGAAAGAGTGTTTTCTTTGAATAACAGCTTATGGGCATGTGATAAAACACAGCTAGGTGTTGAAACTTTGAAAGCTATGTTGACAACCAAAGTGAACTGTGAGGAAACATGTGTCGAGTTTTTTAAGATGCTGCTTGCAAAGAAGACCTATTGATAAAAATCCACTCATCTGAAAAGTACAGTAACTCAGCTTCACCTTAAGTAAGGATTATTGATGTTTTTCTCTCTTATTAGTTTAAGTAGTTAAACTTATACAGTAAAATGTATGTTATTCAAATGTATATATAAAAAGTATATTACTTTAAATTGACATCAACTTGATTTTTCCGGGACATGTCCCGACTTTTGACCTTTTCTTTACCCTTTTGTCCCGATTTTTTGCATTGAAATAGGTCAAATCTACTTTTTTGTCCCGGATTAGGGTTTTGAAAATATGGTCACCTTATGTAAAATGTCCTCGTATTCTTTGACAAGAAAAAGAAGTTATAGAAGTTATGTTAGTACAATAACGCTTTAAACACTGTTTTATGTGCACTGGCTACTGCCTGCGGGGAGAGAAAACATAGTAGGGGTTTTGCTTCAATGCCAAGTCGGTTAACTTTTTTTTTGTTAATCTATAATTCTATATTACAGAATTGCGTGACTGAAATAACGACAGTAGAGCACGTGACCAAGATCACGTGTTTCCTTAGCATCAAAATGGCGACACACAGGGACGATCTGCTTCTTGAAGGAGAATTCTTGTTGCTTTCCAAAAAGAAGGGAGTGCACCATGTGACTTTGACGCGGAGCTGTATTTTCTTTCACCTCAATTCTAATAACAGCACAACGTATGAAGAGAAATGTATGCATATAACTGACATTGTGGGATGCCACTGTCTCGAACAAAGCGGAAGTGATAAAAGTAATGAAAGTTCACCGTCCGGACACGTTGATGTTGACGATCACTTGACAGGGTCAACAGATTTTAAAAACGGTGAAGTGACGAAATCCCCTAGCCATTCTTTCCCACGGGCAACCGATGCATCTGCAAGTGGATTTGTCATATTCGCCTACCCCTTCAGAAAGAAACTATTTAGTAGTAAGAAGGTTCGAACTAGAGAAGTTCTCGCATTTGAAGTTCCGTCGTCTACAAAAACAGTTGACGAAAGGAGGAAAGTTGCTGAGACATGGCGAAATGTTATTAATTGCCTGTGTCGAGATTTACCTGTTAGTTTTAATGGTATGTTTTCTAATCGTATCTATGTTTTTATTTATTGCAAAGAAATAATTGATATTTTTCCACGCATTGTAAAGTGATACGTTTAAATATATAGGGTAAGATGGGTCAATTCCACCCCATAGTTTTTAAATTGGTAATAATGGTGACAAAATATAAGAAAGCAGCCTACTTTTTCTTGTAAAAACGATTAAATCTATAAGTGCAGTGTGTAGTGTAGAGAAGTAAAATTTGATCGTAATCATGCAAAGTTAATTTTTTTAAAAACAAGGAATTTCATTAAATTCAAACACATAAAAGTAAGTATAGGCGTACAGACTGCTGTAATTATGATTATGTGGATCTTAAAGGGCTACCATTATTTATTTCGGAAACAACTTGTCACGTGAACTAATTGCAACGGTCTTGGTAATATCGCTTGTTATATAGACCACCATGATTAAATTGTGCTTGAAAAGCAATAATACTTACTTAGTCGTTCCCCTTCTACCATGAGGTGTAGAGGTTTGGAAGAGAGAGCGCCAGACTATCCTATCGGCTGTCTTCCTCCTGGCCTGGTTCCATTCTAGTCCTCAATCCTTCAAAGATTGTCTAATGTTGTCTTCCCAGCGGACTCTGGGGGTCTGGATCCCTGGCTCTTTGTTTCCCATGCTTGTCATGGTAGTCGATCTTCTCCCATTCTGCAGACATGGCCAAACCATTTTAGTTGGGACTGTTCTACTTGGGTCTGCAGGGGTGGGATTTTAGGCCTTGACGTATCGTCTGGTTCCTGTTGAAAGCAATAATATCCAAATGTAACACATTATTGTGATGTGATTACTTGACAAATATTTGTTGATACACTATAGTGGGTTCAGGGCCAGATTCAGACATAGTGAGCCTACAAGCTATAGGAAGCTGTGGGGGCCCTATTTGGAAACAGAGAATAAGACCGTGTAACAACTAAACTTGGCAAGCAAGAATGCCGCCAAGATGCATAACAAATCCATGTGAGGTGGGTGGAAGAGTTGCTTCATTAGAGCTTTAAAAAAATAGCCATAGTATTGCTTCAACATTAAGAAACACTAAATGAATCTTGTCTTGAAAGATGACCTGATACAGATCTTGATGACATTGATGTCCTTTTCCTGAATGATTTTGCTTGATGATGTATGTCGGTAGGTACTGTCATTATAAGTGGAAATTAACATTATAGGCTTACTCCTACAAAAACTGCACCTACCAATTTTTACCACTTGTGAAAGCTCTCTGGGTTTGCAAGAAGGCCCTGGACATCACCCCCCATTTACAAAAAGGTAAAGAGTGGAAACTCAGATCTCTGGGGGCCGAAAAAATGGAGATAAAGTTAGACACCAGGAGTCATACATGCCGTAGCTAAATCATAACCAACCCTGTGTTTATGAACTGCATGTTTCAATTAAGTCAGCAGAACTCAGGCCCACTTAGGTCCATGTGTGAACCGCTGAACTTTGCTTAAACAAGTCACATTTTTCTGCTTACTTGACCTTCAGAGACTATGTAAAGTTCATTTGCCTTTCTTCTCAGATATTCCAGTGGAATATTGAGACTTCTGTAGCACATATCAAACAGGACTTCTGTAGTACATATCAAACAGGTCTTCTGTAGTACATATCAAACAGGTCTTCTGTAGCACATATCAACTGTAGCACATATAAACTGTAGCACATATCAAACAGGTCAAAATATAACCACTTTAGATTACAGTTTTAGATTAGTAGCCCTCTTCAGTCATAACTGACTATGGGAGTGATGCGCCCTTGAGGTGATAGCCCTCAGCTGTTTGTTTGTTTTTTTTTTTGCCTGGTGTTCTTTTCTCGTCTGCTTGTTGTGAGGGCTTATTTTTGCCTGGTGTTCTTTTCTCGCCTGCTTGTTGTGAGGGCTTATTTTTGTCTGGTGTTCTTTTCTCGTCTGCTTGTTGTGAGGGCTTATTTTTGTCTGGTGTTCTTTTCTCGTCTGCTTGTTGTGAGGGCTTATTTTTGCCTGGTGTTCTTTTCTCGCCTGCTTGTTGTGAGGGCTTATTTTTGTCTGGTGTTCTTTTCTCGTCTGCTTGTTGTGGGGGCTTATGTTTGCCTGGTGTTCTTGTCTCGTCTGCTTGTTGTGAGGGCTTATTTTTGCCTGGTGTTCTTGTCTCGTCTGCTTGTTGTGAGGGTTTATTTTTGTCTGGTGTTCTTTTCTCATCTGCTTGTTTTGAGGGCTTATTTTTGCCTGGTGTTCTTTTCTCATATAAGAAAACTCCAAGAATATATATAGTTTTATTAGCAAAACTAATACTGGGCATTATTTTTGCTTAAAACTGTATGTACGAGTTTCATGTATGTCCTTTGATGCTCTGATTCTGTCTCCACCTTCAGTAATTCTTTTTGGGTGATGTTCTGTATTCTGTATGTGTCCCTAAGCAGACAATTATGTGAGGATGTGTCCTGTTTTATAATGTTTGAAAAAATACCATCACTGAATTAGTAAGACAAACTCATTCTGTGTAATCTGTAGACATTCCACATTCTGTATAATCTGTAGACATTCCACATTCTGTATAATCTGTAGACATTCCACATTGTGTATAATCTGTAGACATTCCACATTGTGTATAATCTGTAGACATTCCACATTGTGTACAGTCTGTAGACATTCCGCATTGTGTACAATCTGTATACATTCCGCATTGTGTATAATCTGTAGACATTCCACATTGTGTATAATCTGTAGACATTCCACATTCTGTATAATCTGTAGACATTCCACATTGTGTATAATCTGTAGACATTCCACATTCTGTATAATCTGTAGACATTCCACATTCTGTATAATCTGTAGACATTCCACATTCTGTATAATCTGTAGACATTCCACATTCTGTATAATCTGTAGACATTCCACATTGTGTATAATCTGGAAACATTCCACATTGTGTATAATCTGGAAACATTCCACATTGTGTATAATCTGTAGACATTCCACACTGTATAATCTGTAGACATTCCACACTGTGTATAATCTGTAGAAATTCCATAATCTGTAGACATTCCACATTGTGTATAATCTGTAGACATTCCATAATCTGTAGACATTCCACATTCTGTATAATCTGTAGACATTCCACACTGCATAATCTGTAGACATTCCACATTCTGTATAATCTGTAGACATTCCACATTCTGTATAATCTGTAGACATTCCACACTGTGTACCACCGCCAAAAGGTAAACTGTTGTTGTTGATCAACCCATTTAGTGGACCAGGAAAAGCTTATACAATCTTCAAGAATGAGATCGCCCCCATGTTGAATGAGGCATGCGTTCCATACAAGGCACTAATTACAGGTAAAATAACATGCTGCAGTAGTTGTTCACTGTCTATTTTTGCAGCACCCATGAGGCTCTGGCTCCCACTTCTACCATTCATCTCCTCATTATCTATGACCTCCACACTTGTCTCCTCCTCTGTGGGTGTCATTTAAGTCATATGCTTAATTTGTTTGCCTCATTTCTTCAAGGCTCGCTCTTTTCAGCCCAAGGCAAGTGTCTTTTTTTAATATCAGGACAAGATTTTGTAACGTGAAAAGTTAGATTTTGAGATCTTCTAACTTGACAAAGATAATGTTTGTACACTGGCTGGTATTGCATTTACATACACCAGATGTTTGTATTCTGGTTATTATTGTGTTTGCATACTTCAGATAATGTTTATATTCTGGTTAGTATTGTGTTTTCTTACTCCAGATAATGTTTGTAGACATGTTAGTATTGTGTTTTCATACTCGAGATAATGTTTGTATTCTGGTTAGTATTGTGTTTTCATACTCTAGATAATGTTTGTATTCTGATTAGTATTGCGTTTACATACACCAGATAATGTTTGTATTCTGGTTAGTATTGTGTTTTCATACACCAGATAATGTGTGCAGACATGTTATATTGTGTTTTCAAACTCTAGATAATGTTTGTAGACATGTTAGTATTGTGTTTTCATACTCTAGATAATGTTTGTAGACATGTTAGTATTGTGTTTTCATACAGTAGATAATGTTTGTAGACATGTTAGTATAGTTTTTTCATACTCTAGATAATGTTTGTCGAAATGTTAGTATTGTGTTTTCAAACACCTGATAATGTTTGTAGACATGTTAGTATAGTGTTTTCACACACTAGATAATATTTGTAGACATGTTAGTATTGTGTTTTCCTACACTTGTCTCATTTAAGTCAGAAAAACTTCAGGTCCACTTAAGTCCATGCCTGTAATACTGAACTTTGCTTAAACAGGTCAAAGAATTCCAGTATTATGAACAATGCTCACAGAAGATGATAGAATCGAGGGAGACATGAAAGCAAGATGTCGTTGGGCTAAATGCAGTGACTTGCTAACTGATGTCATTGTAGAGATGTTTGTACAGCTTTAGAAAGA
The DNA here is from genome assembly GCA_024509875.1 of Oreohelix idahoensis. Classification (NCBI taxonomy): domain Eukaryota; kingdom Metazoa; phylum Mollusca; class Gastropoda; order Stylommatophora; family Oreohelicidae; genus Oreohelix; species Oreohelix idahoensis. Next base: position 347,991 of record JAMPIV010008998.1, read on the forward strand.
AACATGAAAATATCAGGACATTTTTCCAAACTACAGAAGCATCACATACATACAAAGACAAATTAAACTGGTTTGGACACCTCGTTATAGTGTAACCCAATCAGCTACTGGCTAAACCCTTCACCAGAAGAAGATCTGGCAGCATCACATGTGGAAACCTGATAGGCTGACAGATAAGTGGCACTAGAAAAATCCAGAAGACATGAGATCTGATGCTAGCCAAGGCATTGTATCTTTTTCAAGAATGGAAACCACATCCTCCCACACTAGATGGGAGAAGTGAGAAAGGAATTATAGCAATAGCAACTGTGATATTAATAAACAAGGAAACAGATTCTACTTAACAAAGATAAAATTGACAAGTCGTTCAAATACAATTTCCTTATTATTTATTTAGTATATACACTATCTACTCTTGTGCTGAAGGGTGAATGTTGAAAAAAATGGAACGTAATGAATTTGTAAGTTTACATATGATTTACAAATATTTATATAGAGAACAAGTTTTCCAATTATAGGAACAAAAATTATATCAGCTGTGCTGTTATTCAATTATAGTACAAGTATCAGCTGTGCTGTTAATTAAGGATATAACATTTATCAGCTATGCTGTTATTTTTGTCTCTTGCTGTGCTAAGTCACTTTCTCATCACTGACAGTTTCTATGCTCACAATGCCGACAGAAATGGTACTACTGTTCTCCTTAGTTTGGGTCACACAACTCCTGCTGAGGCTCGTTACTTTAGCCCACCCAAGACTGAGGGGGACTAAAGATGTAGCTTCTGTACAATCTCTATGCTCCTGCGAAGTTCCAGGCAGCGGGATTGACTCGAACATACGACCTCAGGTTTTAGGACACGAATAAAACCTGTAACAAGGAAAAATAGGGGCTAATTTCTGTCCTCAAGCCCACCTATTTCTAATGTGGATGAAATGAGCGTGTCTCAGTGTCTGCATTGTAGGATGAATGACAACATGGCTCAGTATGATTTAGCAATAGCGAGACAAGACAGGTGTCTACTTGCAAAACATTCTTTCTGATAAACTAATACATGGATACATTCAATAATTTAAAGTCAATACATGAATACATCCAATAATATAATTCAATACATGAATAAATCCAATAATATGTACACCTAGGTGTGATACAACCTTTTCCTTCCCCCTATAATATACCAGGCCCTCTCTGACAAGTGCTATAATATATCCTAACAATAACGTTATGTTCTTATGATAGGAGTATATGAGACGAGGACTGTTTGGTGATATATCAGGTGGGAGTTATAGGAGACAATAGATTGGAGTTAGATGAAGCAATAGATTGAGTCCTAACAAGGACTGTTTTGGTTATATTGCAGTTGGTTTTATCTGAGATAACACTGAAGTTATAGGAGACAATAGATTGAGTTATAGGAGACAATAGATTGAGATATAGGAGACAATAGATTGAGTCCTAACAAGGACTGTTTTGGTTATATTTCAGTTGGTTTTATCGGAGATAATAGATTGAAGTAATAGGAGACAATAGGTTGAGTCCTAACAAGGACTGTTTTGGTTATATTGCAGTTGGTCTGAGATAATAGATTGAAGTTATAGAAGACAATCGATTGAGATATAGGAGACAATAGATTGAAGTATGAGTCCTATTAGTCTTCGTCTATTCAATCATATTAGGAAATAAAATCATTATACCTAATTCCCCCAAGATACAATCAGTAACTTGATATATTCATATTACAACAAATATATACAGGTGTAGGTAGTATAATGACACACAACAAATACCAACATTATATACCTGCTGAAGGCCTATTTTCCTAAAGGTTATCGTAAATTTATATTTACCCTCCTAGATTTAAAAAGGCCAGTTTGACTCGACTAGTGAAGTAGGCTGCAGGTCGATGCCCTCAGGTAAGCAATAAATCATGACAGCTTCTCTCCTCTTCAGTCAGTCGGTATCTCTGGCTTCGTGTCTGGTTGCGTGCTTAGCATAACATTTCGCCCGATTATATAGGTAGGTGAATTCTTAAGCAAAGCTTTTGGTTGGTTCCTGGCGGAGCAAAATGATTGGTTTCCTCCGGTTTGGTACCTGGTCTCATACAGCCTAATTTTATTCAGTTTTTATCCGCCATCTTGCGTGAACATGATGGCCGTTAATTTATTCTGTCTCAGAGACTGGTGAACGTTGATCGTTGATTGGTTGAAGCAAATCTGTATCTCGACATAGTGATTAACAAAGTAGTGGGTTACACTCGTTTCACGACATAGCCCCCTCCTTTCCTAGCTGTGACTTCTCATAGCTGACGTGTAAACCCCTGCTGTGGTTAATCCTTTTGCGTCTGTCCTTCCAGAGTACTAGGGTGTCGACTTAAAAAATCAGCTCCTACGTTGTCTCTTCCCGGAATGTAATTCACGGTAAAGGAATAAGGCGCCAGAAGCAGACTCCACCTTAACAATCTCGAATTTAGCTTTTTAGATGCAGCCAAGAATGTTAAAGGTTCGTGATCGCTTTGGACAATGAAGTGTGTCCCATACAGATAAGGTGAAAATTTGTTGATGGACCAAATTAGAGCTAAACATTCTTTCTCTATGGTCGAGTAGTTCAACTCAGCTGCATTCAGCTTCCTACTGGCGTAGGCGACTGGTAAAAGTACCTCCGGCTGGGCTTTTGATTTCTGCAAGAGAGTTGCACCAATACCTATACTGCTAGCGTCCGTCCTTAATACAAATTCCTGTGTGATATCGGGTAGAGTAAGGATGGGTTTGCTGGTGAGTTTTGCTTTTAGCTCTGTGTAAGCTTTTTCACAATCAGCATTCCATTGGATTTTGTCAGGCTGTCCTTTCTTAGTTAAGTCAGTTAATGGTGCACACAGAGAGTTAAAGTGGGGTATGTACTTCTGATAGAACCCACATAATGACACGAATGATCTCACATCTTTCTTCGTTTGAGGTCTGGGTGCCTTCTTTAACTTCTCTATATTCTTTGGGTCAGGAGACATATGACCTGTAGAAATAGTGTGACCTAAGAATTCCAACTCCTTACAACCGATATAGCACTTGGTTGGACGTGCAGTCAATCCAGTGGCTCTCAGTCTGTCAAACAACATGGAGAGCGCTACTATATGCTCTTCAAATGTGTTTGTAGCAACAAGAATGTCATCCATAAAGTTAGTGATATGGGGATTTTGTAGAGGTTCCAACAATTTCCTCATCATTCTTGAAAAGATACTGGGAGCATTTTTCAGCCCAAAGGGTAGTACATTAAACTCGTAGTGTCCGTCTGATGTACTAAATGCCAGCATTTTCCTAACTTCTGGTTTCACTGGTATTTGGTAGTATCCCTTGCTTAGATCTACCTTCGATAAATACCTAGCCTTACTCAGTGTAGAGAACAGCTGGTTGGTGTCAGGTAATGGGTCCACCTGAGATTCTGTGATCGCATTAGCTTCTTGTAGTAAATACATAACCTGTGTTCACCACTAGGCTTCCTTAATAGCACCACACTTGAGCTATAGGGAGATTCAGACTTTGAAATAATTTTCTCTTTTAAGAGATAGTCAATCTCATCCTTGAGTGTTTGTGCTTGCTATTGTTCAGTCCATGTCCGCAGCAATGCTTCCAGTGGACTGTGTATGGGGACGGCAATACAACAACGTTGCCGGACCCACACCTATTTCTATTGTAAGGGGCAGTATACCGAAGTGGGGCCTGTCTCCATCAACTGTTTGGTACAGCCCTGGTTCCTACCTCCTTTGGTTCGGGTTTGTTTCTGCAGCTTTTTTAATACTTTTTGCTGACTAACCAAAATTTTCCAAATGATCCAGGCCATGGTGTTCCGACAAATGTCTAGTCGGGGTGGGATGTCTCTCGTCCCCTCTCTGTACAATACGGAGAGTTGCCATGGTTACTGGTGTAACAGTAGACTTGTTGTGATTTCGTTTTCTCGTTATCACTGCTTCTACCTGTTGTTTTCTCTTGTGTATTTTCTTTGTGGGCCTACGTCCGCAACAATGCTTCCCTAGGTCCTGTAACTGGTCTACGCTTCTGAATGAGGTTACCTGGTTACATTCTGAACAGGATTTCATATACCGACTTATGTCTTCAATTATTCCTGGCCAGTAATATCGCAATGCTATATTTTGACCAGTGGCCCCTTTTCCTCTGTGACCACTGCCTGATGTAGCATGCTCTTGCTCCATAATTTCCTCCCTATAGAATTTTGGCACTACCAGCTGTCCATGCCCTTTAGGTCCTTTTCCAGCTTGTCTGTAGAGTAGGCCATTTTCCATATAGTAGTCTCCTTTCTCTGGAGGGTTATGGGCCTTTGGCAATTTGCCAAAACAAGGCTTCAATGTGCTGTCTGCTGTTTGAGCCTTTTTCATCTTTGTACGATGAATGTTTATTGGATCTCCCTCCTCCTTTTTGGTGCTCGACCTGGTATGGTTTGCTGCCATGACAACAGGTTTTATTGGGTCACCCAAAAAGACATATTTACATCCTATTACCAGCGGGTATATAGGATCATCACTTACTGCTGCTCTTATCACTCCTTCCACATAGCGAGTTCTCACGTTGATCCTTGCTATGGGAAGTGTCATGGTGCCAGTTCCCTGCATTGCCCCTTGTATGTCCACTGTTTCTGTGGTAAGTTGGTCAGGGTGCACTAGGGTTGCACTCACGACTGAGTCGAATTCCAAACCTGAATCATATAAGCACTGAATTTTAGTGCCATTACATGTCACTTCCTCACAGACAGGGGGATGATGGAGGTCATTCTGACTACCTGCCAGTTCCTTCCTTCCCTTTTTCCCTGTTGTGAGACACGCAGCGTAATAAGGACGGTTGTTCCTTCTGCAGTCTGCAGTATTGTGGTTACTCATTAGACAAGTTTACACCACTTTCCTTCCTTCCGGTAAGGTGTCTTATCCGATCTTAGAGGGTTTTTGTCCTTTTGGTCAAATTTTTGTTTGTTCCTTGTGGTATGGTCCTTTTGTTCATATTTGGTATAGTTTTGTGATGATTTGAAGTTTTCACCCTGCTTTTTCCTATTTCCTAATACTTCTGCCTGAGCTGCTTGATATCTCTCAGCAACAGTTACAATATCTTCCAATCTCTCTGCTCCTTGTTCCATGATAAACTTCCTCATTTCTTGAGGCATGGACTCTTTCACTTGCTCCATCATTATCATTTCTTTCAGATCCTGACACTAACTACTCCATTTTTCCAAATAGGTTTCCAATCTAGCAGAGAATTGGTGATAGTTTTCTCCTGGAAGAAGTTTAGCTGTTCGGAATTTCTTTCTATATGATTCTGAGTTCTTTTCATATCTCACAAGCAGTGCCTGTTTCAGGATTTCATAATCTTCCTGGTCATCTCTTGAGAGCTTCAAATATACATCGTAGGCTACACCTCTCAATCCCTGAGATAGTTTAAGACTCCACTTTTCTTTCACTAAGCCATAGGTAGTGGCAAGTCTTTCGTATCTATCCAGGTACGACTCAATGGCGTCTTCTTTCTCAACAAATGGGTCCAGATGAAAATTCATGGCCCCACTTGAGGTGCTCTGGCTGGAGCTACTCTCAGAGTGAGGTGAGCTACCACCATTATTGCCAGTATTTGCCTGAATTTCAAGCTCTTTTAATCTCAACTGATGGTCTCTCTCTGCTTGTAATTTCCTTTCCTCAGCTTCAATTTTCTTTGCCTCATTTTCAGCCTCCCATTTCTTGGCTTCAATTTCTAATCTTTTGGTTTCTCTCTCAGCTTCCAGTCTTTTGTCTTCTCTTTCAGCTTCCAGTCTTTTGTCTTCTCTCTCAGCTTCCAGTCTTTTGTCTTCTCTCTCAGCTTCCAGTCTTTTGGCTTCTTTTTTCCAGTCTTTTGCTTCTCTCTCAGCTTCCAGTCTTTTGTCTTCTCTTCAGCTTCCAGTCTTTTGGCTTCTCTTTTTCAGTCTTTTGGCTTCTCTTTCAGCTTCCAGTCTTTTGGCTTCTGTCTCTAATTGCAACTTTCTTTCTTCCCTATCCATGTGTTTGTCCACTTCTGTTGTGACATACTGAGTGAGAGCATCACCTGTCAAATTTAATTCCTTACCCATCTGCATGATTGCAGTCCTGAACTTCACTAGATCAGCCATGGCGTTACTTAGATAGGGTATGTATAGTTACTATAACCAAATATTATAATTAAACTTAATTAATTTAAATGAACAAATAAATTTCCGTGCAACTTTGTGAGCATCAACTATTTACTGAGTACTAAATGGTACTCCTCCTACGAAAATAATGTTGTTAAAAAAAAAAAAAAATCCTCTTATGATTTTCTCAAAAAACATTTTTCTTATGTTATCTATGGGTGGCACAAGATAGAGTGTAGATAGATGAATAGACTAAGTATGGCTCAAGATATACAGAAATATCCCAGGAACGAGCCCCCAGTGTGGCGAGAGGTTTTATTTGGCTGTAGGATCAGTATAGTACTGAAAATTACAGAAATAGAATTTCTGCAGAAAATGGTGAAGTCCCAGTGTCTGAGAGGACTACTGGTATCACAAATTAGTTACGGCTGTGAATGATCTGATCTCGAAACAATAGTAGAGAGGAGACCGACATAAAGTGCCACCTCCGCTGTGTAACTAACTGTGATATTAATAAACAAGGAAACAGATTTTACTTAACAAAGATAAAATTGACAAGTCGTTCAAATACAATTTCCTTATTATTTATTTAGTATATACACTATCTACTCTTGTGCTGAAGGGTGAATGTTGAAAAAAATGGAATGTAATGAATTTGTAAGTTTACATATGATTTACAAATTTTATATAGAGAACAAGTTTTCCAATTATAGGAACAAAAATTATATCAGCTGTGCTGTTATTCAATTATAGTACAAGTATCAGCTGTGCTGTTAATTAAGGATATAACATTTATCAGCTATGCTGTTATTTTTGTCTCTTGCTGTGCTAAGTCACTTTCTCATCACTGACAGTTTCTATGCTCACAATGCCGACAGAAATAGTACTACTGGGTACTCATCTCTTAAAACGTTCTGTTCTCCTTAGTTTGGGTCACACAACTCCTGCTGAGGCTCGTTACTTTAGCCCACCCAAGACTGAGGGGGACTAAAGATGTAGCTTCTGTACAATCTCTATGCTCCTGCGAAGTTCCAGGCAGCGGGATTGACTCGAACATACGACCTCAGGTTTTAGGACACGAATAAAACCTGTAACAAGGAAAAATAGGGGCTAATTTCTGTCCTCAAGCCCACCTATTTCTAATGTGGATGAAATGAGCGTGTCTCAGTGTCTGCATTGTAGGATGAATGACAACATGGCTCAGTATGATTTAGCAATAGCGAGACAAGACAGGTGTCTACTTGCAAAACATTCTTTCTGATAGACTAATACATGGATACATTCAATAATTTAAAGTCAATACATGAATACATCCAATAATATAATTCAATACATGAATAAATCCAATAATATGTACACCTAGGTGTGATACAACCTTTTCCTTCCCCTATATAATTACCAGGCCCTCTCTGACAAGTGCTATAATATATCCTAACAATAACGTTATGTTCTTATGATAGGAGTATATGAGACGAGGACTGTTTGGTGATATATCAGGTGGGAGTTATAGGAGACAATAGATTGGAGTTAGATGAAGCAATAGATTGAGTCCTAACAAGGACTGTTTTGGTTATATTGCAGTTGGTTTTATCTGAGATAACACTGAAGTTATAGGAGACAATAGATTGAGTTATAGGAGACAATAGATTGAGATATAGGAGACAATAGATTGAGTCCTAACAAGGACTGTTTTGGTTATATTTCAGTTGGTTTTATCGGAGATAATAGATTGAAGTAATAGGAGACAATAGGTTGAGTCATAACAAGGACTGTTTTGGTTATATTGCAGTTGGTCTGAGATAATAGATTGAAGTTATAGAAGACAATCGATTGAGATATAGGAGACAATAGATTGAAGTATGAGTCCTATTAGTCTTCGTCTATTCAATCATATTAGGAAATAAAATCATTATTCCGTATTCCCCCAAGATTCAATCAGTAACTTGATATATTGGAATTACAACAAATATATACAGGTGTCTAGTATAATGACGTACACAACAAATACCACATGCCCTGTACATTATATACCTGCTGAAGGCCTATTTTCCTAAAGCCTTCCTATTCTATATTTACCCTTCAAGACTGTAAAAAGGCCAGGATCGTTTTCGAAAGTGGAGTCATGGCGAGGTACATGCCCAAACCAGGCAAGCAATTTCGACAGTTTCACTCTCCTGATAAAAGTGGTTCTTCAGTGGCCTGGCATTCGTGTTGGTATTTTCTCTCTAACATTTCGCCCATTATTAGGTAGGTTTCTTGCTTTTGGTTTTCCTGGCAGATGCGCAAAATGATTGGTTTATAGCATTTATACCTCGAAAGTCATGAATCCAGCCTAATTTTATGTGCAGTGAGTATCCAGCCCTCTTGCTGTGACAGAAGTATGTAAAGGTACATTACCCGATATCTACACGTTGAGGCTTCCACCTAAGGTGTTTTCCACCATTTTCTTGCTTATTAGTTTTGGTAATGCAGAACCTTAGTACTTGCATCACCTGGGCTCTCACTTAAATTTAGCCACGAGTATTTTGGTTTCATTTCTCTGGGTGCCTTAACAGCACGGAATGTTAAATATGACCGTTTCACGTGATCGAACCAGAGACCACTGGGGAGCCAGGGTCGTAATACTTTGCTAGCGCCTCAATTTGCGATAATTCAAAAGTTGTACCTTAATTTATAGATGCACGTCAGAAAGAGGGAAAGGGGATCGATAAGCTGATTGGTTGAAGCATCAAGGTCGATAAGTTAGGACGTACTTTCAGTAGACTTGGATTCAAGTAGGGGTAATCAATTTCGTTTCACGACAAGGAGGCAGCCCCCCACCACCCCAAAAGGTACAACAACGTTCGTCACCTGTTAAGGTACAAATTAAGCTAGGAAAGACGAGATCTGTAAACAGAAATAATATGAAACAAATATAAAGGTACGTTACGGGCGGCTCACAGGTGATAAAAAGTAGACTTTGACAACAAAAACTAACAGACGGAAAATCCCCAAATTTGAACACTGGACCTTCAGCGACTTTTTGCTATTTAATATATATATGCAAGCTTTCGCAAACTATAGCTCTGCCATCTACGCATCATCAAAAAATGATGTTTCAATGGCAGGTCAATAGTGCGAACCACAATACACGACACCAGAAGTCCTCCATGGGCAGTTCAGCCTATTACTGACGCAATCACTTCTGTTGTATTTCTATCAAGCAGTATAGGCCGAATCCAAACTCATGACCAACATGACCTTACTGTCCTGCCCAGTCTAATGACCTAGTAGACTGGAGTTATACCCCAGTGAGAACAGATAGTGGAAGGTTTGGGTATCAAACCCAGCGGGAAATAAGGGAGAAACCTGGGACCTGCAAACAGTAAAATTAAAGAAACAAAATAAAATGTTATCAGGCACCCAGAAATAGAGAAGTAGGCACCAGCACAACTCTGCCTTACAACAACATGAGTGGCTTACCCAGTCAGATTGAAACCAGGACCTTCCAGGACGCCCAGCCTAGCATGGTTCGCATGCAAACCCATTGAAAACATCTTTGGTTTGATATGCGTACACAACAGAGCGGATAATGTATCGCTTGCATGGTGCTCGCCCTGGGGTCCCTCTAGGCTGGAGCAGTGCCGGATTCTGAGCCTCGACAGAATCCACCCTCAGCTACTGGAGGTCTCCTTAGTCCGCCAAATGGAGCCAGGAGGCGGAAGGAGAAAGTAACTGGCCAACCAGATAAGACGACGGCCCCTCTGAATGTCATGCATTGGAATGCAGAGGGAGTCAACAACAAAAAGACTGAACTAGAGAATACCCTATTTCGGAAAGAAATTAGCATATGCTGCATACAAGAAACCCACCTACAGGAAGGAAAACATTTTAAGATACGGGGCTATCAATGCTTCAGAGTTGACAGAAAAGATCGGAAGAAGGGTGGCATACTAACACTGATAGGAATAACCTCAACGCTATAGAATCCAAGACATATAAAGAAGGTGCAGAATACCAAGTAATCCATCTAAAACATAACACTCTGGAACTGGATCTCCTAAACTTCTACTGCCCCAATGACATACCACTGAACATGACTAGCATAGATGTCCCCATTGGCAACTTCATAGCGGTGGGAGACTTCAACAGCCATTCCCAAAGCTGGGGATACAACCAGCTAGATAGAAGGGGCGAAGAGATAGAAAACTGGCAAGACGACAATAACCTAACCCTTCTAAACAACCCTAATGATCCTCCAACCTTTTACTCCAGAAGATGGCATAGCACCTCTACTCCAGACCTGGCATTCTGCACACCTGATTTGGCTGGGATAGTGGAAAGGGAAATAGGAGAACAACTCGGTGGAAGTGATCATCGTCCTGTATTCATCAAAATTAATAGAACAATTAATACAAGTCCAAGTCAGCCAAGATGGAATTATAAAAAAGCAAATTGGTCCATTTATCAACACAGAGCAAATCTGCTTACAAAAGATATTAAGGTACTAGACAGAGACATTAACAGAGTCATCTGGGATTTTAATAATGGAGTACTCAAGGCAGCAAAGGAGACAATACCGAGAGGAGCGAGGAAGAACTATGTACCATATTGGTCCAACACACTACAAAACCTACATGAAGATATGAATGAAGCAAGGCACACTGCAGAGGTACAACCATCCCAACAGAACCATATCATGCTACAAAAGGCAAAGCAAAATTCATTAAAGGAAAGCTAGAAGCCCAGAGGAGAAGCTGGAGGGAAAAAAAAAACATATAAACTAAACCTTGAAAAGGAAGGGAGAAAGTTGTGGAAACTCACTAAACAATTGAATGACGATAACAATTCTCAACGACAAACCATTACACTAGACGATGCAGGGAAACTATATACCGGCAAACAAGCAGCAGACATATTTGCGGAATCCTACAGAAATGAAAGTAACATCTCCGTCAATTTACGCAGACAACGAGACATTCGTCAAGAAATAATCCACACTAGAACTAATGGAAACAGTCCGGACGTTATGTCCAAACCTTTCAATATGGACGAGTTAAAAAACAGCCGTGTGGAAACTTAAAGACAGGAAATCACCAGGCCCGGATGGTATAACCAACGAAATGCTAAAACACCTAGGATATACAGCAATGAGCAAACTGTTGCAAATATACAACTACAGTTGGATGACAGGCAGTGTGCCACAGATATGGAGAGAGGCGCTCATGTGTCCCATCATAAAGAAAGGAAAAGACAACAGGAAGGCCACCAGCTACAGACCAATAAGCCTAACAAGCTGTGTATGTAAGACAATGGAGAGGATGATCAACAGAAGATTGAAATGGTACTTGGAATCCGAGAAAATTTTAGTGCCAGAACAAGCAGGGTTTAGAGAGTGCAGCAGCACAGAAGACCAAATCACATACCTGTCACAGATCGTTGAAGATGCCTTCCAAGAAAAGAGAAAAGTCTTTACCCTATGGATAGATCTCCAAAAAGCTTTTGACAAAGTATGGAAAGACGGGTTAATAGTAAAACTGCAAAGGAACGGAATCAAGGGTAATATGAGAAAATGGATCCAGTCGTTCCTACACAATCGGAAAGCAAGAGTCACTATGGAAGGTCACAACAGCAAGAAAATCCTCCTAAAACATGGAGTTCCTCAAGGCTCAGTATTGTCTCCCACCCTGTTCCTTGTATTCATCAATGACCTCATCCACGATCTGCCACAAGGTGTGAGAGCTGCCCTATACGCTGACGACTTGGTGGTGTGGTGTGTAGAAGAACATCTAACTATCGCTAATAAGCGAATACAAAGGGCAGCAGACAACATAGCAGCATGGGCAGAGAAATGGATGGTGCAGATCAACGCTGAAAAATCATCAACAACACTTTTCACGCTCTCCAACAAAGACAAAGCAGGAGAGATACGACTTGGAAATATACATGTCCAAACAGATGAGGAACCGGTGTACTTGGGCATTACATTAGATAAGAGAATGACATGGAGGCACCACATCGAGAGAACAGAGGCTAAAGCGAGAAGAAAACTTTCCATACTGAGGAAAATAGCTGGATCAAGTTGGGGAGCTAACGAAACAACACTAAAGAAAGTGTATACAGGTGCAATAAGACCTATATTAGAGTACGGATCAGCAGCATGGTCTACAGCAGCCAAATCACACCTACAAGCCTTAGATAAAGTACAAAATCAAGCGCTTCGGTTGATCACGGGTGCCATGAAGACCACACCAATAAATGAAATGGAAAAAATCACAGGCATTCCACCTTTATTATACAGACGAGACACTAAGACCCTGATCCAAGCAGAAAAGTACAAGAACATGCCCGCACATCCAATGAAAACTAGATTTGGAGATTTAGCCAGTGGGAGGTTGAAGAGAAGCAGTTTTGTGCATCGGTCCAAAAAACTAATTAGAACATACAAGGATGAACTACCAGACATCACTAAGGAAATAACTCCCACACTCCTCCCAACCCCATGGGAACAACATCAAAATTTCAGTATTAAGACCTCCATAACTACCACCTGCCCCATGGGAGAGCTAAATACTCTCCAAAGGAAAATAGCAGCATGTGACATGATTGAAGAACTATACCCCAGAGAAGCATGGATCCAAGTATATACTGATGGATCTGCAACCAGAGCAGTGAAGAACGGAGGCGCAGGAGTTTATGTGGTCTATCCAGACAAAGAAAATGAATCCACCTGTTCACCTACTGGAATATTCTGTTCAAACTATGCTGCTGAAGTACAGGCCATAAGCATTGCTGCAGGAATAATAAATAACACAATAAGCCAATGTCAGCAGGTTGTATTCCTTACCGATGCAATGTCAGTTCTGCAAGCCCTCAACAGTGATAAACTGCCAGAATTAAACAAAGTCCTATGCGAAGTAAATATCAAAAGAAGGGTAGTGCTACAGTGGATACCATCACACTGTGGCATACCAGGAAATGAGAGAGCAGATATGTTAGCAAAAGAGGGAGCAACACAGGAACAAAAAGAACAAACAATCACATTCCAGGAAAAGAAGAACCTTATCAAGGCCATCAGGAAAATTGATCAACAAAGAGACAACTATCAATATCTTGATCGAGCAAAACAGGTGATCCTGTTCCGTATGAGAACAGGACATAACAGACTGAACAGTCACTTATACAGACTGAGATTGGTCCCATCACCCCCCTATGTACGTGTGGACAGGCAGCACAGACAGCCGAACACATCCTGCAAGACTGCCACATGCTTAGTCAATTGCGAACTGAACATTGGCCCACAGAGACGCACATCCACACAAAGCTGTTTGGGAGTCTTGAAGAACTTTCAACCACAGCAACATACATCCAGAAAACCGGACTTCTTGTGTAGACATTTCTAAACAACAGCGAACGAGAAGAAGAACCACTAGCACAGAAGAGGAAACCAATGGTGATGAAGATGACATAAAGATGGAAGAACTGAAGGCAGCACTGGAGAAAATCGAGATGGGCAAAGCAGCTTGGCATGATGGTATAACACCAGAAATTGTTAAGTACATGGGAGCATCAGGTGACCTATTACTCTTAAGGGTCCTACAGGCAGCGTGGTGCAACAAGACCATACCAAAGGATTGGGAGATTGCCATCATAACACCAATTTTCAAAAAAGGTGACAATCTACAATGTGGAAACCAGAGGCATATCCATTCTCAGTGTCCCTGGTAAAATCTACTCTAGAATCCTAGAGCAGAGACTCCGATGCCTAGCTGAGCCACAATTGGATGAAATCCAGTGCGGATTCCGAGCAAACTGAAGTACTCAAGACCTAATCTTCACACTCAGACAGCTGAGTGAAAAGGCCCTTGAGTATAAGAGTGAGATCCATCTTTGTTTCATAGATCTGGAAAAGGCGTTTGACAGGGTCCCCTGGAGCAAACTTTGGGACTGTTTGGCAAGGAAGAACATTCCAGCACCTCTGATTCATGCTATACAGAGCTTCTACAAGTCTTGCAGAAATTATGTGAGGACAGCAAACCTAAGTCAGAAGAGTTCAGGACCACCAGTGGTGTAAGACAAGATGATATCCTGTCACCTTATCTTTTCATACTCCTCATGGACGATTTATCAAGGCATGTAAGGAGAGAACAAGAAAGTATTCAGTGGGGTACTGGAAGATGAGACAGGTCTGTATTTCAGAGCTGGCATTTGGTGATGATGTTGCCCTGATTGCTAAATCAGAGGCACATCTCCAATCCAACCTGCAAGTCTGGAAGGAAGAGCTGGAGAAGAGAGGGATGGTCATAAGCAGCTCTAAAACAAAATCCATGGTGATATCACGAGAAGAAAGAAAACATCAGATTAAGTTGGGAGAACAGGTCCTGGAGCAGGTCGACCACTTTAAATATCTCGGAGCTATTATAGACCGAAAGGGGGGCATCAAAGAAGAGTTGGCCACTCGAAAAGCAGCGGCTGGGAGACTTTATCAGGCCATAAATCGAGGATTCCTCAGCAAGAAGAGGTTGGTAAGAAAACGAAGATGGCTGTATACCGCTCCACCTATGTCCCAGTCTTGACATATGGATGCGAGTCATGGGCAATGACTACAACCCACAAAAGCCAGATTCAAACCTCAGAAATGAGGTATCTGAGGAAGGTGGTTGAAGTAACAAGAAGAGACATGGTCCGCAACCAGACGATACGTCAAGGCCTAAAATCCCACCCGCTGCAGACCCAAATAGAACAGTCCCAACTAAGATGGTTTGGCCATGTCTGCAGAATGGGAGAAGATCGGCTACCACGACAAGCATGGGAAACAAAGAGCCAGGGATCCAGACCTCCAGGACGACCCAGAGTCCGCTGGGAGGACAATATTAGACAATCTTTGAAGGACCGAGGACTAGAATGGAACCAGGCCAGGAAAAAGACAGCCGATAGGATAGTCTGGCGCTCTCTCTTCCAAACCTCTACACCTCACGGTAGAAGAGGAACGACTAAGTAAGTAAGAGAGAGGTTGGTAAGAAAATGAAGATGGCTGTATACCGCTCCACCTATGTCCCAGTCTTGACATATGGATGCGAGTCATGGGCAATGACTACAACCCACAAAAGCCAGATCCAAACCTCAGAAATGAGGTATCTGAGGAAGGTGGTTGAAGTAACAAGAAGAGACATGGTCCGCAATCAGACGATATGTCAAGGCCTAAAATCCCACTCCCTGCAGACCCAAGTAGAACAGTGCCAACTAAGATGGTTTGGCCATGTCTGCAGAATGAGAGAAGATCGGCTACCACGACAAGCATGGGAAACAAAGAGCCAGGGATCCAGACCCCCAGGATGACCTAGAGTCCGCTGGGAGGACAACATTAGACAATCTTTGAAGGACCGAGGACTAGAATGGAACCAGGCCAGGAGGAAGACAGCCGATAGGATAGTCTGGCGCTCTCTCTTCCAAACCTCTACACCTCACGGTAGAAGAGGAACGACTAAGTAAGTAAGTAAGAGTACCACAAGACCTCTGTTGCCTATTTCTGCAGCTAGGGATTGTTGCTGGGAACCCTAATCCCCATGACCAGATTTATTCAGAATTTAGCTATTTTGACAGTATACTGCTTATCTAATCTGGATTTAAATGGTATTGTCATCATCATCCCCTGGTAAAATTTACTTTAGAATTCTGGAGCAGAGACTTAGACATCTGGCTGAGCCACAAATGGAATGAGGCCCAGTGTGGCTTAGCAAACTGAAGTACTTGAGACCTTATCTTCTCACTTTCAGGCTACCAGGACAAATATGGAAAACCAAGAGCCAGGGATCTAGACCTCTAGGACAACCCAGAGTTCACTGGGAGGACGACATCAGACACAATCTCTGAAGGACAGAAAACTGGACTTGAACCAGGCAAAAAAGGAAGACAACCGATAGGATAGTGTGGTGCTCCTTCTGGTAATCCTCTCCACTCCAAGAAGAAGAATGACTAAGTATGTAAGGATCTTCTTCATTACCCTTCAGTTTCCCAAGGAGCATAAGCCAACATCATCATGTGCCATCAGCTCAAGGTCTCTCTGTGTCCACCTCATCATTGTCATGTCTGTCTCCAGTTCTCTTCTCCATGTGTTTTTTAAATCTACCTCCCCTTCTCTTACCCTGGGGCTTCCGGAACAAGGACTACCTGATAATGCTATCAACAGGTTTCTTCAGTGTGTCTCATGTCCATCGCTCAGAAAGGTCGCCATCAAGAGTAGTTGGTAAGCTAATATTCATTGGCATAGAATGTACTGATTGTCCTGCTCTTAGGAAGTATGTGCTAGTAACATAAAACCTGGTTTTGATGTTTGTATGTTGTGGCAGCTAGCTCATATAGTAACTGTTGTACCATAAACCATCAAGAAACAATCATGTTTAACCAGATGTTCCACAACTGTAACTCAGCATGGAAGAATAGACGTGGATGTGTAAACAGTCTCATAGCAGATGTTCCATAACTGTAACTCAGTGTGGAAGAATAGACGTGGATGTGTAAACAATCTCATAGCAGATGTTCCACAACTGTAACTCAGCGTGGAAGAATAGACGTGGATGTGTAAACAGTCTCGTAGCAGATGTTCCACAACTGTAACTCAGCGTGGAAGAATAGACGTGGATGTGTAAACAGTCTCGTAGCAGATGTTCCACAACTGTAACTCAGCATGGAAGAATAGACGTGGATGTGTAAACAGTCTCGTAGCAGATGTTCCACAACTGTAACTCAGTGTGGAAGAATAGACGTGGATGTGTAAACAGTCTCGTAGCAGATGTTCCACAACTGTAACTCAGCGTGGAAGAATAGACGTGGATGTGTAAACAGTCTCTTAGCAGATGTTCCACAACTGTAACTCAGCATGGAAGAATAGACGTGGATGTGTAAACAGTCTCGTAGCAGATGTTCCACAACTGTAACTCAGTGTGGAAGAATAGACGTGGATGTGTAAATAGTCTTGTAGCAGATGTTCCACAACTGTAACTCAGTGTGGAAGAATAGATGTGGATGTGTAAAGTCTCATAGCAGATGTTCCACAACTGTAACTCAGCATGGAAGAATAGACGTGGATGTGTAAACAGTCTCGTAGCAGATGTTCCACAACTGTAACTCAGTGTGGAAGAATAGACGTGGATGTGTAAATAGTCTCGTAGCAGATGTTCCACAACTGTAACTCAGTGTGGAAGAATAGACGTGGATGTGTAAACAGTTTCATAGCAGATGCAGATACTGCTGTAGGGGATTGAAGTGTTACAGAATTCACTTTACTCAAGGTCAGGCTTTGAGAAGTGGGATGACCATTTATCTTCCTCGCTGTCTTTGCCTCCTAACTCACGAGCAGAGAAAAACCTGGTTAAAAATGGTAAAAGAGGTAGCAGAGCAGCCAGAACAAGGGAAGAGCTGAGGAACAAGGGAAGAGCTGAGGAACAAGTCAGTGGAAGTAGGTAGTAAAAAGGAATAATGATAAATAAAATAAAAACAAACTTTAAGTTATCAACACCAATTGATGGAAAATATAAACAAATAAGAAAGTAAACTTGTTGTGTAGCATCAGTAGCTAGCATCATACAGCTGAACAGGCCAACATAGCTTGTACATATCGGAAGAATGGATGTTAGAGAGGGGAAGGGTGTAGATTGTGGACCAAATTCAGGGCACACAACGAAGGAGTTATTCAAGAAAGTGATGAACAGCACAGAAATGAGCCTGTAAGAGCTGGACACTTTACACAAGAGAGATCATCAGGGATGAAGAACGGAAAACAATTTCTTTTTAATGGGTGCAGAAATATTGACCCAGTATAGTAGTTTAAGGGTGCACTTAAAGTGTGTTAATTAATATAGAAATAAAGTGTCCTAATAGTTGAATTAAGCAAAGCCAGAAAATAATGCAAATTATGAGAACATTGGTAGACACATTCATATATAAGGACAGGAGTACATTGTAATGTTCTTTGAAAATGCACAGACAGTGTGGCATCATGGCTTGTCTATTCCATTCCATTTCAGTGCTAACTGAAAATAAATATTTGTCGTGTTTTGGTGCTGTCAAGTCGTTACTAACGCTCCTGATTACACTTGTATTTGTTGTCTTTGTACTTCCTTATACATTTTGCCTTATTTATCTTTTCCACACAGAGCATGCCGGACACGCAGGTGAACTGATGAAGACGATAGACCTGTCTGGCTGGTATGGAGTGGTCATTGTCTCAGGTGATGGCCTTGTATTTGAGGTAATTGAAATTCTCTGTCCCCTGTAGTTTCAGGTTGGGGGGGGGGGTGTTTCTGAAGCGACTAAGAAAGAATATTTACTGCACCCTGGGGTATAACCTACATGGTGACTAATATGAAGCTGAGCATGGTGATAGCAACTTCATCATGTAAAACATGTTACTACAGAAACCACCGCTGCATGTGGTGCTGACAACTTTGTGTAGGCTTCCTACAAGGGGACTAGCCGCAGGGGTGGCTCTTTGCTTCGTAAGGAGCACAAAGATAAATGATGGTCATTTTGAAATGCCCTGTCAATGGAATACGAGTTAACAAAGCTTAACTTCAAGTGTACAAAGGCCACAGCACTGAACACTTTTAGTGAAGTTAAAAGGCAGATGCAGGTACAGTTTTTGTTGTGTCTTGGCAAGGCATCATCCATGTGTTGACAGCGCCCAGATGAGGATCAAAGAGTGTAACTAATAAAGTGTGTTGTAGGAGGCATTTACAGAGGGCTGTGCACAGGGCTAGCTATTTTTTATTTATTTTCTTTTAATGTATGAAGACAAATATTCTGTACAACGTCTGATGGGTTATAATTAGGAATTATAGTCTCTGTGTCCATATGATATGCTTAGTAGCCAATATGTGATTGTGGCATCATATCTCCTTTCCAGATATTGTAAACAGAGTCAATTAACATTTCCAAATTGAGTGTATGTGTGTATAATTCCAAAATTATACGAGGTAGTCTTGTCATATCTGTCAGTATTGTGACACAAAAACAATAAAGGGGAATAAAAAATAACAAATTATCTCCCATCCCATAGAAACTAAGAACCACAAAAACATCCTCATCTTCAGCAGATCATTGCAACATGCTAGGCAACGAAGAGGCAGACAAACGTGCTTAGGAGGGATGAGCACTACAAGAAAATGATATAGGGACAACTTATGAAATGGCAAAAACAACCATAAAAGCCACATTCAAGTCCATATGGGACAGAGAACACCCAGGCCATATAAAAACTGATACCTATCAGCTGTGCGAGACCAGTTCATAATTTTTCGGCTACGCACTGGACACAACAGACATCTAGACCACAAGTAAAGGATTGGTAAAACAGATCTCCAAGAAGAAGAATGACTAAGTAAATGTGGTACTCCTTCTGCCAATCCTCTACCCCATGACAGCCAACATCAGCTGCAGTCCTGCCTAACATACAGCAGTGAATGGAGTGGTATATGGCAACAACTTACTTCTCTCCAGGAATAACTATTTGGAGATGTCAGGAACCTTGAGCTGACTACTGCCTTTATTAGAGTCATTTATGTAGAAGTCTGAAGGTGAACGAGATGTCAGGAACCTTGAGCTGACTACTGCCTTTATTAGAGTCATTTATGTAGAAGTCTGAGGGCGAACGAGATGTCAGGAACCTTGAGCTGACTACTGCCTTTATTAGAGTCATTTATGTAGAAGTCTGAGGGCGAACGAGATGTCAGGAACCTTGAGCTGACTACTGCCTTTATTAGATTCATTTATGTAGAAGTCTGAGGGCGAACGAGATGTCAGGAACCTTGAGCTGACTACTGCCTTTATTAGAGTCATTTATGTAGAAGTCTGAGGGCGAACGAGATGTCAGGAACCTTGAGCTGACTACTGCCTTTATTAGAGTCATTAATGTAGAAGTCTGAGGGCGAACGAGATGTCAGGAACCTTGAGCTGACTACTGCCTTTATTAGATTCATTAATGTAGAAGTCTGAGGGCGAACGAGATGTCAGGAACCTTGAGCTGACTACTGCCTTTATTAGAGTCATTTATGTAGAAGTCTGAGGGCGAACGAGATGTCAGGAACCTTGAGCTGACTACTGCCTTTATTAGATTCATTTATGTAGAAGTCTGAAGGTGAACGAGGAAGAAGAAGAAGAACAGATCATCCAGCCATCGAAGGTACAAGAGGATCTTTTATAAAGTAGAATAAAAGTGTGTGTGTGTGTGATCTGAGGAAACAAAAGTTTTCTGCTGACTCCCCAGCACCTTCTTTAACACGGGAAAATCTCCAGGCAAAAGGAGAAAGGAGAAATGCCAGCAGACTTGAAAGAAGGATATTTGGTCACGTTGCCTTCGAAAGGAGAAAGGAGATTCATACGAGTGCACAAAAGAGTGAGAACTGGCCTTTGCAGACGCAAGTATAATCTGTTAGACATTTAAAGTCAAACAGACAGACACGTCTCTGTGCTTAGGAGATAAGGAAACAGCAGACAATACCATCCAAAAATGTTGGCCTTCCCCAGCCTCCTTGAGTGAGAAATGTATGATTATGAGTGAAGCTCATTTTATAAGAGAAATATATGTGGATATGTGAGAACAAACAAAGAAGTGTTATCACACATATTGAGTTCACAGACACTTGGACAGTTTTTTTTTAGAAGTTATATAATTTGTTTCATTATTCATAATTGTTTGTGCTGTGACAAGGTAAAACAAGCAATTATGAAAATATGATTATGTTTTGCAGACGATTAATGGCATTATGCAGAGGGATAACTGGGCCACATCCATCTTATTTCCCATTGGTTGTTTGCCTGCAGGCTCGGGCAATGCTTTATGTTGCTCAATCAATTATGCTGCAGGGTGAGCTTTATAATTTGTTTTAAAACTTTCTGAATGTAAAGTAAGTAGCATTTTTTTTAAATTAATTCTTTACATTTCAGTCTTCCCAACTTTGCAGTTCAGTCTCTCCAGTTTTAATTTGCAGTCTCCAGTTTTACATTGCAGTCTCTCCAGTTTTACATTGCAGTCTACATTCATGGATGCATATCTGGAGTCATCCTTATATGACCACCAGTTGTGCACAATGCTACAATGTACGAATGAGGTGGTGAACCTCTGTCTGTGAGGCTAATTACACCCTCATTGATTCTTAAAATCATCCACACACTTCCAGGGATTCCCCCTGTGGTGAAACTTGTTGAGAACCCACCTTTGCATACTAAGCTTGAAGAAATCACGAGCCCCAGATATGATTCTTTGGCTTTGACCTGGTTGACTGCATGAATGATAGGCAGGGGGGGGAGCTGAGAAGTGGCTCTGTGCAGGACGTGATAATTCCTTGGGAGAGCTCAGAACCAGTGCATAGTTGGAGAGCTCCCTTGGATGGCAGGAAATGCACAGTCTGCCATATGCTTCTTACCCCTAGCTTGGGACGATCCTTTAAATGCAGGCCGGCTGGAGCTCATGACTTCAACTCAGCACATTTAAGACTGACAGAAAAGACACAGGAAAAGCCTATATCTACAGTGTAGATAATACCAAGGAGTCTTCAACTTGGTATTGGCTGCTAAAGAACGAGAAGCAACAACATTGCAGTCTTTCTCTGATGTTACATTTTTATATCTCTAATGTTGCATTTAAGTCTCTGATGTTACATTTTTATATCTCTAATGTTGCATTTAAGTCTCTGATGTTACATTTTTATATCTCTAATGTTGCATTTAAGTCTCTGATGTTACATTTTTATATCTCTAATGTTGCATTTAAGTCTCTGATGTTACATTTTTATATCTCTAATGTTGCATTTAAGTCTCTGATGTTACATTTTTATATCTCTAATGTTGCATTTAAGTCTCTGATGTTACATTTTTATATCTCTAATGTTGCATTTAAGTCTCTGATGTTGCATTTTTATATCTCTAATGTTGCATTTAAGTCTCTGATGTTACATTTTTATATCTCTAATGTTGCATTTAAGTCTCTGATGTTGCATTTTAATCTGTACAGTTTTACATTTCAGTCTCTGATATTACATTTAGATCTCCCTGATTTGCATTTAAACCTCTCTGATGTTATATTTAAATCTCTCTGATGTTACATTTAAACCTCTCTGATGTTACATTTAAATGTCTCTGATGTTACATTTAAACCTCTTTGATGTTACATTTAAACCTCTCTGATGTTACATTTAAATCTCTCTGATGTTACATTTAAACCTCTCTGATGTTACATATGAGCCTCTCTGATGTTATATTTAAATCTCTGATGTTAATTTAAACCTCTCTGATGTTACTTTTAGACCTCTCTGATGTTACAATTAAACCACTCTGAAGTTACATTTAGATCTCTCTGATGTTATATTTAAACCTCTCTGATGTTACATTTAAACCTCTCTGATGTTACATTTAAACCTATGATTTTACATTTAAATCTCTCTGATATTACATTTAGATCTCTCTGATGTTACATTTAGATCTATCTGATGTTACATTTAAACTTCTCTGATGTTACATTTAGATCTCTCCAGTTTTACATTTAGATCTCTCCCATTTTACATTTAGATCTCTCCAGTTTTACATTTCAGTCTCTCTGGTGTTACAATATGATATCATGATGTCTCTGATGTCATATTTTGATCTCTCTAATGTTGCTTTTCAATATTTTTAGTTCTACATTCAAATCTTGTCAATGTGGTTTTTGATCTCTCTGATGTTACATTTTGATCTCGGTAATGTATCTTTTCAATCTTTCTGATTTACATTTTGATCTCTCTTCAGTTTTACATGTAATATCTCTGATGTTACATGTTGATCTCTCTGATGTTACATTTAAATCTCTCTGATGTTGCACTTCAATCTCTTTAGTTTTACATTTCATTTTGGCTGAATGAAGACATAATGTAAACAGACGTGAAATCTAATTTGTTTTATTTTTGTCTGAAGACTACATGCTGTTCAGAATCAATAAACTGGTACTAAAAGTTGCTATTTTGACATTTGTGATGAGAAATTAGGTCTCATGTGTTGTATCTTTCACCTTAGTCAAGCAAATATGGCATCAACTGTTACAAGTATAATAAAGGAAGAGCAACATTAGCTCAGTTCAGTCATGCAAGAAGGACATAAACTATATGCAGCAAGAAGGGCATTAACTCTAAGTTTAATGATGCAAGAACAGCGTTAACTCTTAGTTTAATAGAGCAAAAAAGGCATTAACTCTTAAAGATTAATGAAGCAAAGAGTATTAACTCTTAAAGTTTAGCGAAGCAAGAAAAGCATTAACTATGCAAAACTAGAACAGCAGTAACCATATGAATCATGAGTAGCATTAATTCTTAAAGTTTAATGAAGCAAGAAGAGCATTTACTATAGGAATCAAAAACAGCTTTAACTCTTAAAGTAACAAAAATATTCTTGTCCACAGGGAACCAGTGGATACCTCCTTGGTTCTGCATTCTACATTTGTTTTGGTGAAACATCGTGTTGTTCCAATGGATCTTGTTGTAGTACACATTCCCGATCGCACAATCTTTTCCTTTCTGTCAGTGACCTGGGGTATTGTGGCCGACATCGACTTTGAGAGTGAGAAATACAGAAAACTTGGAGAAGCTAGATTTACTGTTGGGGCTATCAAACGGATTATTGGTAAACTGTTGTATTTTAATATTCGTTTCATGTGGCATGTTAATTTGAGTATATACGAGTGACGGTCAAAAAGTAATGCCTCGTAATTTTTAATTTCATTCAATAAGCAAGAAAACAGATACAATTCACATTGAAATGTAGCCCCAAGTCTGAACACAAATTTATTTCTCAATGTAGTCTCCGTCTTCTCACAAGGGCATGTATCCCCGCACGGTAAAAATTTGTATCCTTTTTCCTAAACCACTGGCGTACGGCGCGTTTAAGGGTCACGGTGTCCTCAAAGTGATGTCCGTGAAGATCTTCTTTCAGTGGTCCAAACAGATGGAAGTCAGAAGGTGCAAGATCGGGACTGTAAGGGGGATGTGGTAATAATGTCCAGCCAAATTCTGCAATCGCATCAATGGTGCGTTTATCGGTGTGTGGCGTGGCATTATCGTGCAACAGTAGTGCAGTTCTCTGATCTTTTAATGGGTAAAGTCGCCGAAGACGACCTCTAAGCTTCTTCAAAGTTTCAATGTAACGGTCTGCATTCACCGTGTTTCCCTGTTCCAAGAAGTCGAGAAGAATCACACCCTTCTCATCCCAAAACACAGAGGCCATAACTTTCCCTACAGATGGTGAACTTTTGAACTTCTTTCTTGTCGGCGATGTTGTGTGATGTCATTCCATTGACTGCCTCTTGGATTCTACTTCAGCTTCATCACAATGATGTACTCAACGTCGGACAGTGCTAACATCCACTGTTGAATCTCCATAAACATTCTTCAAACGTTCGTGGATGCGAATTGATGTCTCGCCTTCAGCATTGAGGAATTCTATGACATAATGTTGTTTTAACCGAACGTCTTTGGCAGCCATTTTTAAACTGTTACAGTGGTGCCACCTGTTACTGAAACAGGTTGGTAATGCTATACAATGCAGAAGAGTGTTTGAGGAATCCTGCTAAATTTACAAATTGCACACCGATGCAGTATTTACATACATAAAAAATAGGATGCATTACTTTTTGACCTTCCCTCATATTTCACAGCCAACTTTATTGGTTGTATTCCGTGTTATTTTCTGGCCATGTTTTTTTAAAACTTATCTTGTTTTCTAGTCAT
This sequence comes from Oreohelix idahoensis, assembly GCA_024509875.1. NCBI lineage: Eukaryota > Metazoa > Mollusca > Gastropoda > Stylommatophora > Oreohelicidae > Oreohelix > Oreohelix idahoensis. Next base: position 372,849 of record JAMPIV010008998.1, read on the forward strand.
CTTGTTTTTCCACTGATAGTTTATTCATTTCTTTGTTTTTCCCTACAGTATTTCAGAATCAGTTTTATTTATTTTGTCCTAGTTCATTTATTGCCAGTACCTCCTTATTTCATGGGCAATCTGTTGTCCCACATAGTGTATTCATTCCCCACCCCCCCTTTTTTTTAAAAAAAATAGTATTTTGAAGCCAGTTTATTATATCTTCAGCAGTTCACAGCCAGTTACCTTTTTTTCTATCTAAAATATAAATTGGCGCAGTACAAAATCATACCCTGATATAACTAAAGGACAGTTGTCTGAGTGAAAGATCTATTCCTAGAGAAAAAGCGGGCAGACAGCTTTGTTTTTTTTTAAGTTATTTCTTTACTCGTTTCCTACAGTATTTCAGTTAGTAAGGAATTATTTTATAGTGTAACAACTCTACAACATCAGAAGTGTCATAATTTAAATAACAAAGAATATCAGTGTACAAAATCAGTGACAATAAACATAAGTGTGAAACAGATAAAGGTGTAAGACTAGAGTTATGTACATGGGAATGGGGTAGACTAAAGTGAAAGTCAGGAACAGAAATGTGTTAGACTAAAGTGAAAATCAAGAAACAGGAGGGGGGAGAGAAAAATTGAGTATGGCAAATAAAAAACAAAAAAAATGATTGAACATGCTAAAGAAGACATCACCAGAAGGTATTGTGATTTTTTTTTTAAATGTTCAAAAACATGCACACACCCAGCACAAGTTCACTTTATTACTTATTCCAATGCTGATCTTGCATCAGAGAATTTCAACTTTTTTTCAGCTATAGTATGTAAATTTGGATGTGAACTGTCTGTGAGGCTAATTACACCTTCATTGATGTTTGAAATCATCCACACACTTCCAGGGATTCCCCCGTGGTGAAACATGTTGAGAACCCAGCATTGCGCACTAAGCTTGGACGAGTCACTTGAGCACCAGATGTAACTTTGGCTTTTACCCGGTTGCCTGCCTGCAGGAGGATCTCACTATGGACCCCATGGTAGGCTGGGGTAGCTGAGAAGTGGTTCTGTGTAGAACGTGACGATTCCTTGGGAGAGCCCAGAATCAGATCACAGTATTTTAGCTTTGCACATTTGGGGAGCCCCCTTGGATGGTGGGGATTGCACAGTATGCCACACGCATAGCTTGGACCAGATGTGAAGATCCTTTAAATACAAGTCAAGCTGGAGAAACTCGAGCTCATGACTTCAACTCGACATGTTTCGGAATGGCAGAAAAGCCTAGATCTTCAGTGTAGATAATGCCAAGAAGTCTTGAACGCAATATTGACTGCAACAGAGGAAAAGCTCAGCATCCCTAGTTAAACAACAATCTAGAGTAAAATGTACTTGTCAGTATTCTCTCCTCGTATTCAGGAGGAAACACAGAAACAACACTATCTTTCAGTAATTCTCAAGAATGAGATCACCTCATCAGTATGGCATTCCAAGATCAGAAAATGGAAGCCAAGTTGTCAAATATTTATCTGTATGAAACCAAGAATAGTGCAGCAGTTACATATTTACGGATTTATCACTATGGCGTTTCACATAGTTTGTTTGTTTGTTTGTTTTGATGTGTCCTGAGTAGAGTTTCTCAGCTCTTTGAAAGCAACCTAATATCCTTGAATTTATTGTCATTGAAATACAATATAAAAAAGGTAATTGTTACTTCTTCATTTATATGATTAATTAGAACCATGTCATTTTTCTTGATTTATGAAAGAAATGTTTATCTACTAAATTGGACCTGGTTATGATTTATAGTCTTTGATTCTGTTTTGTTTATCATTTACCACTTCAACTATTTTTAAAATTTAGTGTGAAATATTTGTGCATCTAGTGTCATATATTTGCATTTACCTGGGTGTATTAGAGATAATCTCCTGAAAGCTTTACATTTACCTGAGTGTATTAGAGATAATCTCCATCAAGCTTTACTCTTTTTAATCTGATATGGAGTTTGAATGATTATAGTTGGCAAGTGTGAAGTTTTCTTTCTGGCTTGTTGGCAGAATAAAGTAGTTTTTATAGTGTTACTTTTTTCTGATTGCTATTGTCAGTTTTTACCGCCCAGTACTCACCAGTTTAATTTTGTGGCATTCTGTTTAAGTCAGCTGTTTCATATTTTATTCCAGCAGAATCTAGATTTTGACGTTCCGTTGTAAAATATTTATACAGTATTGAAAATCCGTATTTAGACAAAGTTGGAGGAATATATACTGATAGAAGAAATGGTGTCCAACACAAAAATCATATTATTCAACTCAAATATCTAGTCAGTCTTATTGTATGGCTCTAAAACACGGATAACAACAGCCAAGAAGTTGTAACTCATACATGGGTGGGTGGGTGCATAGAAGAGAACAATTGAAATAATAGGACAAGGTCACCAGTGTGGAACTGATGAGAAGATGATGCCGGGAGTGAATAAGATAAACATTGAGGAATTCTGTTGATAGCATTACAAGACAATCTTTGTTCATGAATCCCCAGGCCAACAGTAGCAGAGGTAGGTGTTACGCACAGAATTTTTCTAAGACTGTGTAATTAATCTGTCTGAATTGTACACTGTAATTTTTTCTTGGTCGAAGGTAAATAACCCTTGTTTGACTGTGATTACATTTTCAATGGTGGTTACCTTCTCTTGTGTCCTGACTCGCTGGTCCATTTTTTCGATCGATGTCAGGTCATTCTCCTTATATGGTAGCGTCGGTCAACTGTTTCTTGGAATGATTGAAACCAGAGTTGATGTTTTATTCCCTGTCCATATAAGGCGTGATTTCATTATATATTTGCCTGGAATGTCTCCTACATCGTCTCGTTTTGAATCTTACTCAGGTGTATGCGTTCTGCGCATGTCTGAACTTTAAGTGAGTTGGAGAAATCTTCCGGTCATGGAGTTCGACAAGATGTTTTGAGCAGAGAGGACGCATCTTGCGTCTGTGATCTTTTGATAGGGAATTGGTAGTCCTCCTGTGTGTTAGTTTAGCTAACGAGGTCTTTCCCTATATGATTCGAAAACACCTGGAGGCGTATGTGTTGTGGTGTGATTTCGAAGCAAGGTAATACCCTCCTTATGTTCAAATCTGTAATCTATTTTGATGTTTGACATTGGTCGTTCTCTGCTCAGTTACCAGTTACAGGAAGGAGAGGTTCTTCTACTAGAGATTACACCCCAGGTATCTTCATACCTGAGATTTAGATGTATACGGGTCATGCTAGGCCCAGAGAACAGTTTCTATGCTCTTTAAACTTCGCAATGCTAGCGACGGTATCTACAGCGAGGTTAGACTTAGAAAATCTACAAAGGTCAATCTGACCTGTACTCTTGAAACGCCATTCCCGTGCGTTCAGTGGTGAACTCATTTACATATCTGATCGGATAGCATCAGAGAGGAGTTTGTTAGACTTATGTACATTATGATATGAAGCTGACGCTGTTGTAAGCTGGAATATATATATATCAGCTCATAGGATTTGCAAGATCCATTGCAGAACTTTATGTATGCACATTACCATGTACTACAGTGACTATGACTTATGTAAAATCGATGTACAGTACCTGTCTTGTGGCGTCAGAAAATAAACGATGGAAAACGTCAATAGCAGTTTACACCCTTCTATGACTTTTCGTGTCATACCACATGTGTTGTGAACCTGTGAAACCACCTCACCTACACTCGCAGCCAGCACCCATAAACCAGACAAGACACCTCACACTCCATCCTATAACCTACCTGGTGTCTATAGGGGTGGGACTTTATATGGCTACACACTAGCAACGACTTTGGACTTAATACCTATAACGTTCATAGTGGCCAGTAGTCAGCCATAAATCCACCCTTATCAGTAGGCCAACAGAAGCAGAGGTAGGCCAACAGAAGCAGAGGTAGGCCAACAGAAGCAGAGGTAGGCCAACAGTAGCAGAGGTAGGCCAACAGTAGCAGAGGTAGGCCAACAGTAGCAGAGGTAGGCCAACAGTAGCAGACGGAGAAGAGAACTGGAGACAAATGAAAATGATGAGGAAGACATGAAGCTGATGACACGTGACATTAGAACTTGGCATACATTGACGACCTGTGACATTAGAACTTGACATACATTGACGACCTGTGACATTAGAACTTGGCATACATTGACGACCTGTGACATTAGAACTTGGCATACATTGATGAGCTGTAACCTGAAGCTGATGACACGTGACATTAGAACTTGCATACATTGACGACCTGTGACATTAGAACTTGACATACATTGACGACCTGTGACCTGAAGCTGATGACACGTGACATTAGAACTTGGCATACATTGACGGCCTGTGCACCTTGGGGGGCTGAAGGGTCAGAATATGAAGATAATAGGAGTAGAAATATGAAACTTGAATGTCAAGACTGTCCTATTGTGTGGTTCTCAATCATGGAAAATAACATTAAAACCTGAAAGGTACTGATTTTCATACATATATTCTTTCATAGAATGTATGGACTGAAATGGTATGACAAGATCACTAGTACGGAACTGATGGAAAAAAATTGGACAAATGCAGTGGAACAAAACGTGAGAAGACAACTTTGATAGAGCACACATTGAAAAAAAAAACCCCATTGATAGCATTACAAGGCAGTCCTTATTCTGAACTTCCCAGTGTGAGAAAAATTGAGGGAGACTAAATACACTTGGAGAAGATAATTAAACAATAGACACAAGGAGACTAAAAACACATGGAGAAGATAATTAAACAATAGACACAAGGAGACTAAAAACACCTGGAAAAGATAATTAAACAATAGACACAAGGAGATTAAAAACACATGGAGAAGATAATTAAACAATAGACACAAGGAGACTAAAAACACATGGAGAAGATAATTAAACAATAGACACAAGGAGACTAAAAACACATGGAGAAGATAATTAAACAATAGACACAAGGAGACTAAAAACACATGGAGAAGATAATTAAACAATAGACACAAGGAGACTAAAAACACATGGAGAAGATAATTAACTCTTAAAGGCCGGAACGACGCTGGTAGCGTACATTCACAAAACCCCTAGAAGCCGAAACGACGTTGGGAACGTCACTTTTGTGTTCTGTGAAATTTGTTCCGTATTTTCATTATGACTCATAACTGAATACTATATGTAGAATATCACTAAAAATCCTTCATATTCTAATTCTACATTCATTTATCTTTACTGTGATGTATAATATGTGTGTCTTTGTTGTGTAATAACTCAGAAACTTTAGAATTTATAAAGGTACTGCTTTAAGGTACAAAAATAATTCTGGCAAAACTGATGAAAAAATTCCGGCCTGCAAGAGTTAAACAATAGACACAAGGAGACTAAAAACACCTGGAGAAGATAATTAAACAATAGACACAAGGAGACTAAAAACACCTGGAGAAGATAATTAAACAATAGACACAAGGAGACTAAAAACACATGGAGAAGATAATTAAACAATAGACACAAGGAGACTAAAAACACATGGAGAAGATAATTAAACAATAGACACAAGGAGATCAAGAAGACATGGAGAACCCCATGGGAGTGATAACACAGTATGAGAAGGCATGGAATGTTTGAGTCTGTGCTTGCTCCTGGGAGAGTTGACAGAAAGTCAATAAATTTAAAATCACATTTTTTATTTCATACTGTTCTTTAAAATGGTTTGACCTTTTTGTTTCAGGTCTTCGCAGTTACAGAGGACGTGTTTCATTCCTGCCTGTTGCTGAGTACACTCCAAAAGTAACTGCCGCTTCCAGCAAAGTGTTGTCCAAGATCAGAAGATTTTCACTGCAGAGTGGGAGTGGCAGCAAAAGCACGCTGAATTCAGTGGATAGCAAGAGCAGTAACTCATCTCAGCTGAGTAACAGTAAGAACAATATTGGCCACTGCAAACCTGAGTCACATCTTGCTGAAGGAGGGACAGGAAATTCACTTGATAAAGTTGAATCTAAGATTGAACTAGAAACTTCAGGCTGTGCTGATAACTATATAAATGGTGATGGCTCGAGACCAGAGATTAGTAATAATCGTAATCAAGGTGACAATGTGAGTCAGTCTGTGCTTATTAAGAATGGCAATGGTATCATTTCTGTAGGTCGAGAAAATAGTGAAGATATTTCTCCGGATTTTAACCATGATGGTAGTGGCGATGCTAAGTCTGCTAATACTGCTGACCTTGCAGGATCCAATGATATGGAGAGCCAAAATTCTGCCTTTCAGTACATTCCAGATTCTGAATCTCCCAGTTCTACAAAATTGCAGAATAGCTGCCTTCTTGTCTCACATACAGAAGATATTGACAATAATTCTGGCTTAGCTCAAAATACTTTAGTAACTGAGAGTAATGAATATTGTTCAACTTCACAAGGTTTGAATTCCAAAGAACATTCCTCCAGTGGTCATGTGATCAATGGATGCAGTATAGAATGTGACCGCAACATGACAATTCTGTCTGGTACGAAAGAGATCAAGGTTGAACAGGAGACTTACCATGTAAAGAAAGCAGATTTTGTCCCAGTGCCAACACCGTTGTTGTCACCGTTAAATCAGGATGTACCTAGCAACTGGGTGACATTAGATGAAAGCTTCATTCTTGCTATAGCTGTTTACCAGACTCATTTGGGAAGTGACATGTTAGCAGCGCCAGATGCACATCTTTGTGATGGCTATATACACTTGATGATGGTACGGGAAGGAATTCCAAGAAATGCTCTTCTGAACTTGTTTCTGACATTTGACCAAGGAAAGCATATCTGTTCTCCATATGTTGATGTGGTGAAAGTACTGGCCTTTCGCTTTGAGCCTGCATCAAAAGATGGTAATATTATGGTGGATGGAGAGAGATTTGATCCAACTCCTATACAAGGTCAGATTCTGCCAGGTTTAGCAAGAGTTATGGCCATCCAATAATCTGTCATGACTTTTTTTTATTCTTTACAAATGCAACACTTTTGCTGTGAAACCTGGTTATTTTCCATGTTTTATAAAGTCCTGTCAATGCGTCCTTCAGTTATATATGTATAAATATAATTGAAGGTTAAAACAGAGATACACCTCGGTATTACAGTCAGCCATCTTATAAATTGGAAGAGCACATGGAGAAGAAAACTGTAGACAGACATGAAAGGAATGAGGAAGACATAGAAAGACCTTGAGCAGACGTCAGAACAAGAAGACTTGGTATAAGTTTTTTAAAGGCCTATGCTCCGTGGATAGCTGAAGGCTGATGATGTTAGAAATTATATATTCAAATGTTCAGTTTTTATGCATGCAGTAATGCTGGTTGTGGCAGAAAACTAGCAGACTGCAGGGTTGTTTGAAATCAGATAGCTTTGGCTGGTCAGAGTTGGCTTCAAATTTTTACTTGTAAAAATTTCTTAACCCTATCAGGCTGATTCCCTGTTAGTTAAGTCCCCCTATGCCCAAGTTCCTGAGCAGAAATGTATAAAAACACACATTTGTCACAGAAATAATTACGTGAAAACCATTGCACATATACCCACACCATTTCAGGACATTATAATAGATTATAATCTAGCACCAGTATTTCCCCCTTACTATGCCAGTCAGCAGGTGGATCCACTACCAGCTGACAGAGAGCTCTGCTCTCTTGCACCAATCACAGCATCACTAAAATCCTCCTTGTTATCAATGTCAGATCTACTTTCCCCATCACTGGATTCTAAGTTTCTTTCAGAATACGTTTAATCAAATTTATGTTCATCGTTGTCTGAAAACTATATATTTTCTTTTTTTTTTACCTGAGCAGCTGTAAGCAGCCTGGACATAGGGTCCCCCCCTCCCCCCAAAGTACCTGGTTCCTGACTGGCAGACTTGTTGCTAAAAAGTCACAATGTTAAAGAAAGCAGTCATTTGCTGCAGACCATATACTGTATACCACACTCACTGCTTCAATTTAATGTAATTGCTTGATTATTATTAGTTTGGACCCCGGTTTTTATGAATGTTGTCCATTCAATATGTACCAGGAAACCGGCAGAGAATGATTTTGGGTATTCCCGGTGATCTGGGAATAAATCAAAATCGGAGTCAGAAACTTCTAAGTGTTAGGGATATATATTGAATGTAAATAAATTAAGGGGCTGCTGTAAAACTGGTAAGGAAATATATATACACCCCTGTTCACAAAGTTCCAGGACTCATTTTTTATCCGGAAAACCGTTACAAGGAGCTAGGTGATATTAACACAGTGCATGTGTCAACCACGTGCCACTATATGTACCAAACCTGAAGTTTGTAATTTCGCGCATGCGCTGTGTGGTAGCGGATGTGACGTAATAGTGCTCGTCGCGTTTCAAAAATGGACAGCAAAATTCAACAACGTGTGTGTATTGATTTCTGTTTTCATCTAGGAAAAACTGGTTCCGAAACTCTCGAAATGTTGCAAACAGCTTTCGGGGAGTCCTGTTTAAGTAGATGATAGATCTAAAACATTTGAGTGGTATTCCCGTTTCAAAAGTGGACTCCGATCCTTTGAAGATGGCCCCTGTCAAGGGAGACCCTCCATCTCCCACACCGACGAGTTCGTTGCACGTGTGCAAGAAATGATACGCGCTGACCGACGTCTGACTATCAGAGAGGTTGCTGATGATCTTGGAATATCAGTTGGTACATGCCATAAAATCGTAACTGAAGATTTGCACATGAGACGGGTGTCAGCGAAACTCGTGCCACGCCACCTGACTGAGGACCAGTAGGACGATCGGTTGTCCATTTGCACTGACCTCCTTGAGATAGCAAAAAACGACGCAAATTTCATGTCCTCGATAATAACTGGTGATGAAAGCTGGGTGTACGGATATGACCCGGAAACAAAGCAAATGTCCTCCCAGTGGCAAACGCAATCATCTCCTCAGCCGAAGAAGGCACGACAGGTCAAGTCCAATGTCAAGACCATGTTAGTAGCGTTTTTCGACATTGATGGCCTGGTGCATCATGAATACGTCCCTATAGGACAGAGTGTCAATGCTGAATTCTACAAAACAGTCCTGCAACGCCTCTGCGACGCTGTGCGCAGACATCGCCCTGAGAAGTGGCGCACAGGCAATTGGCGTGTTCATCATGACAATGCACCTGCACACAGGTCTGTCACCACAAACGCATTTTTGACGAAACACAACATTCCATTGCTCCCGCATTCTCCATACTCACCCGATCTTGCTCCGTGTGACTTTTTCTTGTTCCCGCAACTTAAGAAAACAATGAAAGGTCGTAGATTCGATGACATTGAGCAGATTCAAGCCAACGCGACGAGACAAATGAGGGCTATTCCGCAAAGTGACTACCAGAGGTGCTTCCTTCAGTGGCAGGAACGTTGGAATAAGTGTGTACACTCACAAGGGAACTACTTTGAAGGAGATAGAACCAAATAGTATGTAAGTCTACTTATTCGAATTTAAAAAAATGAGTCCCGGAACTTTGTGAACAGGGGAGTATGTATGACTTGACTTTGATCCACTGTCACTGAGCGTCAGCTCTTGGTGACCAATATATATATATATATAAACAAATAACATCGCTGTGGGACGCCATTGAGACAATTGTTGAATTTCTTGTATTCTTTTTGGTTTTGTAGTTTCTTTGCTTTGTTATTGCTCTTCATCTGTGTTTATATATATGACGTATTTGTAGTCTATAATCTAAATTTCTTGTCCTTGTTGCCTGTTTGTAACTTTGGTTGACGAAGGGTAAAACCCGAAACGTCCCTTGTTTCCTGTGCACTATTTATTTGTAAAACTGATTCAACACCGTTTTATTTGTTTATATATATATATATAACTGTTAGGGTTGTGGAGTCACGGAGTTAGTGTTTTTTTGGGTTGAGCTTCAGTCTGACTTATACAATTTCTAGAGTTGGAAATGTTTTTTCACAGACTCCACACACCTGGTAGAATGACACAACAGAAGGTGATCACCCGATGTTGTGCCTCCACGAGGCCAATGTTTTGACCCTTTCGTTCCATGTTACTCTAGCACACAGCTTCCTGTATTTTTTGTTTATGGCAAGATATTGTGTTGAACTAGTGTGATGTCACAAAACATCACTCAACATATTGTGTTGAACTAGTGTGATGTAACAAAACATCACCTTGATGTTCAATAGTGTTGAACTATTAGGATGTCACAAAACAGCCGGTAGCATAGTGGTTAGTGCACTGGCTTCCTAGCTTAGTGGTCTATGGTTCGATGCCCAGATGAGGTGGGATTTTTTTAGGCCGCAAACGGCTCCTGGGTCAACCCAGCCCCAACTGGGTACCAGAGCAACTCTGGGAAGGTTAAGGCGGCCGGCATGATGTTGACCACGTCACCCCTAGTGTGCCAATGGTCAAGAAAATATGGGCCTAACACCATATTCCCAATATGCCTCAATGGGCGTGTAACGGGATCCTTTACCCCCCTTTACAAAACAGCACTCGGTTATTCAGGTTGATTCATACGAAGTGAAACCAAATATTTAGTTATAGACCATGAACAGCAGCACCAATTACCTTCCATCCACTATTTTCATCCGCGCTGGGTGGCAGGTTGCTGTAACCTTCTTCTTCTTGCGATCGCATCTTTTATGTTTACACCATCAGATGAGTTCTCATGATCAACAAGACCGTTGTCTGGAGTTCCTCTTTAGCTCCATACAGCTTTGAGTTTAGTGTTGAGTTATTGGGCCAGTATATCTTAACTGGGCATACAGAGGACAATCCTGTAGAACATGCTCAGCAGTTTGTTCATTTAATCCACATGTGCACAGTGGTGAAGCAGACAATCGTAGCTTTTACATGTGTTTATTCAGTTTGTTATGCCCTGTCCTGAGGCGAAAAATGGTGATCTGTCCCTGCCGGTCAAGAGTGTGGTAGTTGTCGTTGGGTTGATTCTGTTCTCTTCTGATAGTCTGGATAGCTCTCTTTTTCTCAAAGTATGTGACTTCATTATCTTCTTGTTCACATTCTCCTCCCGTTTTTGCAAGTTTATCCGCCTTTTCATTTCCGGGTACACCACAATAGGATGGTACCCACTGAAGTATGGTTCGCTTTTTGGCAGCTACCTTGCTTAGTTCATTTCTCAGATGCGGGAGTTTACCACTCTTGAGAGCTTGCAGTACAGACAGTGCATCTGTGAGGATGACTACCTGGTCAGAGTTGGTGTTATAAATCATATTTGCAGCTTGCTCTAGAGCTTGAACCTCAGCTGTATAGTTCGAACATAATTGGAATATGCCTAGTCTCATAGTGGTTGTCAGGATATGATAAAGATACCGGCGCCTCCATTCTTTACAGCATTTATTGCTGATCCATCTGTGTTGGCATGTATCCGTGAGTGTTTTGTTTTTGCAGATCATTATACTCATATCGAGTTGTGAGACCACTGATTGATGCATTAATTTGGAGGGTACTGCTGGTCTGTTCCAATGGTACAGGGTATAGGGTGTTGTCTTCATGGATAGGTCTTGATGCTGTCTTTTAAGTCTTTCTCCCCGATGGACAAAGCTGCTACGCTTTAGACGTCCCAATGCCAGATCATCTAGTCTTGCCTTCATTGGGTGTGTTGGCATACTGTTGTACTTTTCCATCTGGATAATGCTTTTTGTGTCTCTTCTGTAGGACAATGTCTGTAATCTAGCAGCTTTCTGCATCTCTGATATTGGCGTAGTTTTCATGGCTTCTGTAATGAGCCTGAGAGCTTGATTTTGCACCTTGTCCAACGACTGCAGATGTGAGTTAGCAGCTGATGACCATGCTGTTGAGCTGAATCTAAGTGTGGTCTTATTACTCCGTTATAAATCTTCTTTAGAGTTCGTTCATTTGCTCCCCAGTTGGTACCTGCTAGTTTTCTGAGTATGCCTAGTCATCTTCTGGCCTTTCCTTCTGCATTTTCAATATGCTTATTCCATGTAAGCTTTTGGTCAAATGTCACCCCAAGATAGGTGGGGTAGCTTTCTTCCTTGATCATGGTTGTCCCTAGATGTATGTTACTAACATTGTTAGCTGCTTTGTCCTTGGGGGAGAGGGAGAACAGCATTGTGGAGGTTTTTGTCTGTGTTTATTGTGATACGCCATTTCTCTGCCCATGACACTAGTGTGTCTGCTGCCCGCTGCATTCTATAATTTGCTGTGGTGACGTTTTCATCAGTGCACCAGAGTACTAGGTCATCTGCATATAAGGCAGCTTTCACTCCAGCGGGGAGATCTTTTACCAGGTCATTGACGTAAACAAGGAAGAGTGTTGGAGAAATTACTCCTCCTTGAGGTACCCCCTGATAGAGCAACACTTTTCTGCTCTGCAGACCATCAAGAGTGACTGGATCCATCTTATCATGTTGCCTTGGATTCCACTTCTCCAAAGTTTTGCAATAAGGCCTGCTTGAAGTCGATCCAGATCATTAGGACCTTTTTCTTCTCCTGGAAGGCATCTTCTACTTGAGACAAGTAGGTAACTTGGTTTTCTGTAGCTGTAACCTTAATAAGTCACTTTGGTTAAAAATAATGCAGCATGCTACATGTCAAGAGAATTCATGGCAGTACTCAAGTTTCTTCAGGCATCAAATAATTTCAAAGAACCTGGCCACCATGATCAACTAACTCGTCCTGATTTTCTTGTGCTGGGGCTACCTGAAGGAACAAGTGTTTCATGATAAACCGGACACAGTTGTTGCACTGAAAAAGACTGTGATATTTGACAGCATGATACTGAAATTTTGTCACTCAGGTTAAATAAATGCTGTACAATTGATGCATTGACAGCACGATACTGAAATGCCATATTAGCAACACACTGCATCCAGATGAGCCATTTTGAATTTTCTAGCATTATATGTCCAGCATGACACAAGGTATGTGTCCTATTAATATTATCACAATTTATCCATCCAGTCATAATCTGTAGCTAAATATTTGGTTTTTGTTCTTGGTCAGTCACTGTTATTGGCTCATTTGCTTTTGTACATGCGTAAAATGCAAAGGGCCACCACTACAATGGGTCTCCTTGCTGAAAGCGTGTGTCAAAGTGCTTCATGCACTCTTGCAGTGGGTAAGTTCTGTGGCATAAGGTTGTCAGCCCCATGGATAACCTTACATTAGTTCCCCTTGACATCCCTTCTGATGAGGTGGTAGTTCCATTCTTTGGTTCCTCCAGGGCCACCAGAAACCTTTTTTTTTTTATTTGACGCTGTATGAAAAAGTGGAGTAGAGAAAAGTGAGAATTCTTACTCTTTCTCCCTTGTGCTGCCATTTTCTTAAATTTGGGAACTGTTGGATGTAAAATTTTGACTTTTTTTAACCTTTTTTATAATTTAGTAATGAAGGCTGATCTGGTTCGAATCTACTTAGGGTTTTATACATTCGTCAGCTTTATACAGTTGGTAGCTGTGCTGCATGAAAGATTGTTTACACTTAGAATTGTGGTGACGTAGTACAGGGGCTATATCAGTAAGTAATCAGCAACTGGTACATACAGATACCTTCACATACCTATGATGCATAGTAACACCAGACGGCGAGGCAGGCAAAGACATCAACATCAGAATGAATAAGGCAAGAACAGCCTTTTTTTAGCCTAAACAGCATCTGGAAGTCCTCTCAATACAGCACAAGCACAAAATTAAGATTATATCAGAGCTGTGTGCTTTCTGTGCTTCTCTATGGTGCGGAATGCTGGAGAGTTACAGAGAAGGAAATGTCGAAATTGTCCTCTTTTCACACAACATGCCTAAGAAAAATTCACCGAATCTTTTGGCCGAATACCATCACCAACCAAGATCTGCTTACTCGGAGCAAGCAAGAGGACATGCACACCACCATAGCTGGAGCTGGGTTGGTCATGTCCTCAGAAGAGACCCCGATGCCATCACAAGAACATCTATGCTTTGGACCCCTGAAGGAAAACGAAAGAGAGGCCGACCAAAAACAACCTGGCGGAGGACTGTGGAGGCTGAGATGCAAAGAATGAACTAGAGTTAGGGCACTGTACGAAGGATGGTCACCAACCGAGCAAAGTGGAATCAATTTGTTGTTGCCTTACAAGACACCACTAGGCGTGATGGCCACTGACTGCTTTGATGGTCGGTGGATAAGGATCAAAGAAGAAGTACAGGGGCTGACAAATTTTCTAAAAATCAAGAGCTACCTACAAGTTTTATACATAAGAAAGACAATACTAAATTGTTCTGAGACAGATTTAACCTATGCTAAAAAAAAAAAAAACTTTTCACACTTTTATAGAATATGCTTCTCAGATTTGGAGCGTTCTTTAAAAAAAAGAAACAAACTGTGCCATAACTCAGTTTCTTCTTCCAATCTTTTGTGGGTCAAAACATTAGTTGTTGAATCATTCCTTTTTAAGTGGCACAATGATGACATTTCTCATTGTCAACCATTTCATATTGTTTACATGTTCATCTGACACACAGAGATTACACAGTATCATAACTAAATTAGTAAAGATGAGACTTGTTTTTTATACAAAGTGACTTTCATGGGATGTGTGACGAAGGATTTAATGCAGAGTGACTTTAACGGGATGTGTGAAGAAGGATTTAACACAAAGTGACTTTCATGCGATGTGTGAATAAGGATTTAACACAGTGACTTTCATGTGATGTGTGAAGAAGGATTTAACACAGAGTGACTTTCATGTGATGTGTGAAGAAGGATTTAACACAAAGTGACTTTCATGGGATGTGTGAATAAGGATTTAACACAAAGTGACAGTCAACACCAGTCTCATTAATCATAGGCTTCATCTGGCAAAATACTGGCTTTGATATCACTGAATTCTTTCAGGTAACATTTCAGCCAGTCTGTTCAGTCCTATAGATAATTCTACATCATCATGTGACGTATTCTTTCCAGAACGTTGTCTCCATTACAGCTGCTCTGAACGCATCACGATTCTGGGCAAGTCGACCTGCATCAGCCAAAGACAAGTTCAGACTCTCTGTGATGTCCTGGGTCCACCGTCGTCTAGGTCGACCCCTTCCCCTTTTTCCAGGGACCATGCCTTCCATCACTGTTTTTTCCAGACTATTATATCTTTTTATATGACCGAAAAATTTCAGCTTCCTTATTGCGATGGTATTTAGGAGCCAATGTTCCTGTACGTTTAGTGAGTGCAGTACTTCTCTGTTGGTCTTTTTTTCTGTCCAGGGTATTCTCAACATCCTTCTGTAGCATTTCATTTCGAATGATGTAATCTTTTTTTGCAACTGTTTTATTGAGTGTCCAAGTCTCGCAGCCGTATGTTGCTACTGGGAATATACATGCTCTGATCAGTTGTAACTTTGTTTCTTTGCTTGTGCCTTGCCATAGGTTTTTCATCTGTATAATTCTACAACTTGACTGAATACAGAAAATTCTAGTGTTAAGCAGTGAAAGTTACTGATAACTATTGAAATTGTATCTGACAAAAGTAACAGCAGAAACTTTAAAGAATTCTTATGTAAAGAAAGTACATTGTTCAGTAACATCACTGACAAATTGTTGGCACCATCACTAAAAATATTGTAAGCCAAGAGTTGTCTATTTTGCCACAGCAAAACTTCACAGATATTTATCAGCAAAAGTTTTGTATTTAGTATTTTGAGCAGAAATATATCCTTGTGTATTGTCACTGCACATTAGTTAAATGCGTTTTTTTTTTTTTTTTTTTTTTTTTTGTACTTGGTAATGGGAGAGGATTTAAAGATTTGACAGAAAAATAACTGGTTTGTTTCTTACTTGAATTTTTTTTTTTTCCCCGTTGTCGCTATAAATAACTGTTCTTTTTATATTTCTTGTTAAAGTGGATAATTGTGGATTAGGTGATCAGAAACATCAGGACGGTAATGGGTTTTTCTCCCTTTATTTAAGTGACTGAAATGTAAGCTTTAAAATATTGGTAATGACACTTTTTGTTAATGGTGAAAAATCATCATTACCCTTCAGTTGCCTGTGGAGCATAGGCCTTCAACAAAAACTTGTCCAGTCCTCCTGTACTGTGCCATCTACTTTATTCCTTTCATGTCTGTCTGCAGGTCTTTTCTCTAAGTGGGTTTCAGTTTCCCTCTTTCTCTGTTAGCTAGGGGATTTCAGAACAAGGACTGCCTTGTAATGCTTATTTCTTCAGTATGTGTTCTACCCATTGGCAGTATGTTCTTGTCTCCTGTTCCACAGATGTGGTTGGTTCTGGTTAATGTTATCAGTTGCCATTGGTCGTAGTGTCATACCATTTCAATCCTTCTATTCTAATGAAAGTCTGTAGCTTTATGATGGTTGTTGTTCTCCATGTATCACAGCCATACAATAGAACTGACATGATTGAATTGAAGATTCTTATTTTTATGTTAGGCTTGATTTTAGTTTTAATTTCATGTATTGACCAATATGATGAAAGCTGCTCTTGCTTTTTGTGTCTTTGACTTGACTTTCTGTCCCTCCAACTGTGTCTATACTGCTGCCATGATGTCTGTCTGTGCATTTCTCCATCTTGTAGGGGTTGCTTCTCCATGTTATCATCTGCTGTATTTACTCTCATTATCTTTCTCTTATCTTTAGTGCAATTATTAAATATTTTAAATAAAAAGAAACAAAAACGTTGGATCTGTAACAATTTCACCTTGATTTGGAGAGATAGCATAAGATGTATGTAGATAGACAGCTAGAAGGTTTATACTGGTGAGTCACGTCCAGTGATTTTTTAATTCTCTCATTTCTAGATTGAGGCTTTGTGTCTGAGAATAGTTCAGATTGACGAAGAGCAAATACCTAATGTCAAAAAAAAATAGATGGGAGATTAACATCATCAGTAAAGCAAAGCAACAAATATCATCATAAGAACCCTTAGAGAAGCTTAAGCAAATACAGAAAAGTGTTGTAGACAACACAAAACAGAATTGGTAAAGAGCTTAATAAGGTGTGCTGAATTGCCAAATTAGGACACATTGTCAGCGAGTCCTGTGCCAGGGAATGTAGAGGTAATACTAATAGATAACTTCCAGGCACAAGTAAACCAACCTACATTTAGTGCCATTCATTCAGAGTTGTGAGACAACAAGGGTCATTTTTGTTTGGCATTATATTCATGTAAATAATCTTATTTTTTGCTCTTTTGCTACCTATATATTTTAAAGTTACTATTTGAGACTTGTTATTCAGAGCAGTTTGTGATATTCATTATAAGATAGTTATAAACCTTGATACAGAATTTACTGTAACTTGGTTTTTTTTTTCAAATACTGTAGCTAGCATTTCTTCAAATATAATAATAATAATAAATTCTTTAAGCACCAAACACGGCGCATAAGGCAGAAACCAGTGCTCTCCAGGTTGTTCGTTGTGACGCCACTCCTCTTAGCTCTTGCACATTATTTAGGCCCAGCGTTCTTCCTTCTCTTATTATTGTTCTTCTGAGTGTTTCTTTTGGTCTTCCTTTTTTCCTCTTACCCTCAGGAACCCAAGTGAGCGCCTGTAACATTCGTAGGACATGACCGATATATGACCATCGTCTTTTCCTTATATAGTCGGAGACATATTTCTGCCTAGAGTCTTCTCTTATTTGTCGATTAGTCTTGAATTCTTTCCAACTGATGTTCATGAGTTTTCTAAGACATTTGTTCTCGAATGTATTCAGCTTGTTCTCCAATGATTTTTTATTTTCCAACTCTCACAGCCGTATGTTAACACTGAGATAACATTTGAATTAAACAGACGAAGCTTGGTATGTATATTCAATGATCGTAATTTCCAAATGTTAGATAATCTATTGAAGGCGCTAGCTGCCAAAGCAATTCTAGTATGGATTTCTCTTGTTGTGTCACTATCCTGAGTCATTTTACTGCCTAAATAATTGAAACTTTCAACTTTCTGTAGTTTTTCCCCGTTCAAGATGATATCAAATGTCTCGTTAGAAAAGTTCATAGCTTTAGTACACAAAATATCACAGATTTTCATTGATCTGATTGTTGTCAAGAATGTTTGACTTCAACCTATTTATCACATTGATCTCCAGCGTGACAGCAGCACATAATTGAATCCTTGTATTTGAAACACTAGCCTGTAGTATCTAGCTTCAGTCAACAGCCCATGTTTGTTTTTGATCATCAGCATTTGTTACATGTAAGACAGGTCAAGATGAAGCCTGTGTGACAAAAGTGTTAACTATGCAATCATGCCAGTGTTGGCATCTGCGAACATAGTCATGTGTTGTCCGCAGTTGTGTTTATCAGCTTGTATTTAGATCTGGTCGTCCATGTTTAACAGGAGCCTGAAAGGAGAGCAAACAATAAGACTAACCTACCATACGTCATAAAAGGCAGCTAAGAAGGGTTAGGCATGGAGCTGACTGCTCCATCCTGCAGAAACTATAAACCACAAAAACTAGAACAGTTATGGACAGTATAACCCAAACAACGAGTGCCAGTGGAACAAGATCTAGAAGACACTGGTGATAGAAACAGAGCCTGGTGTCAAGTTTGACAAAAGGTTGATAACTTTGGCCACTATTGGAGTTTTAAAAAATTGTCATGCAGTTCAGAAAATAAAGGTAGGCATGAGATGGTTCAGATTTTATGCACTGATACGATACTGATGATTGAAAATGCTTGTACCGTGTACCAACTATTCACATTGACTAAATGAACTGATACAGGAAAATTAAAAACTAGCAGAAACAGATTATTCAACGACAGAGTGACATTGTCAAAGACTTTTTGGACAAGCAAAAATAGCTGAATGAACTACAGAGTGAATTTGTCAAAGATGTTTCGGTTCTTTTTTGAAGGCAGCCAGTCATCCTCACTCGACATGACATCTTACTCATACCTATAGCCAGTTTCTTCTCTTTCCTCGGTATCTCTTCTGCCTCTCATTGAGCACAGACGTTGACCATCATCATTTGAGCTGCTCTCTCTGTCTGTTTCCTGTTGTTTCTGTATTTATCATCTCTTTCGTTTTGAGTTCCACATATAGGGCGTCCTGGTTGCACATCTAATCGCTTTTTTTTGTGACACTGGGTCTGCTTCTCATCCCCATGTCTCAGGCGCCCCATGTCTCAGGCGTTTGAGTGTGTCTGTGGAGGAGAATGAAGTATTAATGGCTTCACTGTCATCTGGTGTTTCATTGGGAAGTCTCTGCAGTACTGGCTGAGGATTCACTGTGCAGATTTCTGTTTTTGTAAACCCTGCCTTCGAATTTGTGGCTGTGGCTTCTTCCAGACTTGTCATTAGTTCCTGTAGGAGGCTAGGGAACTCCTCTTTGTCTTTTGTATGCAGTGAGAATTTGTCTCCAATGGGCTTTCATTGGCCTGAAGTAGGCTACGCCAAGGGGCTGGCATAGGTGAGAGTTTGGAGGCAAACAACAAAAAGCAATATTGTTTTCTCTACATATTTGCAGGATTTCTTCGGAAAAATGGGAGCTGAGGTTATCCCCCAAAAGAACACCCTTCCCTGATCTTCTGCAGCAGCATGGAAGAGCAACTGTCTTAAACCAATCCAGAAAACATGCATTGTCAAACCAGCTGGACTGTGATCTGTTTTAACGAGTTCTTTTCGGCCCGCCCTTGAATCCAGGTGTCCCACAGTCTTTCTGCTTTGTAAACAACATACACATTCAGGAGCTCACCTGTTGCTGTGCCTGCCAACATCAAACTAGTTGCAGATTTCAAGCTGTTCATTACACGCTCAGGATATTTCCTTCCTCTTTTCATCATTACTTTCTTTCTTCCGGATCATCGGTCAAATTGGTTTCATCAAAGTTAATGATGTTTTCAGGGGGAACCCCATTCAATGTCTCTTGGAGATTTTGAAAATACTTTGTTAAAGATTATCTGTTCACTGCTGCTCGTTTCTGAGAGATATTTCGGCACAATCGAGCACTGATTCTGTCTTTGTGTCTCTCAGAATGCCCTCTACCCCAGTCAGGGCCAGGTATTGTTCTTAAACCTGTGTTCATTCCTCCCCTGTCTATCCAAGTAGTCTTTAACATGAGCATTGTTATTTCCACATTATCAAAAGGAAAACCCCAGTCGGAAGTAACATCGAGATGGTCAACGATGGCCCTTTCCTCCTGCTCAGTGATCACAGGAAGTCTCATCGGCTGTCCCTTTTTTATTCGATTTTGAAGAGTACTTAGAGGGATGTTCAGTTCCATGTCTGACTCTTGCCATTGTTTAATACATCTAAGGCCCTCTCTAGAACATCATTCGGACAAGATGTGTATTTTTGAGTGCCTCTCTAGAACATCATTCGGGCAAGATGCATATTTTTGAGCGCCTGGTTTTGACTTGTAGTGTCTCGGCATATTGTTACAAGGTAAATCATTAATAATTGACATGGCAAAAATGTTAGATTGGTACCAGTATCAAATTCATCCTGCAAAACAAAAACAAACCCAATTTTAGAAATGATACATAGGAAAAATACACTTTTGTACCCTGCCAGACCTATAGCATAGCCAACAGAGCAAAAACTGCAATCAATTTATGCAAGGTGAATTTCTGGGGTTACTTTGGCCAGTGGCCATTTTTACCCCAAAATGACTCATCATCACAGAGGTAACAATGGCCACTGTGATAAATCTAGAACAATGTGTATTTAATTAAAATAGTATATTCATAGCTTACACAGAGTATTTCAGACCAGGTCATTTACAACATTTTACTGAACATTTCAGTGTTGATAGAATAGAAGGTAGGGACTGTACTAATAGGTACTCCAAACTGCCGATATTTACCGCTTTTGGCACAAAATTCTCATTTTGTCTATAACTTCACCCAAGGATTGCAACTTTATTTCATAAAGCATTTAAATAAAACTGGTATCAACAGAAAGCTTGTTTTCTTATTGTTTACATGTGTGCAAAAATAGTTTGAAATATTATGAATGAGTTTGTCTTTTAAGTGTTTAAAAAATATGTGCAAACGGGTTTCGCGCGGTTCCAGCAAAGGAGAAGTAGAGGGTTACCCTTTTCAAATCGCCAGCAGCGCGTGGCAAATGATGTCAGCCTGCTGTAAATAGTCTCATATTCTTCAGCAGTGAATGCCCTTTTTATCAGTGCCTATGACATATTTATAGAACAACGATAAGATTGTAAAATTTTATGACAAAAAGTTATATTTTCCGTGGAAAACGGTCGATTTTCATGTGTCCTATATCAATATAAAGAGCAACACCATTTTCCTACATAATTTCCAAACATGAAAATGATCTGTAGAGAAGCCAGGGACTGCGGCCCGTGCACATTCACGCTAGTTACTTTACACACAAGTCATCCGGCTGCTACCAACGTGAGAAGGAAAATTTATCATGGCTGAGTCGAATCCAATGCTAATTATACACGAATGTATTGGTAAAAATATATTGTTTTTTTGGAAGTGATTTCATTACGTACTAATTTGTTTTCATATTTAAAAAAACTACATTTGAGTGCTTCACCTACAGTCATCAGAAACGACGTGAACTGGGTGAATTCAATGTTGGTATTCTGAACCTTCCCTATTTAATTAGGCGAGTTTTTAAGTGATGATGCTTATTAAATCATCTAGTTCCTAAGTTTTGATGGGTGCAGCAATTTGAAACTTATGTGTTTTTAGCCTCTGGCTCGAGCTAGGGTCTTTCAAAATTACTAATTAGGTAAAAAAAAAAAAAAGATAAAGGATCCCATTACACGCCCCTTGAGGCATATTGGGAATAGGCCCATATTATCTTGACCATCAGCACACTAGGGGTGATGTGGTCGGCATCACGCCAGCCGCCTTAACCTTCCCAGAGTTGATCTGGTACCCATTTGGGGCTGGGTTGACCCAGGAGCCGTTTGTGGCCTAAAAAATTCAGTGGTACTTGTATGGCTTTGATGACCCCTATGTGAGCGTTATGATTAGGGTTAGACTGTTACAGATAGTAGAAGAGGGTTTCCTGTAATTTTGAGAAAAACAAAACATAACATGAAGCGTGGCCGTTATCTGTTTTTGCTAGGTCGGGAAACATGGTTGCTTGTACATGGCATTATAGAATTTGTTCAGCACAGTCCACGCAATGTTACTGACAGCAGTATGAAGACAATTGACAGAGACCAAGATGCATTGTTTGTAATTCTGCTGGATTGAGAGTCCAGAAAAGATTCTTTTTTATTGGATGTGGAAAAACCACTGTGCGTTGTGCCCTGCTTTTCATTTTTTTTAAAGTGTGAGGACAATGCTGCCGACCGGAAGGAAATAGGCCCCCAAGGCCAGAGAAAAAAAGCAACAATTATTGCATCTGTGACCATATTTTATGTTAGACTATCACATCCAGCTAAAGCAAATTGATAAGTATGTATTAAAAAAAATTCTTTTTGCATGAAATCATGTCAGTACCTCATGAATATTTCTATTTTGCCATTATAGACCCTGGAAATTTTGTGTCCATTTTAAAATATCTATGATATCCAATGTCATAGTCAGTAAATACTAAGTAAGCCCAATTTTTCCTAACATGTCTCATTATTGTGAACAAGGTTATTATGAGTTGAAAATGACAAGAAAGCCAGAAAATCAATTTCCGCAGAAACTGCTCAATTCGTCTGGATTTCTACAGGTTTACAAAGAACAGAAAAAATTTACTAATGAAGTTACAGTAATGATCCATGTGTCATTTTAAAGCTTTTTTCAAGGACTTTCCACCAGTACAGAAATAAGCACATTTACTTTGACTTGTTAAACAAAGTATAGGCTCAAAGATGCCTTGTTTGAAGAAAATGCACAATTTTTCCTATTTTTTGTCACCCACAAACCATTTAAGGTATTTTTATATATCATACATCATTTTAAAGCCCTTTTATAGCTCTTTGCAATGGAATTCAAATAAACCATGTTTATATGACAAATTCTGCTATGTGGCACCTTTTAGAAATGTCGAATTATTCCCAATCTCGTTAAGAAAGAATCCTACAGTCCGGTCTCGCAGACAACTGATGTGTGCAACTGTCACGGTTGTTTACATTGAATGAGGTCACTAAACTGACTTGAGTTTTTGAGCGATTGGGGCATTAACTGATTCTGTACGCAAGATCTTTTAAAAGACGCAATGGCCGACCGCTGGGACCGCAAGATCTTTTAAAAGACGCTGATTTATTTCGTTGTTTCTTTCTATTCTGATATTTTATACTGCCCGGAATTTATCTTGAACGGAAGTAAACACAAAACTGGGCAAATTTCAACAAGCTTCAACGTCTTTTATTTGCGTTTGAAGGGATTTTTTCACATTTATCTTCATCTTTAATCGTGGTTGCTCGTATCGCCATAATGGCCGAAAAACACACAGGATATGTTACTAATATGTGAACAAACTGTGATCAACCATAACTTTCTTACTTTTTCTGTGTTTCTAAATGGATTACCTGCACAAAGAGAGCAGTGAAACTGTATTGTGATAACAATTTATGTTACAAGCCTTATGTAAGTTGAAAATTTTTGTTCAAAATTTCAAGTTATCTTTTTTCAGTGTACATGTTATCTGTTATAACATAAACATAACATAAAATTAGCTAGAAAGGCATATGGATTTATATTGTTCATCCAATGTACTTTAATTTGATTTATATGTTATACTTAACTCATTATTAGACACACATTGTCAGTAAACGTAAATTATGTATGTGTAAATTTTTGGGGCTTAAAAATAATTCCGCCCAGAGCTGAAAATAATTACGTACGGAAAGAGTTAATAATGATTAAAAAGTATCTAACCACATTCAATGTGCACGATGCTTTTGAAACTCTGCCAACGATATTACAATCGCCCTCGAATAATTAAATTGCCAAAGCAAAAGCCAAGTCGAGCGAATGACATTTTGGCTGTTCCAATCTTGAATCTACTCCCTGCACTCCCCTTGGTTTTATTGTTATCACAGTCGTACTTATTTCAGTATAAATTAAATGTTATCAGTTTTCAATAATATATATTAACTTACACAGGTAGTTTTAGCCCGATAGTTTCCCTCATTCGCATCATGCTCAGGAGGGGTTGATCTTTCCAAGTGGAACAGCCTTCATGACGACACTAGCGAAAAAACTTGTTGGGTTGCTCGTCGTTTGTAAAAGCTTGCTGTTCAACAAATCTCAGAAAATGATAAGAATTTGCACACTGATAGTCGAATAGATGGACAATCTATCGATGTAACACAAGCAGGGATCCGGCTCTTGGAAGCACACTTAAAAAGACAACTTTGTCATTACTTCGAAATTTGTGTAACTAATTTCACACAAATTGGGGCTTGTGTTAAATGAAACTGAGGTTCAATAACTCTTCTTTCCATTGATTGTAAATTTAAAGAATAGCTCTTTGTTGATATAGCAACGTGTGTTTGCACGACGCGCGGGTAACTAAATTGGGTTCATTACGTATTCTGTATCTGATTCAACGGTATCCTCATCGCTTCAATCAAATAGAACATCCTCTCTCAACGTTCCGAAGCAAATATTCCACTATTTTTAAAAAAAAAACGTATGCCAGCTATTACTCGAGGTGAAATCTCCGGTTAGTATATCTAACCCAAGACTGATTTTACGTGAGTATCCTATGTATTTCTTTTCTTGCTTAATGTTAATAAAATCATAACTGTGCGCTGAAGCTTTCTGCTGCTGGTGGTAAATTTTTGTTTTTTTTTAAACACACACACACACACACACACACCCCCCCCCCATTTTTGTAAATGGTAAACTATAAACCACAAACGTATGAACAACATATGAAAACATTTCACTAACAAGCACAAATTAGTGTGTAATGTCAATATTCTTTATTGAAAACTCAATACCAGAAACAGCGGTTTGAATTTATGCCTTGTAACCTCTGCTCTTTCTGCGACCACGAGCTCGTTCAAACTTGCGACCCTTGGAGCGGACAATTGGTCTGAGGGGAAAAGATTATATAATTGACATAGTGATCCAGGACAATAGTAAAAATTCAAAATGATTATCAACATTTAATATGTATGAGCTGTTCTTTTGCCACGTGTACAGCTTGAAAACATTACAAATAGGTGTATGGGCGATTTCTTGTTTCTTCCTCAAACCTGAAGCAAAGGCAAGTGACACTGAGGCTAAAAACTACTGATGAAGTGTCTAATCACAAATTTAGAATAACTACGACCATGTTCAGTGAAATAAAACTAGAGATAGAACAAACAAGTGTCCCCATCATCATCTTTGTGTTGTACTTATTGGATGCCTGTGACAATCAGCGTCATACGATAAAGAAAAGTTTGTAAAATAAAAAAAGTGTTCACATACTTAGTGTGGCTGTGCGGCACACCAGGAGCCAATCCAAAGTGTCTGTAGGCTTTACGGGCTTTACGTGGGCCTGTGGAAGAATGATTACATGTGAACAATTAGTAACATCAATTACTGAAGTTACATGACTACTGTAAATGTTAGAACCATTATTATTAATATCATTGAAGATGGCTGCTTTAAGCCAACATACATTTTTTTGTGTGACAGTATAAAATGCTTCAACATAATTAACCCTTTCGCAACAACAGGTTTTTTTATTCCCCATGACACCATTTTCAGCTTAGTTCGTTCCCCTGAACGACAGGATAAATGTAATTTTTGGGGTCATATTTTTAATTTGACTGAAACAGTTTATCGTAAAAGGAAACCCATTAAAAGTATATATATTATGAAAGAGCATAAAACAAAGTTTCAGAATATGCTAATCAAGGCCAACATAAGTCAAGATCACAGGGTACGTACATAAATGAAAATTGAGAAAAAATTAACAAAAATTATTTGTACGAGCCACAAAAGCTTTGTTGTTTTCATTTTATTATGATAAAAGAACACAGAAACACTGCTATAGCACGTTTCACTAGCTTTGCCCTCAAACAAATGTAATTATCTGATTAACCGTCTAACGTATTAATGCCATTTTTTGCATACGATGTTATATTGGGTTAGACCCAACAAATATATACTTTATATCTGTGCATCTTGTCCAGTTCCCATAAACGGATGAAATCCTTTGATCTTTGTCGGCATACTAATTATTGTGTATCGAGAAAAGAAATTTTACCACTTCATGCACAGATTCTGTGAATTGATTAGGCATAGGCGTGTCTACTATTACAATAATGTGGCCATCACGTTTGCAATTGAATACGTGTTGAAGATGATTTCTTAAATGATCTGCATGCGAAATACTCGTGACATTGTTTGTCATTGACATTTAATGCGCTACCAAACTGGACCTTCCTTGATCTAATTATTTCAATGGGTATCATCTCTTTGCGGTTCATAAATATCATAATGGAACGTTGCTCCTCTAATGTGCTTGTAAATAACGGTAAGGTCATCTTTAAAGAAATTAAACTTCATCCGAATCATAATCAGATGTCTCTGAGAAATTGAAAATCAATCTCGGCTGAATGAAGGACAAACCATCATTCTTCCAATATTCCTCTTCCTCTTGTAACACATGGTTCTCACTTTTCTTCCAATAATCCCTGGCTATATTGAAGATGGCGGCTTTTATAAGTATTTCAACATCTTTTAATTTGAACGTTCTATTTTCTGTTGCTACCTGTTCCTTAATTTTAGCCCATACTAATTCTATTGGGTTTAAGTGAGAATGGTAAGGAGGTAATCTTAAACATCTGTGACCATGTTCATGGATTGCCTTGTCTATGTGAAATATCTTTGTATGCTGTGTCTTTTTTTACAATTCCAAGTAATTCAGGTTCATGGACATTTCGTTGAATGGAATGTTGTTTATGGTCAGCCAAATCTTTATTACATCTTTAATACTTGGTGAATTAGAAACTTTATCTTCTGGTGCCACAACGTTGTGATATGAGGCATTGTCCATTATCAAACACCACGGTCTATCCAAGGAAGGAAGTACATGATTCACAATCCAATCTTGAAATATCTTGCCATTCATCTCTGCATGGTAATCCCTATTATCTGTGGATTTTGAAACAAATATGAGTTCAGTATTATTTAGAAGCCCATGATGGCTGCTTCCTGGATGTGCAATTATTAGGCGCTGTCCTTTGCTGCTTGGTACTAGTCTCTTAGTTGTTCCATCAGATGATTGCCATTCTCGTTCATTACTGTGGTGCGCATTGATCCAAGTTTCATCTAAATACACAAAATCATAACAATCTCTTCTCATTTCTCTGACCTCGCGTAAATATTTGCTTCTCATTGCAACTATATGAGGCTTCTCACAAATAAGGTTTCTACCACCAACATATTTTCTAAAATTGAATCCCAAACTCCTAATAGTCCTCCATAGCGTAGATTTGGAAATATCAATGTCATTATTCTTTCTTAACCAAATTTTCAATTTCCTTAAAGTCACTGCCTCATTATTGTGAAACATATTGCAAATTTCTCTGCGGATCAATTCTCTGTCAAAATTATCCACCACTCTTGGCCTAATTTTCGTGTGTAAAACACTGGAATTAGACATTTCAGATGTCGCTATCCAGCGGTGCAATGATCGTTTGCTTATCCCCAAAGCGTGAATAGTCCTCTTTTGTGGGTTTGAAATAGAATGATATAGTTTTCCTCGAGTAGCTTCATTGCAGAAATACTTAAAAATCCTATTTGTGATTTGCTGTAATGTCATAAAATGTACTCGCAGACTCATTTTTCCTTCTTAACCACACAATAATTTTTGTAGACACACCTTTGATTGACAATGTGTGCGTTGCACCGGATATAAACTGTTTTATGTTCAAGAAGTGCGATTTCACGCAATTTCACTCAAAAATCATGCCAATTGCTTGATAAACCAAAAATGTGCAAATGAGGTCGTATAATTTACTGTAGACATTTCAATATGTGTGCGTGTAATGTGTGTTGGCAAGTAGGATTTTATATTATATCGCAAAGAAACGAAAATTGAAACCAATGGCCGCATTTTAATGAAAAATTTAATTCTTAGGGTCTATACCATTTCAAATTCACACACAAAATTTCACTTATATGCGTTATATATTCGCTGAGATATAGCATTTTGAAGTTGGGCAAAGCTAGTGAAACGTGCTATAGCACTTGTTTTCTTGAGTTTGCTTACATTTTTACAGTTACAGGTTGGGCTGAGTGTGGTAAGTTTCAAAGCATTCCCCAAGGCGCAAACCCAACTTGCTGTTTGTGTCATTCACTGTTAGTATCTAAAAGTTTTCATTCAGAAACTCATTCATGAAATCATGGCATTCATAATCAGTATGATCAAAGAGTAGACCAGACTGTGCTATAAACTCAGGCTGGGCAGCATGGTTCTCTTGTCTCCTTCATGACTTACGTTTGCATTATTTTCTTACCCTGCCTCTGGTTACGTGTCTTTTAGGTGACGTTCTTCCTCATCAATTTTTTTTCTCATGTTTTTATTCCAAGATCTAGATCTCGACATTTTCTTTCCTTGTTTTCACTGCCTTTCGTTTTCCTTTCACTGATGAATTATTTTGATCTAAACTGAGTGAACTAGATCTAGATCGAATGTTACAGCTAACACTATCATTCACTTTCCTCGTTTTAGTAAGCCTTTCACTATCATTCACTTTCTTCGTTTTAGCAAGCCTTTCACTATCACTTTGCTCCAGATCTCAGAGTCTGATTCTGAACCAGACTACGCATACTCTGACCCTGAATCTGGGTAATCTTTACCTTTAGTGCCGTCGAGTATGTATAATATGTGTATTGAGTTAGTATTAGGTTTAGGGTAAACCTAACCCTAACTCTAAATGGTACGAAAATACACATATTAAACATACTCGATGGCACTAAAGGTAAAGATTACCAGAATCTCAGTAAAAAGAGTTGTCAGAATCATTCAAGTTGAATAAATTCAACTCAAACAAGAATTTTCGTGCTCTTTTTCCACCAGATGTTTATGGTTCGGTAATCGTCCATGTTCGTGAACTTTCACTTTTGTAAAATCGCTATTATCAGTTCTACTGTATTCGCTAGCAGTAAAATATTTTGTTCGTTTCAAGCTTAGTAGGCCAGATTTTTCCATGCTGAATCCGATTATGCCCAGCAATTGCCAATACGCTTGTAAACAGAAGAGGTCTGGTGCTTTTAAAATAGGACGTACGCCATATAGGTGAATGGGAACGAAATATCGCGCTACTTCCGTGACGTACGCCATATGGCACAGCGACAAAAATTGTGAAGATTTATGCCGTATGGCGTACTTCATACTGGTGCTGAAAAGGTTAAAACAGCTTGCTCACCCTGAATCAAAACAGTGTTCTGCCCTTTAGGCGTACGCAGAGCCAGCTGGTCAAAGGTCAGAATCTCTCCTCCTGCTTTTAGGATACGGCCACGTGCACGTTCAGTGATGCGCAAAGCACACACCTGAAACAGGAAAATTATATGGCACATTTCTATCAGAAATTAACTCCAATATATATATATATATATATATATATATATATATATATATATATATATATATATATATATATATATATATATATATATATACATATGTATATATATACAACCGCAAAATTATCTAAAATTTATATTTTGCGTTTTTGTTTTAAATGGGGTATGGATGCGAGTCGTGGGCAATGACTACAACCCACAAAAGCCAGATCCAAACCTCAGAAATGAGGTATCTGAGGAAAGTGGTTGAAGTAACAAGAAGAGACATGGTCCGCAACCAGACGATCCGTCAAGGCCTAAAATCCCATCCGCTGCAGACCCCAATAGAACAGTCCCAACTAAGATGGTTTGGCCATGTCTGCAGAATGGGAGAAGATCGGCTACCACGACAAGCATGGGAAACAAAGAGCCAGGGATCCAGACCTCCAGGACGACCCAGAGTCCGCTGGGAGGACAACATTAGACAATCTTTGAAGGACCGAGGACTAGAATGGAACCAGGCCTGGAAGAAGACAGCTGATAGAATGGTCTGGCGCTCTCTCTTCTAAACCTCTACACCTCACGGTAGAAGGGGAACGACTAAGTAAGTAAGTAAGTTTTAAATGGGAGAATAAAACTAACTACAAAGTCATTTCCACCTACAAGTAGAGATTTGTTGTCAACCAGTAGTGCGGTATTTAATGACTTTGAGAATCACATGACATCATACCAGCACAAGACACATCCAATGGATATGAAAATAACATGATGTGATAAATTATGGTGGCACTAGATATTACAAGGGGCTTGACATAAGTCTTGGGCCTGACAATGAAGGACATGTCACAGAGAGCTGAAATTTTGTATAGTGTTTATTCCTTTTCAATATAGCCGTCTGAATTGACACACTTCTGCCATCTCTGCTTGACCTTGAAAAGACCTTGGGAGTAAAACACCCTATTTTTCAAACTAAACCAGTCATCACATGCCAGTATAACTTCTTCATCGCTGTCAAAATGATTTCCTTTTAGCTGTTTTTTTAAGATTTAAGAATAGAAAAAAGTCTGATGGAGCCAAATCTGGTGAATATGGTGGGTGTGGAAGAATTTCAATATTCAAATTGTTGGCTGCTAGCTGCACAAGCCGTGCTTTGTGAGAGGACGCGTTGTCTTGCAGCAAAGGAAGATTTTGAGTGCGCGTTATTCCCCTTTTCCTGGTCACAACTTTCCTGTTGTATAAAATTCTATAAATTATTCTTTCATTCAGTTTTACTCTACTAGCTATCTCCACAATTGCCATTTGTCGATGCTGGTCAATGATTTTCTTCACTCTTGTTGCATTTTCATCGTTCCACTCTGAAGCTGGTCTACCAGATCTTGGCAGATCAGCAACATTTGAGCGGCCGCACTTAAACTGTTGACACCAGTTTTATACCGAAGTATATGAAGGACAAGAATCACGAAACACTGGTTCCATCTCCCTGTGTATTTCTGTAGGTGTTTTCCCCTGAAACATCAGAAATTTTATCACAGCTCTGGCCTCCTTCTTTTCCATTGTTTTGTCAAATCTTTGGAGCAGCAGATCCAATCAATAGGGTACATTGCGCTGTGCACCGTAGCAGGAAAACCAATTGAAGAAACAAATGCGTACTTCACACATTCAGTGCAAATATGATGAATTTTAAATGTGCCAAATTTCATCTTCCTCCTGTGACTCCTTCATGGTCAGGCCCAGGACTTATGTCAAGCCCCTTGTATCAAAGTCTGTCATCTGCCAGCTAACAAAACTTCATTCCTGTTCCTGAATTGTTCCATTTTACTAGAAAAGATATCAAAGTCTGTTATCCACAAGCTAACTAAATATACTCAAGTATAGGTCGAGAAATTTATTCCCATTTTGGACCTTAAAAAAATATGTCCCCAACTTAGTCGACCTCAAAGATAAAATAATTCATGAAACTGTGTCCCCCCTCCACATACTGGTATTCTTCAGATATAAACTTGCTGCTTCATTAAATGTTTTTATCAAAATATCTGAAGTAATACATGTGTGAATTTCTATAAAGTCACAAATTTCAACTAGAGCATGGTTT
Organism: Oreohelix idahoensis; assembly: GCA_024509875.1. NCBI lineage: Eukaryota > Metazoa > Mollusca > Gastropoda > Stylommatophora > Oreohelicidae > Oreohelix > Oreohelix idahoensis. The sequence continues at coordinate 404,316 of JAMPIV010008998.1, forward strand.
GTTGACCAGCCTCCTTCGTTTGATCTATCATCAATACCATTACTTCTTTCACTAGAATCACTTTCATCCACATCTGATTCGGCCACACAGTTAGCATCCTGATGAAATAACAAATCACTTCTCAGATCCCACAGCAAACATTGAACCACCCAGAAAGTCTTGGCTTTAACAACAATTGTCAACAATCGTAATATTTATATTATTATTTTTTTTTTTATTCAGAAAACGAAAGCTTAAGATGCACAGGACATCTATTTATAACTCAGGTCTCTAAATAGAGAGATCTTGCTGGTCAGCAACAGTATTCAAACTTTCCTGGGGCAGGCGATTTAAACGGGAAAGGGTGCTGAAAGTCATAGAATTTGCAGAAAGTCACAGCAATTCAGAATCAATGAAAAACTGGTTGGACTTACCAAGATTAAGAAACAATTAAAACTACTAATGCCCCTCTGCCACAACTAAACAATCACCATCACTGTTCACCTCCCCAAGAACCATATACAAATGAAATGACAAATACCTTCAGTTTTGGTAGAGAGTGAATGCGAATGTCATCTGTGATAGCTCCAACAATGACTGCAATCTTGTCCTCACGTCCTGGTTTCTTCATTAAGCGAGCCTACGAATATATACATATATTTTCCCGTTCAACACAATAAATAATGTAAGAGCATAGGGCTTAACCTTTGAGTACCAGGGGTTTTTAGGAAAAAATGTCCTATTTGGGGCGATGAATTAAAAAAAGTCACTGAGACCGATTGAATCAACAGATTGACATGAGACTTTCAGGATGATATTGGACGTGTATAAAGTGTCACATGTTCACCTTGTTTTGTGTTTAGGTCATGAAATCATGACAGCCATTTTGAATATTAATGAGGCAACAGACAAAAAAACTGGCATGCACTATTGAAAAATGTATCACAAATATTACATTCAACTCAGAACTCATCAAACTTTCCCAGATATATTTTAAGTGAACATTCTGTCTAAGAAAAGCAAGTATAATAGACTCGTGAATGATATTGGGCTTGAAAAGCTATCTGAAATGGGCATAAAATTCCAGGGACTGTAATGACAAAAGAGAAATATTCATGAGGTACTGCATTGATTTCATGCAAAAAGAAATGAAACAATACACTTGTCAATTTGCTTTAGCTGGATGTCTTAGTCTAACATAAAATATGGTCACAGATACAATTATTGTCTTTTTTTTCTCTGGCCTTGGGGGCCTATTTCCTTCCTGGCGGCAGCATAGTCCTAACATTTATGAAAAATAGAAAAGCAGGCCACAATACAGAGTGGTTCTTCACATCCAATACAAAAGAATCTTGTCTGGACTCTTAATCCAGCAGAATTACCAACAATGCATCTTGGCCGATGTGGTGCAGTCAAAAAGGCATGCACACCATCATTGCAGGCAGACGATGGAACTGGGTTGGCCATGTCCTCAGAAGGGACCTTGACACCATCACCAGAACTGCTATGCTATGCACCCCAGAAGGACAGCGAAAGAGAGGCAGACCAAAGACAACCTGGCGGAGAACAGTGGAGGTTGAGATGCAAAGCATGAACCAGAGTTGGGGGCATGGCACGAAGGATAGCCACCGGCCGAGCAAAATTGGGGACAGTTTGTTGCTGCCCTACAAGACGCCACTAGGCGTGATGGCCACTGACTGCTTTGTCAGTTAGGGGCTTAGGATACAATAAGAAGATCTTGGTCAATGTGGTTTGTCTTCATACTGCTGTAGGATGTTATGTCCTGTAATGATAACTGTCAACTTCCATTGAAACACCTGCACTTCCTTGATACCAGAGTTTCAGCAATCTTGGTGTAACTGGAGGTTTGGCAGCTTCACGGTACAGAATATATCTATTCACTAGGGCAACTTCTATGACAAAATGAAGAATTGGATGATACCATTTGAAGCAGAGATAAGTGTAACAGTAATTCACCAGTCTTTGATTGAAGTGATCTACACCTCCCATATTATGATTATAAACATCTGCCATGACAGGTTTTTCCACTGTCCTAACCCCCCCCCCCCCCCCCCCCCCCCCCCCCCCCCCCCCCCCCCCCCCCCCCCCCCCCCCCCCGATGGTGTCTGGATCTGACATGTTTGTCTCTTGGGATCTACTGCAGTAAAGACTTTGAAACCCCATTTGTGGGGTTTGTCGGGCAGGTACTGTTTCATATGATGATGTCCCTTTAATGAGATTACTGTCTCGTCAATGCTGATATCTCTCTGTGGTGCATAATACAGCTCATAGAGATTCTGTGTGGCCTCTAGCAGTGGTTTAACTTTATATAGGGGATCATACCCCTCTTCCACGTATGCAATGCGAGCAGTATTTTTGGTAAAATGCAGGAAGGAGTTGAGGTACTGAAACTGGTTTCTGGCCATGATCTCCCAAGAATTTGTTTTCATAACTGAAGGTGGATGGCCAGTGGTCCTTCTAGGAAATTTTGAGGGTAAATTCCCATTGCAACTTTTAAACCAATAAAATCAAGTATCTCCTCTGATGTACAGTCAGTCCATGCCCTCTTTCTGTTTGTGTCACCACTGGCTTCCAAGATCTAGCACATCTGTTAGTTTCTGCTACAATGGTCTCCATCAAACTATCAGGAAACAGCAACTTGAACAATTCTATACAATTCATCTGTTCTGTGCCTTGCACTAGAATCCCACTAGGTGAAAATTCAGGCAGTCAGTCACTCACACAGGGGTAATCAAAGTCATACGTCCCACTGAAACTCAGCTGTTTCTCAGCCATGCCCCTCCTAGCAGCATGTCCTTTTCTATGCCCTCGATTCACACATTGACCCTGAAAATCACTACCTATGGCATACTAGAACTAGGGCTGTCACTGTTTCAGGCTACTCTGCATCAAAACTAGACCAACTGTTGTCACTTTCCAAGGCCAGCTGAGAGCTAGAATCCAAATCATGACAACATTCAAGTTTCACTCATTTTTTTTTTAAAATGTCCGCTCAAATCTGAATCAAAACACGGTAAAAAAATGTCAAGCTGCCATCAACCATTGCTCAATAAAGGAGAGTACCTTTTCCTGGCTTGTGTCTATTCAGTTGGATGCCAAGATCACTTTTTGTGCTAATGCTATATGGATGCCAAAAGGTGACAATGGCACTCTATGAACAATAGATAATGTCCCTACAGAGCTACCATGGTACCAGTGTCAAAGAGGAAGAGCTACAGCGAAAGGCTATTTTCAAAATGAAATGCAGAAAGCAAATTAAAAAGTGCATGTTTACTTCATTATAATACCCACAATTCAATTCACTAATGCTCTATTTTTGTCTGAGTTATGAGCACTATATTTCTTCTTCTTCTTCGTTCGTCCTGAAAAGGACGGTGGTTGCGTTGTGTCTGTTTGCGCCTAAGCTGTGATATCTGCACCTTTCGGTCGACACATCCGACTTCTGCACGGCATTTTTTATGGACCGGGTTTGCCTTCCTGTTTCGATCCGCACTCGCTCAGCCAGACTGCACTGCTGCAGACTGTTTCCAGGACCACCACGTGGAGGTGGAGTGCGGTCTTGACCAGCTCTGATTCGCTGGTCCTGACGCAGGCAGTCAAGCTATGAGTCGCTGACTGCATTCACTATTGCTGCATCTTGGGGTCCCAGCACTATATTTGAATGGGAAGATCATTTTATTTAGGAACTTTTCTCACAACAGACCATGATGAACAAGAATGCTGAACATTCTAGATGCTAATGCAGAAAAATTAGCTGTCCCAGTTTATGTCTATCCCAATATTCCAAGTATTCTCACATTTACAAACAAATGAAACAGCTGAACTAGTGTTCTCACATTTACAAACAAATGAAACAGCTGAACAAGTGTTCTCACATTTACAAACAAATGAAACAGCTGAACAAGTGTTCTCACATTTACAAACAGATGAAACAGCTGAACAAGTGTTCTCACATTTACAAACAAATGAAACAGCTGAACAAGTGTTCTCAAGAAGTACTTACAAGTTTGGAGACTGAAAGTGGAGGCCGATTTGTCCTGCTCATAAAAAGCCTTTTCAGGACCACCTTGTTGAAGTTGGAATTTGTACGTCTTGCTAGAAAGCGATAAAGCTGTAAAGTAAAATCCAGGAAAAGGTTTTAAGACTAATTAATGCTCTTTGCATGTTTGTACATCGTTGTGTAAATAAACTACAAAAATCTCTTTAGATGTTTCTCCCATGATAGGATTTTTCCTAAAGCAACTTGTCTAAAGACACAAGGAGCGTTATACAACTGGGCTGAGCTGGGATGTGTGTGGTTGTTATCTTCTTTCAGCAACTTCTCACTTACAAGACTTTTTTGTTCAATCTTTTCCCCATATGCTGTTTCTGACAATACCTCACTTAAGGTAATGTATCTTTGTTTTGAAATTTTACATTTTAGCTAGGCTATTCATTTAGGCCTACAGGCAATAATTTATTTTTTTGTCAAAGAACTCTCAGCTACACTTGCTGGAAACTGAAATTTTAATTTTAAATAACACTTTCATTTAATACTTTTTAATTTCAACTTTCTGGTCATTGATATTAACATTTGTTAAGATAACAAATTGTACCAACCACTTTCTCATTTTGAACGTAATCAACAACAGCAGTAGGCCTACAAAACTTGGATATAGGCCTAGTCAAGTAATAAGCCATGTCAAGAGTCTCCTGTAGCTAAAGAACTGCTATTTTTTTTAAGGCTATTTACTTACTTAGTCGTTCCCCTTCTACCGTGAGGTGTAGAGGTTTGGAAGAGAGAGCGCCAGACTATCCTATCGGCTGTCTTCCTCCTGGCCTGGTTCCATTCTAGTCCTCGGTCCTTCAAAGATTGTCTAATGTTGTCCTCCCAGCGGACTCTGGGCCTGAAAAAGTCTCCCAGCTGCTGCTTTTTTAAGGCTATTTATCAAGAAACATATTTCATTCCATCTCTGATGGGTTATAATTAGGATATAGCCTAGTCTTTAATTCAAACAAATATTTTCAGCTGCCAATACGTGACTACGGTATCATTTCTCCTTCCTATTAATGTAAACAGAGTAGCCTACATTAAAGTGTCAAAAGTGTGTGGATGTTCGTGTGTGTATTCCTTTGTCCTAAAATGGTAGTCTCCCTGTAGGCTAGGCTATCTATCATGGTGTTAATAAGGGGGATGAGCGTGTGAGAGACTGGGGTGTTTGAGATGATAGCCTACTTAAGTCACTATTAGTTATGATCAATATGTATTGCGACAACTTCACCAGACCATTTTCATAATCTAGGCCTCTAGCCTAATAATTTCTTTTATTGTAAAAGACCATGGCATCCGTGCATAGGCCTAATTGATGAAATAATGGAGGTTGTGTAAGAGAGATCAGTAATGTAAAATAAGTTGCTACAAAGTACTTTTGGTACACAACTGATACATTTAATATTATAGTATACCCTGATCCCTATTAGTAATCTTACCTTGACCAGTAATCTCAAATAAATATCCTCGCTTCTCGGTTCAGTCCTGCGGACCTTTCTGTCATATTTGTGACAAAGGTCGATACCCTAAAGAGACAGATGATAAAATATGTTACATATTATGCTTTGAACAGTGGATTCAGTTTTGCTGAAATGATAATACAGCGATTGTGGTAGACGTATCAAACGAAAACATTTCAATTACACCCACCATTTTGGTATTTTCCGATGAAAAGGAAGTAAAACACTGATTATCTGCCCTTTAAGGGAGATCACTGTAGGATATCTTCCGGTGTTTCGTGTACACATTGCGGGTGAGAGTGGTGTACAGGGTGCGGGTGATGAGAGAGAGGGGCCAAAAAAGTATTTTATATTTGGACATGCGCCCTAATATAACCGGCAGGGTATGCCGGTGGACCCTGTGTCAAAAACCGAGGCAATTTTTTTTAATCAAGAGCGCAGTGGCTTTTGGGGAGGGGGGAGGTGTTCAGGGTTTCAGCTTCCCTCCCCACCAAATTTTTCATAGTCTGTGCTGGGTTCCACAAAAATACTTGTTTTGAAGTGTGTTAGTTCACTTGCACGCTCAGTATATTTTAGTGTGTTAATTCACTTGCACGCTCAGTATATTTTAGTGTTTTAATTCACTTGCACGCTCAGTATATTTTAGTGTGTTAATTCACTTGCACGCTCAGTATATTTTAGTGTGTTAATTCACTTGCACGCTCAGTATATTTTAGTGTGTTAATTCACTTGCACGCTCAGTATATTTTAGTGTGTTAATTCACTTGCACGCTCAGTATATTTTAGTGTGTTAATTCACTTGCACGCTCAGTATATTTTAGTGTGTTAATTCACTTGCACGCTCAGTATATTTTAGTGTGTTAATTCACTTGCACGCTCAGTATATTTTAGTGTGTTAATTCACTTGCACGCTCAGTATATTTTAGTGTGTTAATTCACTTGCACGCTCAGTATATTTTAGTGTGTTAATTCACTTGCACGCTCAGTATATTTTAGTGTGTTAATTCACTTGCACGCTCAGTATATTTTAAAATGTACTTTACGAAAAAAAAATCTTATGGATGGGGGGTGGGTGGGGGGGGGGGGGGCTTCACAAATATGGACCTCCCGCTCCAAAAAAAGTGTTCAAACGCCACTGGGTATGTTTTAGTACGTCGTAAATGTGAATACATGTATACGTGTATGTAAGAATTATACAAGTGCGTATACGTACGCATGTATGCTTGTCCGTCAGGATGTGTGTTAGCAGTGGCGTCGCACTTAAGTCATGGGGCGACTGCTCTAGGTTGCACATCAGCGAGACCGTTTTACAAAAAAAAAAAAAAAAAAAAAACTACTTACTTAATCGTTATTCTTCTACCTTGAGGTGTAGAGGTTAGCCAAAGAGAGAGAGGGGGGGGGGTTTACCATGCTATCCAATCAGTTTTCCTTTTGACCTGGTTTCCCAATATTTGTCGTGGTATCAGATCTTCTCCCATTCTGCAGGCATGTCCAAACCATCGTACCTGGGACTGTTCCACTCGGTTCTGAGTTCCGAGGAAATGACGTATCGACTGGTTGCGGACCATGTACCGTCTTGTTACTTCGACCACCTTCCTCAGGTACGTCATTTCTGAGATTTGCTGCTGGCGTTTGTGGGTTGTAGTCATTGCCCATGACTCGCATCCATAAGTCTAGACTGGAACATATGTGGAGCAGTATACAACCATCTTTGTTTTCTTGCTGTCGTGAGAAATTCTAAATCCACATATCTAAATTAGAAAGTAAATGTAAAGCCTAACGAATTAATTCAATAAAAGGAAAGAAGAATGGTAAAAGAACAGTGCGGTCACAATAGCGTACGCCTGTGTTATAGAACGTCATACTAGCTAAACAAGAAATCCCCTTTTTCTGCTCCGTCTGCATAATTGTAACGCTTTCACGTTTGCTAGTAAAGCCTACTGCATCAAATACACGCGTTTCTAAAAATAAAACTGGTACTGTGTTTCTTAGAAAACCTTGAGATAGACACACTGCGTAATGACCTAGATTAATATTACATTAATGTCATTTTATGCACTACGTAAACGAAAAGACAGACGGGCTTAGAAGAGAGAGAGAGAGAGAGATGTACGGAGGAACGCATGCAATACTACCACGTCGTCTCGCGATATAAAATTAATGCCACCCCACGCGAAAGGCATGCAGGCTTGATTTTTTTTCAAATAAACAGTGACAAAAAACACTACCAATACGAGGTAAGGTTTTAAAAAACATGGTTAATGCTTATTAGGAAACATGACACAATACTGTTTTACGTCTGAAATCCTGACATTAGCCTGACAGTACAGAAGACACCCCATCGTATAGAAGTGAACGGGTGGTAGAAGAAAATACATATTTTGAACGAAGCCACTTGGCTCCATTAAACTTAGATATTTGGGTGCCTTAGGACTTGCAGACAAAGAATATGTTAGGTGTTAAGCAAATAGTCTAATAATTAACAAATTATAGCCAAAATACTATAGTGGTGTTGTCTGACAACACAGGATCATATTTGCTCATAATGGCGTGTTTGGACACTGCTTTAGAGGAAATGAGGCCACCACGTTAGATCCGATTTGATTGGCTAGAATTATATGTAAGGCGAAACATGATTAGTCGACTGCAAATACTATTTTGGTTGTTAATGGAAACGATAGGAAGGGTACTTTTTTTCCAAAGGCTTTTGTAAACATGGTCTCATTGGCTAGACCATTTAATATAGTCAATTAGGAGCGTCAGTTCAGTGCCACTTTTTGAAAATAAACTTTGTAGAAGCAAGTGCGTTGAGAACCAGCTCATATTTTTCTAATAAAAGCCTGGGACAGAGGCAGATCGGAATTGTGCCATAACTCATCGCCAGTCAACGTACTTGTTTAATATTTCCTTGAATTGTGGTAAGCTAGACATATTTGATATCTTTTTGATGAAAATTGAATGTGAATTGATAATTTATGTCTGTATGTGTGTGGTTCAGTAACAAACATGAGGCAAAGCCTAGATATTGCTCCACCATGAACAAAACTTGTCGGAGAGGAGTATAACTGCATGGGATTGCCAAATAGTACTATGACATCTATCTTATTGAATAGAAGGAAGTAATGCTGGAATTGCAGAGGCGTTGTAACCATTAGGGAGAGGAATACTGGTGTATATTGTTTCATGAGAAGCTAACAGTTGGCCTACCGCGCTGAACTCTGTGTTTGTTATGTATTGTGCTTCAGTGTGGAAATAGATTATAAATTAGTTCTGAAGTAGGAGGTACAACCTTCTTGTTTCAGGGACCGTGGTACTAAAGTATTAAAGCAGCACCTGGTCTGAGTCTTGCTGAATCCAGAGGCTGGTAGCATACTCCTGGGTAAAGATATCGACCAGTGTTGTTTCTCAAGAAAACGGTGAAGCAAGCGAGCAGAGGAGACTGTTTCCTGCCGCCCACACAGAAGTTAAGATTTCGTTGGCCAGAGCAGCTCAATCTTGTGTATACCCCCCTCTAAAATTGACTGTACATTAAATCAAGAGGGACAGTTATTTGTTTCAAATAAAAGAAACTGTGAACCTTTCCAATATTATTTCCACCAGAAACAAACACATGAAGTCATGATGACAAACAACAACCTAGCTTGAAAAGCCAGTATTACCTTATAGTACTACATCACAACTTACACACATATTGTAATAATAATATGTGGCAATACAAAGATCCTATCTATAAATTGTGTACATACAACTTGTGATTACATTTGATTGTGATTCCTGGTTCACTTTGTAGTTGAATCAGGATATCTATTATTGAAAGGAATTAATACATATTTTAAAAGTTAACACTTGACTTATTAAGATAGTCTTATAGAGTGTTCTATGTATGTGAGTGTCACAGTGTTGTAAAGTATTGTGGATTAAATTAAATTGTTTATCTGTCTGTTAGTTGTTGTGAACATACACTTCATCACTATCATAACCCTAGACATTCAACGTAGTCATCACAATATTCCAGAATAAGTCTGACTGAGGTCTAAATGTGGTAGCAAAGTAGGGTCATCTGTAATACACCACACTTATTAGATACAGATACCTTCACAGCTGATCTCAGTCAGTACACTAAGTCCCCTATAAATATTTATATCATCCCACTTTACCACACTTGCCAACTTCTCTTTTACTGAGGAATCCTCAATTTATGACCTGAAAAAGTCCCCCAGCTGCTGCTCTTTGAGTAGCCAACTCTTCTTTGATGCCTCCCTTCCGGTCTATGACAGCACCCAGGTATTTAAAGTGGTTAACCTGCTCTACCGCCTGTTCTCCTAGCATAATATGATGTCTTAAAAAATTAATTAATATTGATTAATTTACCTATCACTGTTGATTTTCCTTGCATCTTAGCTTGTCTGACCCAGCCATCTCCCATTTCACTCGACTTCGACCTGTTGTCTGGCCCAGCCATCTCCCATTTCACTCGACTTCGACTTTGTCTGACCCAGCCATCTCCCATTTCAATCGACTTCGACCTGTTATCTGACTCAGCCATCTCCCATTTCAATCGACTTCGACCTGTTGTCTGACCCAGCCATCTCCCACTCGACTTCGACCTGTTGTCTGACCCACCCATCTCCCACTCGACTTTGACCTGTTGTCTGAATAATTTACAAACAAAAGACTTCAAACATGGTCAAAATAGTTGGTCCACATGCAGGAAGCCTGCACAAGCTATCACGTGTACCTGCGGCGGTGGTTTCTCTGCAGCGACCCCCGGGGGCTACACGGGCTAAAATGTTGACACAGCCAAGAAATTAAGAAGCAAACCTGGCTTTTATTTTCAAGCTGTTCTTCCTTTGTCGACGTTATTTCAAGTGGCGTAACGGCCGCTCGGGTGAATCTGGAGCCCCAGCACCGAGTGACCCTCGCCGTTGTATCAATCTTTTAAATTTCCTTTGTTCATGTGTTAAACGTCAAATCATGTCCCAGTTTCTCAAACGGCTGGAAACGGACAGTATTTGAAGTATATAAAATAGAGGCATAGTGCTGCCGACAAGCTGAAAATAAGGCCATGACAATAGCAGTGGTGTTTATACTGGAGTACAGAGACGAATTCTATACAAAGATGGAATGCATTCTACTTCAATGCTCTGCCCATAATGTGAACATTGTTCTCAACGACGAAATAAATGGAATGCCAGAAGTAACTAATTTTTTTTAGAAGGAGCGAATCTATGTATTCTTTGCTAATAATATCAAATTTTGAGCTGTCTTATCAACTTTCTATGAATTGATCTGGACTGGCATAAAACTATGGCGCCTTTGTCCCATGCGATGGTCATCAAGAAATTAATCGTTGCTTACTGTCAGATTTAGATATCTCCAGATCATGCCAGAGTTGTCACAAATTATAGTAGTCTCTCCCAGTCACACTGGACTATGGGGATGGTTCGCCTTTGACGATGATTCCCGTTAGCTGCTTGTTTTGTTTTGTTTTTTTTGTCTGGTGTTCCATTAGTCGCATTCTTTTCTCCACTGCTTGTTATAAGAGTTTCTTTTCGCCAAATCTGAGGTAGCGCAGTATAGAGCACCTCCACTTTGTGCGATCAGCAGCTTCGTCCTCCTAGGTTGCTTGATTTATGTCCAATGCCTTCTTGTCTCTCGTGCACACATTTTTTAACCTTTGCTGCAGTCGTCCCGGTCGTACTTTTGGCATCTGCCACTTGTCCACAGAAAATATCTTCGGGAATTCGACCATCTTCCATGCGGCGGACGTGGCCAACTTAAAGTAATTTGCGCTAAGCAGTTTATCCATGTGTGACCGTATGGCTTACTACGCCGCCCTTAGGATAGAAAGTACTTCAGCAACTCTGATACACTAAGTACTAGTATAGACTAGTTAGTAAACAAACACTAGCCATAAACCAATGACATCATTTGTCATGGTACTCATGAGTCCATGATGTCATTAAATCTTGTGTGGATTTTCATACAAGTTAGACCGGAAGATCCTTAAACTAGAAGTATGATTGGTCAACGTCACTTGGTGATAATAAATTTGGTAGAGATTTGGTAGTTAGTTAGTTTTGAGATTAAATTAACTGACTGTTAGACCCCAAGACCAATCGTGAGTTAGTTTTCCGGTCGACCATCCAATTAAAAATAATAACATTCGCCCAGCCTTGGCACAAAATGAGTACATAGACAGATGTATTACATATTTGACACGAAGAGTGTCACGAACGATTATAGGTGTCAAATCACTATAGTGTGGGTCACCCTGTCCATCCCACTAGTATTAGACAAATAAAGCTTAGCTTCATTCGTTATGAACAAGACCATTACTCATCTGCCAGAACCTACCACCGACCAGATAAACTATCTAACCAGGGATAACCTCTGCTACATTATTGTTATGTGGTCTCTCAAATTTTGGTAGAGATTGCACCGTAAGTAAAAATTCGAACTAGTTAGTATTCTCGATCGAACTTTTATTTTATAGTTAGGTTTTCAGAGAATTTAGACATGCCAATTAACGACATAGTAAGTAAAGCAGCAGTATTCCCTACTGTCGTAGATTTCTGGTCCCGTCTGAATAGAACTGGAAAAGGTGGTAACTCGGGTAGAGATAAGGTAAAGAAATAGATTTCACGAGTGAAATGGTGAAAAGGTAGAGTCTGTCCCTGGTTTGAGAAGATACTCTAGTCCAGCCTATCTTACGACTGAAATTTGTTTATCAGACAGTTTACCTTCCAGTATATATTACCATATACACTATAACCACTCACATACACACACACAGATAAGTGAAGACAATTAGACGCACAAACGTGAAACTATATTAATGGAATAGGGATATTGGGCCGAGCTGACCAACACAGGTAATTAAGTTTTATGTTAAGTTTATTTACCATAGAAAAACTTCACAACATCTAGTATCAAATATAAAAAACCATAGGTTACAGAATTAATAAAGAAATAGACACATAAGTGCAATCCCCTCTGTTGAGACAGGTTCCCATAAGAAGAAGTTAATTAACCCCCAAAAGGTCAAAAGGTTAGCACTATGGTATAGAATTTGATTATACTGTAAAGAACAGAGTTCCTAATTAATCTATTCTGAAAAATAACAGTATTAGCAAACAAAAGAAAGGCAAAACAAAGTGAGTATCATGATTATACAATAGAAGAATTATTCACTCCTTCTTTCTCTCGCTTCAGACAGACAGTGACCACGTTCATTCGTTCTTACCTAACTGTTGACTAACAACATCTGGAACATATCTCCATGGTACAAACAGCAAATCCAGTGTTGGTTGTTTTGGCAAAGTAAGCCCCAGCTCCTCCAAGTCTGATTAATCTGGTTATTTGGGGAACGCTTACTTCGTTACTGTTAATTGGATCTGTTTATTTCACATCAATTAGTCCAGGTAGGAAAGTAATTATGACTTCTAGTGTTCACAGTGTCATTAGCTTGTAATTCCAATACTTAAAGAGAATGTCAGGTATGTAAATCTCACGGGATAAAATCCTCGTCACACCACAGTGGTCGGTAGTTGGGAAATGTTAATTGTTTGATAATTTCGCCACAGCGGGCTGAATGTATATGAAAATGGAAAAATAAATCTGGATAGCTATAGGTCCAGTTACAATTATTCTTATCGTCTTTTGTTGGTACTCTCTCTCTCTCTCTCTCCCTTTCTGGGTAAAACAAGAGAGCCGAACAGGTCAACCTCGAAGACCCGCTATTTGCATAAGGTTTGTTTTGCGTCTATTGGACTTAGACATAGACCCGTTTTCTCAGATTTAGGCCGCTGGTAGGTTTTGGTTTATGATCCGTACTGGATTTTAGGAAGAAAATACATAACATTTAATCACAATATCAGTGTCTATCCTAACCCGCGTAACGGTATAATTTATTATGGTCCACTCGGTTATTAAATTTAATTAGAAACCGCAAGTGTATATCTTATTTTATCGTTTAAAAAAAACCCGTGAAATAAGCGCTAGTCATTTATAAAATTACTCATAATGAATTAGAAATAAATATATATTTCGTCAGTACTCATAATGAATAGAGAATTTACTAGTCAATTAAAATAGCTCTTAATGGTTAACAGCAATTAATTAAATTTTCGTTACAGCTGAAATAATTAGCTATATATATTTTAATCTGCTAGCCAATTAACACAGTAAATCTTAGTGAAATATAAAATGATGAACTTTAACCATTAAATCACTCAAAAATGCTAGTATAATATTTACCGCAACACAGAAATAGAAACTCCCCAATCGAAACACTAAGAAATCCACTTTAACAATGGTCTAGAATTCGAAGCTACATGTTCTGAAAATTCTGTGGCGACTAGATAAATGATTTTAAAAGCTGAGGTATATATATATATAAAATAGGTAGAAATTCGCTAGTCAGTGCTAGATATAACGCCTTCGCCCAGATTTTGGAGAATTCTGCGGTCGATTCATGAATCAAAGTTTTATTTCACGCTTATGCTGACCGCAGACTCTTCGCTAGCGAACGGACTTGCTTTTGATCAGGCGTCTCTTACTGTAGCTAATTAAGTTCCAAACAAACGGATGTGGGGGGGGGGGGAGAACTGTGATTATCTCCCCTTTCCTCAGATTAATTCCCCCTGACCAATGTAACTACAAAAAGTACGACTTTTGATTTATCGCCCTTGATTTTACCATTAGACAACTCATTCTCTGATTTGTCACTATTGAGCGATTGACCAATCGTTCGCGTGATAATACAGTTAACGGCTCAGGACTAGCTAATAGGTCTTTTTGTAAACATTCCTAGTGTCTGTAAGACATAGAGAGAAAGAAAATAGGCGTGGCTAAAATATGAGTTCGACAGATATCGAAGCGCATGCCTTCTGCGTTAACGAAACGTGAATATTAATAAGCAAGCAAAGGTGGAAAACACGTGGAAGCAAAAACGTGTGGATTCATGTAATATATTTACATAACTCTGTCACACCTACCAAATTCTACATGCCATGAAATGAAAATGAAACGATATGAATGGAAATTGAAAGAATTTGTAAACAAACCAGCCAATTAGTACTGATTCAAGATACCATCTGTTGAATAAACATTTTATATAAGAGATCGGACTTGTCAAATCAAACTACTGTTGGAAAAATGGTTGCAGTGTTGAAGTTATGCTGACTATGATGATCACGTGGCTTGAAATCTCTACATACATGAGAAGTCCTAAGGAACTGGGTTTTATATGCTTTTCTGGAATCGTCATCTCTAGCGGTTAGCTAGTACAGAACATAAAGACTTTACTAAAGATAGAAAGAACACGTAAGTTCCTTTTGACGCTCTTCAAAAGAGATATTTCGAAGGACATATCCCTATTCCCTCCATTACAAGCACAAGGGCTTTGTCAGGAATACTTATCGTGGATAACACTCCACTGTGTTGCACCACTGCAATGTGAATTTATAATCATACATAACGGCTCGTCTGACCACACAACAATGGCTGACAATAAGAAATAAACACCTTTACAGGAACTTCCCTTTAATCATATGCACACTACAACAAGGCCTCACACGGCCAATAAACACATCAAATACAATAATGAAATACCACTATAGCTTTGCCTTAGCAGCTTAAACATCAGCATCATACATGACAGTGCGAAGTATACTGAAAACACTGCAATGAATATCGCTCACCTTGAGCGGTAAAACTGCGACAATGATACACTCCAAATCATTGACAAATTATAATCTACGGCCTGAAGATAATACCCACTAGACACTACACTGCTCTAGAATTACCACATAATTACCAATCAGGACCGAAACAAGGCAAGAGCTCACATAATAGTCCATACAATGAACCATACAGCAAACTTGCTGGCAAAGGGAAAAATATCCGTCCTGCTCGGACCACGGCTAGTATATAACTAACTTTGCGCCCTTTTCCCCGACTTCCGGTGGTCACATGACACACCAGTTTGGGAAGCCTCGGCTTCAATTCTACGTACAAAAGATGCACTGCGAAATAGCGCCGTGACAGGCTTATCCCTTTACAAATTACACTGGTACAAAATAAAAATCCTCATTTTGAGTACCAGTGACACTTGCAGAGACCTAACAAATACACATAAACCGGAGACTACCAATTCTCTTGTTACCGGTTACACACCAAGCCCCTCCTCTACACGGCTACACACGCTTTGAAGGCCAGCGCGAGACTTACTTCGTCATTTGTTACTTTGTCCTTCCACGGAATACCAAGGATGTGACGTAAACACCGTAGATGGAAGGTATTGAACCTTCTTTCTTGTTTACCATAGGTTGTCCATGTCTCGATGCCATATAGAAGTGGGCTGGTGACGCAGACATTAATACTACAGCTTTGGTCTTCATTGTGAGTTTGAGGTTTCGACAGAAGCGTTGGTAGGCAGGCAAAGATGGTTGCAGCTTTGCCAATACGGCTGTCAATTTCTGTATCCAGGGAGAGTTTTCCGTTGATGCTAGAGCAGCTAGACCCAAGGTATGTGAAGTGGTGCAGCACTGCCGTTTCGTAGCTATCGAAAGTAATATGGAAAAACTATACTGTTCAAAAAAAGAAACGCATAGCTACTGAAGGCACACACATAGCCATAATTTTGACATTCATTAACTTTTTTTAATTTAATGAGTTAATTGTTCAAATTGCACACAAGAATACCTTAGGGTTCAACCAATCAATTGACAGTTGTTTTGCATCTGGGTCACGAGAGTTTTTTGGCATACGGGCTTTCCCGTTAGTATGGTGTGTGGCCTCCTCTTGCATCGATCAGCGACTGGCATCTCCTGGGCATGGATGCGATCACACGTCTGATGTGGGCCTGTGGGATTGCTGCCCACTCTTCCTGGAGTGCCTGGAACAGATCACGACGATTGGCTGGAGCAACGTCTCGGCGACAAACACGTCTATGCAGCTCATCCCACAGGTGCTCAATCGGACTCATGTCTGGAGACAGGGATGGCCAGGGAAGGGTGAGAATGTTGTTGGCAGTCAGGAACTGCGTGGTCAACCGTGCACAATGGGGTCTGGCGTTGTCCTGTTGAAACACAGACCTTTGGGCAGCCAAAAGTGGAAGGACATGGGGTCGAAGAATTTCACTGACGTATCGTTGCGCATTCAAGCCTCCTTCAATGTGCATCAATTGACTCCTTTCGTTGTAACTGATCATTCCCCCCACCATTGCACCTCCACCACCGTGCGGCGGAGCTTCATCAACGCAATTTTGGGCAAAACGTTCATTTCGCCTACGGTAGACCCTACGCCGTCTATCATGACGCTGCAACAAAAAGAAAGATTCGTCACTAAACCAGACACGTCTCCATTGATTGTCAGCTGCCCAGTGACGATGCTGGTTGGCCCAAAGAAGTCGATTTTGGCGATGGCGGCGCGTAAGGACAGGTCCTCGGTGAGGTCGTTATGCCCAAAGTCCAGCGTCATGCAGTCTATTCCAGACAGTTTGATCAGACACATGACGTCCTGCAGGCAATGACTGGGCAGTTGAGGAAGCTGTTGTAAACCTGTCTCTGAGGTGACGAAGCCGAATAAAGCGATCCTCCGCTGCTGTTGTCACTCTGGGTTGTCCACTGCGATGCCGGTCTTCAACTGAGCCAGTGGCTTGGAACCGGTGCCAAAGTCGACTGATGGTACTCTGATGCACGTTTAGATGTCTGGCAACCTGACTTTGACTTTCGCCTGCATGCAGTCGGCCAATAGCAATGTTCATTAAATTTATCGATAGAGATGCCATAAATGTCTGCTTGAAAATGAACTGAATTTTTTGTGTGTAGCGTTATCCTTTTATAGGGTTTCAGTTGCGTAGTCAGTGAATAGTGTTCACCCCAAATTTTGTTGCTTTCACGTGCGCGCAACATGAGCTGTGGTCAAAAATTGCGTCATAAACACTATTGACCACTGCGTTGTAACGATTACAAAAACGAACGCAATTCAGGTCAACACGTGCATTTGACACTGTAAAGAACATTTGAGGCTGGTTTTTTATATACCCTAGCACCAAATTTTACTTACAAACTCATAAAAACGCGCCCTCGGATAGCTATGCGTTTCTTTTTTTGAACAGTATACGTCAGGCTGAAACAAACAGAAGAGCAACACTTCTTAAAAATCTCGGTAAAGAAGTACCTGAGATACAGAAAATGTATCATATTTAAATGCAGATATTACAATGGTCGAAGTTGAAAATACTGTACAGGAAAAAAACAAATACATCATCAGGGCATGGCATCTTGAGCTACGAAATTTTGAAACATATATCAAAAAGTTCCACAGAAATTGTAACATCCCTGTTACACAATTTGGAATACAGGAAACATTCCCAAGACATGGAAAACAGCAGTAATTATTCCTTACTTACTTACTTAGTCGTTCCCCTTCTACCGTGAGGTGTAGAGGTAATTATTCCAATAACCAAAATCAGAAAAAAGATGACCATGATGCCAGTTCATACAGACGAATTTCTTTAACTTCCCATCTAGGTCAAACATTAGAAACCACAGTAAGTACAAAATTAAAGTTTTATTTAGAAAAGAATCATTTATATAAATATAAAACTCAGTCAGGATTTAGGAAGAACAGATGCACTATGAATCAGATAATTAAATTGGAACATGAAGTAAAATAAAAATTTCAAAAGAAAGAAAAAACTGTGGTAGTATTTTTAGATATAGCTAGGGCTTATGATGAATGCTGGAGAGAGGGTGCTCTCTTTAAAATGAAGAAGATAGGAGTGACAGGTAAAATATATAATTATTTAGAGAATTTCCTGCAAGATAGATATTTCACTGCTCGGGTAAACAATGATAAATCATAACCCTATGAACAACAAAATGGAATACCCCAAGGATCAGTAATATCTCCTTCAATTTTTACGATAATGGTAAATGAATTAGGTGAAGAGTTTAATGATATAACAAATAAATTGTCACAGTTTGTAGATGATGTTACTATATGGAGAATTGGGAAAAATCTGTCAAAATTTTATAAGGATCTAAAAAAGTAAATAAATAAAGTATGTAAATGGATGACAAAATGGGGATTTCAGCTGAATACAAATAAAACAATGGGAATGATCTTCAGTAAAGGTAGGGTTGTTAAAAATAAAAGTATAGACATAAAAATCCAAGGGCAAAACATTAATACAGTACAAACCACTCGATATCTAAGAATGACATTGGACCAACAGCTAAACTGGAATATACACATCGATAAACTAGTGGAGTCTTGTAGAGGATTGACTAACTTGTTAAGATGTTTGAAAGGTAATGGATGGGGTGCAAGCACTAAGACAATGCTTACTTATTATAAATCTTTTATTAGAGGAAAAATAGATTATGGATGACTCTGCTGCACACAGTAACAAGATTACATTAGACATAATTCAGCATCAAGCTTTGTGTACAATAGCTGGTGCAATCAGATCAACTTTAATGGAGGCTCTAGAGGTGGCTTTAGGAATTCTACCCTTAGAATTATGGAGAAAGGAGTTAAGACTAAATTACTTGAACACAATTATGTTAAATAAGTCACCTAGCACATACAGATTTTACCAGATGTCAACTAACAACTCAGGCCAATCCAATGAATACCAATAGACACCCTACAGGATGGAAGTGTATGGAGGAAATTGTCCACTTGGGTACTTTAATTACATCAATTAATAACAGTTGTGAATACAAGCCGGCGTTTCCACCCTGGGAGATCAAGAAACCAGATACAGTCTACAACCTTGCAGAAATACTTAAGAAAGCAAATAATATAGAAAATATAAAAAACACAGCCAAAAAAAAAAATACAACAATATCATAGGACAGCATTACTGTATACACAGATGGATCCAAGGAAGAAGATAGCAAATTGGGGATAGGAATATATATTCCAATATGGAAAATGGCTAAAGGATATAGTATCACAGAATATACATTCATTTTCACTGCAGAGATGGTGGCAATACTAAAAGCACTAGAAATATTCTCTAATAACCCTCCCAAGAAACTAACAATTTTAACTGACTCTCTTTCAACAATTCAAGCACTTAGAAACTTACGAGAATGTAGTAGCCCTGATATAGCAGAGGAGATATTTCTGGCTACTACATACTTATATTCCAGAGGATGTTCAGTCTTAATAGCTTGGATACATTCACATGTTGGCATAGAGGGAAATGAAAAGGTAGATAAAGAAGCCAAGAAAAGTAGATCTGATAAAAATATAATAAATGTAGAGATGAGTAAATCAGAGATTAAAAGCTTAATTAAAGAAATAATAAAAGATGAATAGAAAGCAGAGTGGGATAAAAATCTGAAAGGAAGACATGCATATAAGATGTTCAAGGCTCCAAGAAGAAAATGTCAGATATCTAGGGAATTGAAAATCCCCAGTAATAAGAAACTTCTCAGACCACAGGCTATTTCAGAATAGAATATTAAATTATTTGCAGGCATTAAATTTACCTTTAAATACAGAAGAGGTGTTAAAAACAGACAGACCTAGGGAACTGCATAATACTGTCAAACAAGTCTTTAGTAAGAACAAAAGTTAATGTATAGTAATTGGTAAGGTGAAGGTATGATGATGTTCTTACACTACATTTGACTTATGGCAAGTGAAAGTCAATGAAATATCTAACTGGAAACTCCAGGCCTTTACATCCCTCCCACTGAATATTATTTTTGTTTGGTTTTGTTTTGTCTGTTTAAAAAAAAAAAATAACATACATGCTTACTTACTTACTTAGTCGTTCCCCTTCTACCGTGAGGTGTAGAGGTTTGGAAGAGAGAGCGCCAGACTATCCTATCGGCTGTCTTCCTCCTGGCCTGGTTCCATTCTAGTCCTCGGTCCTTCAAAGATTGTTTAATGTTGTCCTCCCAGCGGACTCTGGGTCGTCCTCGGAGTCTGGATCCTTGGCTCTTTGTTTCCCATGCTTGTCGTGGTATCCGATCTTCTCCCATTCTGCAGACATGGCCAAACCATCTTAATTGGGACTGTTCTACTTGGGTCTGCAGGGGGCAGGATTTAAGGCCTTGACGTATCGTCTGGTTGCGTACCATGTCTCTTCTTGTTACTTCAACCACTTTCCTCAGATACCTCATTTCTGAGGTTTGGATCTGGCTTTTATGGGTTGTAGTCATTGCCCATGACTCGCACCCATATGTCAAGACTGGGACATAGGTGGAGCGGTATACAGCCATACCAACCTACATGCAAAAATTGATAATTTTGATTTGCCTTATTTACAATGATTTGACAGATGTGATGCCACTTTCACGTACTGGCAGTTATTCATATTATTTGGAATTGACAACAATATATCCTAATTATAACCCATCAGAGGTTGAACGGGTTATTTCTCATCATTAAATTAAAAAATAAAAATCCACATTTTGTTTCTTTAGACTTATTGTGAGACTAAAGTCCTTGCACGCTTGAGAGAACCGATTCCTCAAGCTCTGGAGCTCCCGTTGACTTTAAGTAACAATTGCAGCGTCATCAGCAAACAACAAGTCTCTTACAGCGACCCTTCTGATTTTCGTTTTTCCTTTCAGCCTTATGAGGTTAAACAGTCGGCCGTCTGACCTACTGTGAAGGCATATTCTTTGGTTGCATCAAAGAAAGCATGTTTCAAGAGTAAGGAATAGAAGATCCCGATGAGCGAGCAAGGAGGCAGTTCACTTCTTGTCTCAGTGGAATGACTGTATCATTTCAAGCAATGTAGCGGGGCAACATATTTTCAGAAGGATTTTGAAGATTCCATCCTTGATAACTAGGTCAAATGCTTCTGTGAGGTCAATAAAGACAATGTCTAATAGTTTTTCTGCTCACTTGATTCTTCCGGGGGAAAGCGAAAGAGAGGCCGACCAAAACAACTTGGCGGAGAATTGTGGAGGCTGAGATGCAAAGAATGAACCAGACCTGGGGTACTGTACGAAGGATGGCTGCCGACTGAACAAAGTGGAAGCAGTTTGCTGCTGCCCTATAAGATGCCACCAGGTGTGATGGCCACTGATTGGTTTGACAGTCAGCAGTTAAGGATCAAAGAAGAAGAAGGAAAGAGGAACCAGCATTCTATAACAGGCAAGCTAGGAAACCTAACTAAACATCATTTTAATGAACTATACTGAAGCACATTAAAAACGCACCACTATTATATATACTGATGCCGAGAAGCTGGAAAGAAAAAGTGTGGGAATGGATTTTCTCCGTGTTTGTCATGAGGTAGAGAGCGAATGGCTGCTGGAATGGAAAGTGCATGATTCAACCCACGGGTTTGTGTACAGACTACATGAAAACAATGAAAGTTACACGTGCAACACAATTCCCAACAGCTATGACCCTGAAAATGTGTACACGTTGTGGCAGTATACTCGGTATAAAAAGGCCGTTGAGACAAAACACCCAGTACATGTGCTTGAGATGCCACGACTATCTGAAAACGACCGCCAACGAGCCATTGGTATGTTGGAGACTGGAATGAACTCGCGGGCCATTGCCAGAAGGATGAATTGCCACCACAGCACTATTGTACGTCTCAATGAACGTTACGGAACCACTGGCAGTGCCCGGGATAGACTTCGGAGTGGCCAACCACGAGTTACTACCCCTGCGCAAGATCGTCATATTGTGTTGAGTCACCTAAGGAATCGTTCTCTCCCGGCAAGTCAAACAGCAAGAGCAATAGTGGGTAGACGTGGGCAAGTCTCTCGAATGACAGTCATACGACGACTCAGAGATACAGGCCTTACTGCAAGACGACCTTATGATGGGCCAAACTTGACTCACAGACATCGTCAGCAGCGCCTGCAATGGGCAGAGCAACATGTCAGATGGACTAGACTGCAGTGGAATACTGTCCTATTCACAGACGAGAGCAGATTCAACATATCCTTTGCTGATGGACGTATGCGGATTTGGCGACGGTGTGGAGAGCGCTTTGCAGATTGCTGTGTTCGTCAGCACAACCGATTTGGAGGTGGCAGTATTCACATTTGGGGAGGATTCAGTTTTCACCATCGCTTGCCTCTTCACGTCTTCCGTGGAAATGTTAATGCTGTGACATATCGAGATGAGGTTCTGGATACATTGGTTGCTCCTGCGTTCACAAATTATCCAGACTTGCAGCTTCTCCAGCAGGATAACGCACGTGCGCACACCGCATGCATTACGCAGCAATATCTACAGCAGCAGAACATTGTGACGATTGATTGGTCTGCCCTATCACCAGACATGTCCCCTATAGAACATCTGTGGGACGAGCTTGGATGCAGAGTCTACAGGCAAGGTTCTCCAGCTAATCTGCAACAGCTCGAAGCTGGTCTTACACGTGAATGGGACTCGATTCCCCGGAATTTCCTTCAGAGACTTGTGCGTTCCATGGGGCGCCGCTGCCAAGCTTGTTTGCAAGCACACGGTGGACATACCAGATACTGAGGATAGTGTGAATGAATTTTTTTATTGGTTGCATTTTTGGTTTTCTCTCTTGCCTGCACAGAATTTCATAACAATCAAATGTACAAATTAATGACCAGCATGGATTCATAGGAAAATGAATAAAGATTCCAAATATGTAAACTTGTAAACACTTATATTTACATTTCACACTCTGTTCCTGGATTATACAGGTGGTGCGTTTTTAATGTGCTTCAGTATATTCTTCTTCTTCTTTTTCTTCGATCCTTAACCACCGACCGTCAAAGCAGTCAGTGGCCATCACGCCTAGTGGCGTCTTGTAGGGCAACAACAAATTGATTCCACTTTGCACGGTCGGTGGCCATCCTTCGTACAGTGCCCCAGCTCTGGTTCATTCTTTGCATCTCAGCCTCCACAGTCCTCCGCCAAGTTGTTTTTGGTCGGCCTCTCTTTCGCTTTCCTTCAGGGGTCCAAAACATAGCTGTTCTTGTGATGGCATCGGGGTCTCTTCTGAGGACATGACCAACCCAGCTCCAGCGTCTGCCAGCTATGATGGTGTGCATGTCCTCTTGCTTGCTACGAGTATCAGTATCAAAAGTCCAGTGGGGAACGCGCAGTGGCGACTCGTTGACTTCGCGCTGGTGTCTCAGTGTTTGCGACGGAACGAACGGAATAATTTGTCTTCTCCTTGTTACTTTCACAATTGCCTCCACGGCTGGCGGAGTTGTGGAATTTAAAGTTGCTACCATAAGTGAAATGGGTTCATTTTCGATGCAAGACAACAGGAAGCTGAGACGCTTGGGAGTCATGACCCAAGTGGGCCCGCCCCCCTTAGAGTGTAAAGGAGTATATAGGGCCGAAACACTTGTCGGACGGGGGGACTTCTTCTGATGATCAGATTGCTTCCTGTTGTATCGCTCTGTAAAGAGTTTCCTATCAAGCAGATCTTGGTTGGTGATGGTATTCGGCCAAAAGATGCGGTGAATTTTTCTTAGGCATGTTGTGTGAAAAGAGGACAATTTTGACATTTCAGTATATATGAGGATAATAGACTTACTAATAGTCTCAAGTCCGTGCTAACATTTTCTATGGGTGTCGAGTTATACGATTTAATAATTCGTATTTAATAATTTAGCACAGGTGATCCATACTTTTCAAGGAACATGGCCTCAGAAACTAGTCCAATAATCAGAGAATCAACGTTATGACCAGTCTCGAAGAATAGTTGACAAATATAGTTGTGACATAACGGATAATTTCTTAATGCAACTGGTATCACTTCGACCTTGTTGTAAATGCAGTGCTGCAAAATATACCACAATAAAAGACCTCGCACATTTTTTAGTAATTGAAAATGCAGCACTTTCGGCCAGTTTCCCAGATATGTTTACAGTTGTGGTGCTTTTCCTAACGATACCTGTCACAGTTGCAACTGCTGAAAGATCATTTTCAAAACTAGAACTAATAAAAAACAATTATTTAAGTAACACGATGGATCAACAAAGCTTGAGCGGTTTAACTGTCCTAACAACTGAGCTTGAGAAAACTCACCATTTAATTAAAAAAAAAAACCAACTTTCAGGTATTCATCAATGCATTTGCTGGAACAAGTAAGATGACCTGAACTTTTAGGTTAAGTTTCTACTTTCCAATAAGCTGAAAGTGAACAGTTTACTGAATTCAGATTGGCTCATCATATAGCCAAGATATACTAAGGGCTGTTGGGACTGTGTCCAACTAGTCTTACTGGGAAAAAAAGTCACAGATAATTAAAGATGTTTGTTTATAAGTTACCACATGCATAGAATGCTATTGTTTTAGTGTAAACTGTCAGGGATATGGGGTTAGATTAAAGCAAATCTAAAGTTAATTAGACCGTATGCTACATTATACCATTATGCCAAAGGTATTTAGATCACCAGTTACATTGTATCATTACTCCAAAGATGTTTAGGCTGCAAGCTATTTTATACCATTGTGCCATAGGCATTTAGATCATTAGTCACATTGCATCATTACTCCAAAGGTGTTTAGGCCGCAAGGTACATTATACCATTATTCCAAAGGTAACTGAACCATTATTTAAATATTGGCATTAGTATATTAGTATATAGATCAGAGAGCTAACATACTAATAATAATAATAATAAATTCTTTAAGCGCCAAACACGGCGCATAAGGCAGAAACCAGTGCTCTCCAGGTTGTTCGTTGTGACGCCACTCCTCTTAGCTCTTACACATTATTTAGGCCCAACGTTCTTCCTTCTCTTATTATTGTTCTTCTGAGTGTTTCTTTTGGTCTTCCTTTTTTCCGCTTACCCTCAGGAACCCAAGTGAGCGCCTGTAGTGGTATTCTGTTGTTTTGCATTCGTAGGACATGACCGATATATGACCATCGTCTTTTCCTTATATAGTCGGAGACATATTTCTGCCTAGAGTCTTCTCTTATTTGTCGATTAGTCTTGAATTCTTTCCAACTGATGTTCATGAGTTTTCTAAGACATTTGTTCTCGAATGTATTCAGCTTGTTCTCCAATGATTTTGTTATTTTCCAACTCTCACAGCCGTATGTTAACACTGAGATCACATTTGAATTAAACAGACGAAGCTTGGTATGTATATTCAATGATCGTAATTTCCAAATGTTAGATAATCTATTGAAGGCGCTAGCTGCCAAAGCAATTCTAGTATGGATTTCTCTTGTTGTGTCACCATCCTGAGTCATTTTACTGCCTAAATAATTGAAACTTTCAACTTTCTGTAGTTTTTCCCCGTTCAAGACGATATCAAATGTCTCGTTAGAAAAGTTCATAGCTTTAGTTTTAGAGGCATTTATTTGGAGACCAATTTTAACCGAGAGATGACACAAATTATTTATTGCTTCTTGGGATTGTCTTGGTGTTGAACTTAAGAATGCTACATCATCTGCGAAATCCAGGTCCCCCAGGAATTTTCCATTTGTCCATTTTATACCCAATTGTTCATTGTGGGTATAGTTTCTCATACCCCAATCAATAGCTATTCCAAAAAGTAGTGGTGACATAATACAGCCTTGTTTCACCCCTGTTTCTACTGTAAACCATTCTGTATTCCCTTTATTTGTTCTACCACAACATCTTGCATTGTCATATAGCGCTTTGATTATATTCACATATTTTGTTGGAAAACCATAGATTGTAAGTATCTTCCACAATGATGGGCGGTGTAGACTATCAAAGGCTTTTTTGAAAATCGACGAAGGTGATAATAAGTGGCGATTGCCTTTCCACTGATTCTTCTATAATTGTTCTTAGTGTGAATATTTGATCAATACATGATCGTTTCGGCCTGAAACCCGCTTGTTCTTCTCTGATCTTTTCGTCAGCATGCAATTTAAGTAACATACTGCTGGACAAGAATTGAAGAATAGACATTGGCACCAGACTGGGCACACAGTAAGGAAATCAGCTGACAGTATTACAAGGCAGTTCTGGAACCCCCAGGTTAAGACAAACAGATGCAGATATAAGAATACATGAGGATAGACTTAACAGGGATGTAGAACACATGGAAAAACCTTAAGTGGATGGTACAGGACAGAAGGGCTTGGCATGAACTAGATAAAGGTCTAAGCTCCACAGGAATTATGATGATGATCATTAGCCCATAGATATTTACAGCAGAGGTCGGCAACCTATGACCCGTGGTCCAGATTCGGCCCGTTGCTCCATTTTCTCTGGCCTGCCAACCATGTATCAACCTTTTGAATTAATAATCCATTTCTTATAACGTGAAAGCAAAGTGGATAATAGGGTACATTTCACATTGTTGGTATTGTATGATGGTGTTATTACTACATGTACATTGTATGAGGCCAGCTGTGAAGGCTCCTGAGATAAAATGTAGTTGAGAATTGTCAGAAGGCCTTTCTTGCTACCACTACGACCTCACACTTAATTTTTTTTTTTTCTTAATGAATGTAGCTACGTAAAGTGTCTAGGGTTATGATGTGTACTGTGGTGTGATAGTTATAAATATACCCATAGATATTTAACAAGACTAATAAGATTAACAAGTGTTAAAATACACTGAACTAACTCACATGTGTAAAGTTTTTGATATAATTATATTACATTTATTTGTTCTGGATCAAGTTTTATTTTGACCAGAACTGGTTTTAAAAGAAGGATTTAAAATTTATGAAAATTATGCATGGAATGTTACATAATAAATGCCA
Source organism: Oreohelix idahoensis (assembly GCA_024509875.1). NCBI lineage: Eukaryota > Metazoa > Mollusca > Gastropoda > Stylommatophora > Oreohelicidae > Oreohelix > Oreohelix idahoensis. The sequence continues at coordinate 431,488 of JAMPIV010008998.1, forward strand.
AAAGTGTACATATTTAAGTACTAGACTAGTTAGTTTTATTAAAAAAAGTTCGAGTAGTCATCTCTTTGGGAGGATATTTACTGTTTGTGCTGTTGGGGTGGCCTCATCACACCTGTCTATATTGACTACTCAGTGTCCAGAAAAAGGTGGGAATTTTTATGGGGATATTAGTCACTACCAATAGTTGGTGAATGTCCAGCAGACCAGAGGCTCACTCATCTTTTTGTAGCTCTGGTGCTGAAAACTTGCGGTCCCACCTCTCCGTGCTGGCGGGCAATAATGGTGGTCTCTGTCACAAGAACTGCACAGATACACTCGAGTAAAGTCACCCACCGAATAGACTCTGCTTTGTTGTCGATAGAAAACTCACAGCTCTGCAATCAAAGTATGGGCTATGTGTCAAAATCTATTCTATACCCACGTCTGGACACCACACTGACACAACAACCACATCATACAGACAGGTCAGATCTCTCTGACCAAACAGCACAGTTACCATGGTGGGTTTACATCCGATAGATCCTCCCAGACTATAGATTCTGAAAAATAATTATTAGTTGTCGGCCCTAAAAGAAGATAGGTAATCTGTTTCAACGCTTGATATATCTTGCATAATCCTTGCTGTAGTTTATGTACCTTGTTGGTCCCTAGACCCTGACTTGGGCGGGGGGTCTAGAGCAAAATCCCTACTTGTTTGTAATGCTAGATTTTGATATGGCAGTATCAAATCACTCGAACATGAAACAATATTCAAAATATATAAAGAATTAATTTCAATCTTACCAGATTATGAATAATTAACACAGAAGTGCTAGCAAAACTCAGCTGAGCTGCTGGCTATAGGATGGCGTTCCTAAATTTACTTCACTTGCTTTCATATGGGAAAACACCACACTTTAAAATCTGTGTCTAACACTGAACAATTATTGAAGAATGACCCCAAATGCGCTCTGAGCGCTAATGATATGCTTGTCTGTGGCCAATCACTGCCTAGTTGTACTTTAAATTTCAAATTTCTACACTAAAGTCATTTCAGTCATGCTTCAGTCAAGTATGGATGGTTATCTGTTAGTCTGTCCGTCTCTACTTGTGTTTCTAAAAAAAATGTGCTTGATTTTTGAAGCAACCTTTCTCTCCCCTTAAAATTTTGTCGTAAAAAGTTATATTTAGACACAGCTACCGCTCAAAAACCCTCTCCTCCATAATAAGTAACTTTGAACACCTGCGTCCCAAGGTCGTGTTTTTTTGTGCAATTAGCGACACTTTTAGATTCAATATAGTCTAGCGATGATGTGAACTACACTGTCTTTTGTCATTATCTTCAATATTATCTATCCGTTTGTAAAATTAAGATCATATTATTTCATTGCTCAGAATAGGCCATCCGGCCAGCTAATTTTTATATTCCTAACATTAATATTAAGAAAAATTACTTTTTAAATTTTTGTAATTTTCCTACCATCCGCGTTCTGCCGCTCAATTCAAATCAAGGCTTGGTATCGCAAAACGTCCAATTCCGTACCTCGTGTCAATTTGGGGGACGTGAATTTTTACTTTCCTCCCCCCCCCCCCCCCCCCCATTGCGTCTCCTTAGCCTTGCTACGCAATCTTTCCAGTCATATTTTTTTCTTTTTGATCCTCCGTTCCCCTCCTGTCTAGCAAGTCAAATTTATGGAGGGTGATGACCCGCGGTCTAGGCGATCATGTACATCAGCAGCCTACGCATTATGTTTTTTATCCTTAAATGTTATCTTTGGAGTATTTTACCGTTGTATCTCTGTCAATTTCACTACACATCTCCCCACTTGAAAACATGCCTATGGCAAGTTCCAAAACCAGCGATACACATAGGTAAAATTACTCCTCGCGTCTGCCATTACTCTAATTTTGATCACAGGGGTGCCGACTGAGGAAATCTGCACCGACATTCAATTTGCCTGGGATATATTGGATACTAAACTGATAAGGTTGAAGCAATAAAGACCACCTCAGCAATCTTGCGTTTTCATGCTTAGCCTGAGACAAGAACACGAGAGGCTGATGATCCGTCTCCACCACAAATGTCCTACCATACAGATAGATTTGAAACTTCTTTATTGCCCAGATTAATGCTAAACATTCTTTTTCGCTTGTGGAGTATCCTTGTTCCGCCTTATTCAATTTGCGGCTTGCATAAGCGACTGGTTTAAGTTCCCCATCAGGTGCAGCTGATCTTTGCAACAAAGCCCCTCCAAGTCCTACATTACTTGCATCGGTTCTTAAGACAAAGTCCTGTGTCAAATCAGGCAGTTTGAGAATAGGCTTGCTAGTGAGTTTTTCCTTTAACTCTTGGAACGCTAGTTCACATTGTGCAGTCCAAATAATTTTATCTGGAAGTCCCTTGCGAGTCAGATCAGTCAGAGGAGCACAAATAGCGTTAAAATTTTTGATGTATTTCTGATAAAATCCGCATAACGACACGAATGATCGCACGTCCTTTTTGTTTGCGGCCTAGGTGCTCTCTGCAGTTTTTCCAAGTTCTTAGGATCAGGGGTCATATTACCCTGATATACAGTGTGCCCCAAGAATTCCAACTCTTTGCATCCAATACAACATTTTGTTGGCCTAGCAGTTAAGTTCGCCTCCCGAAGTCTATCAAACAACATCTCCAGAGCTTCAATGTGTTCTTCAAATGTCTCTGTGGCGACGAGAATATCATCCATGAAATTTGTGATACATGGGTTATTCAGGGGGTCCAACAATTTTCGCATCATCCTTGAAAACACACTCGGAGCATTTTTCAGTCCGAATGGTAGCATATTGAATTCATAATGTCCATCCGAAGTGCTAAAAGCCAAATAAGGTCTCACTTCAGGCTTCACTGGGATCTGGTAATAGCCTTTACTAAGATCCACTTTTGAAAAGTATTTTGCCTTGTTCAGTCTGGCAAATAGCTGTTTTGTGTCTGGTAATGGATCCACTTGTCCTTCTGTGACAGCATTCAGTTTCCTGTAATCTATGCACAGTCTGTGTTCCCCAGACGGTTTTCTCAACAAAACGACACTAGAACTAAAAGATGATTCACTGTGCGAAATAATCCCCTCCTTCAACAAATACTCTATTTCTTCCTTCAATGCCTTCTCCTTCGCGAACGGAATAGAATAGGCTCTCATACAGATTGGGTTTGAGTCTACCAGTTTCATGTCATACTGTAGCAAATTTGTATGGCCTGGTTTATCTGTTAATACATCTGTATGTTCCTCCAGAACCTTTGAACTCTCTCCCTCTGGTTTTTAGTCAGGTGCTTACTGACTTTTACCTGTGCTGCGGTTTCACAAGGATGTAATGGGTATTCATGTGAGGTGAGTGGTTCCTTTTGCATCTGGGTTGCAATAGCTAAGGTCAATAAGGGGGTGCTTTCCTGGAGTGGTCTGTCCAGATACTTCTTTAGCAGGTTTACATGATAAACTTTTTCCTTCCCCTTTTTGTCAATTTTATAGTTTGTTCTAGACACCTTCTCTAGAACCGTATATGGACCTTGCCAACCAATTTGTAATTTATTCTGGCTTCCCGGTAGTAGAAGCAGCACCTTCTCTCCGACTGCCAGTTCCCTGTCCTTTGCCTTCCTATTAAAATATGCTGCATGTTTCTTCCTGGCTTGTTTCAAATTATCATTTGCCAGTTTCCATCCAGCTTTCAAACGAGTGGTCAGTTCGTTCACGTATTGATACGATGAGGTAACAGTCTCTTCCGCCTTCTCATCTGTCCAGGTCCTTAATAGAGCTTCTAAAGGCCCTTTTATTGGCCTCCCAAATAGCAGAGTTGCGGGAGCCATCCCGGTTGAACTATGTGGTACCTCCCGGTACGCAAACAATGCGGCGGGCAGGAATTGATCCCACAGATCCGGTTTTTCGTGTGCCAGCTTTCTCAGGATAGAAATGAGAGTCCCGTTGAACCTCTCTACCTGGCCGTTCCCTTGTGGATGGTACGGACTACAATGAAAGTGTCTGGCTTGAAATAGCTTAAAAAACTTCTTCCGTTAGTTTCCCCTTGAACTGAGATCCATTATCCGTCAAGATTTGATGCGGGAATCCTAATCGGGTAAATATTGTAAGTAGTGCCTCTGCTACATGTTTTGAATCAATTGATGGCAGGGCTACCGCCTCTCCCCACATAGAACAAGTGTCCACCAGAGTAAGGATGTAACTGTTCCTCCTCTTGGTCCGAGTGAGAGGTCCTACAATATCCACTGCAACCCTCTCAAAAGGTGTTCCCACTATGGGCATTTCCCCTAGAGTTGCAGGAGCAGTCCAGTGCTTTGGAGCTACCCTTTGACATTCTGGGCAGGATTTGACATATCTTTTTATATCCTCCGTTATCCCTGGCCAGAAGTAATGACAAGCTATACGCTGTCCTGTGGCGCTGATCCCCATGTGACCACTGAAGGGGATTGCATGTCCGAGTTCCATCACTTTCTCTCTATATGCAATGGGAAGAACCAGCTGGTTGTGACCATTTGTTCCAGTTCCGGCCTTCCTGTATAAGAGTTTGTTCTTCATGAAATATTCCCCCTTGCTCGGAGGTGTGTGGCATTTGGGCAATTTTTTAAAACAGGGCTTGAGTGTCCTATCCTCAGCCTGCGCCTTCCTCATCTCCTCTGGATGAGCATTTATAGGTTCACCTTCTTCCTCCTTCTTCTGTGACCTGGTCTGCACTGTCGCCATGATCACAGGTTTCTCGGGATTCCCCAAGAAAACGTATCTACACCCCAATATCAGAGGGTAGATTGGTTCATCTATCACTGCTGCTCTGATTTCTCCTTCCACATAGCGAGTTTTCACCGTTATCCTTGCGATGGGAAGTGTCATGAGTGGTATGTCCTTAGTCGCCCCTTGTATTTCCACTGTTTCTGTGGTATACTGACTTGGGTCCACTAGGCTAGACTTCACAACTGAATCATAATCCAAACCTGTATCATAAAGGCACCTTATGGTGACCCCATTACAAATAACATCCTCACAAACTGGGGGGTGATAAGGTTCCTGTTGTCCCTTAGGATTAACCTTTAATCTTTGCGTCCCCGACTTCATTGCAGCAATGTTTGAAGGTTTCCTTCTACAAAATTCGGTGTTATGGTTATCCTTCTTGCACCATTTGCACCATCTTTTTCCTTGGTTCAACGGTTTTCTTTCATTGAACTTTTGGTCATTGAACTGTGAGTTTCTGTCGCGATAGTCATTTCTTGGCCGCTCAAAATTTGTCCTACCCTTATTTCCCTGCTCTCTATTATCAAATTTATTAAATTGCTGTGGAGCTTTAAAATTGTCTATGTGCTTCTTCTTAGCACCACTTACCTCTGCCTGAGCTGCCTGATACCTCTCAGCAACATTTAAAATTTCCCCCAACTTCTCTGCACCTTGTTCCATGAGAAATTTTCTCATGTCTGGAGCCATGGACTCTCTCAATTGCTCAATCATGATCATTTCTTTAAGATCTTGGGTCTTCCCCAGAGCCGTCCATTTCTCCAAATAGGTTTCTAGTCTGGCAGAGAATTGGTGGTATGTCTCCCCAGACAACAGTTTGGCATTTCTAAATCTCTTACGATAAAATTCACCATTCTTCTCGTACCTTAATAACAAAGCCTGCTTTAACATGTCATAATTGTCTTGGTCTTCCCTGTTCATTTTGGCAAATACTTCATAAGAAGCACCCCTCAATCCCTGTGATAGCTTTAAACTCCACCTCTCTCTCTCTAACCCATATGTAGTAGCTAATAACTCAAAACGTCCCAGGTACCCCTCTATGTCATCGTCTTTCTCAACAAAATGGTCTAAATGAAACCCCATAGCTGAGTTTGAGGCTCCCATACTGGGCGTAGCATCTGAGGCAAAAGGGCTGGCACCATTTTCAGGGGCCGGGCCTTGTAATTCCAGCTCCCTTAGTCGTAATTCGTGCTCCCTCTGCAACCTTCTATCTTCAGCCTCCCTTTCGGCCTTTTTATCTTCTGCCTCCCTTTCGGCCTTTTTATCTTCTGCCTCCCTTTGCTGTCGTTTTTTCTTCTGCCTCCCTTTCGGCAGTCAGCCTTTTTTCTTCTGCCTCAATCTGCAGCCTCTTAATTTCTCTATCAGCCTCAATTTGTAACCTCTTCTCTTCAGCTACCTTTCTATCTTCCCTTTCAATATATTTATCACATTCAGTCGTTACGTATTGAATTAAAATTTGACCATCCATCCCCATCTCCTTCGCAGTGAGCACAGCAGCTGATCTAAACTTTGCTAGCTCAGCCATACTTTTCAGACAATATAATAATATACAAGCTAAGTACTTCTTATGACTATAATCTAACTAATTCTAACTAACCAGTTAACTAATTAATTATTACTGGCTGTGAAGATTCACCAACTTTTATCTGCAGGGACACTTTTAATTTTAAAGGAAATTTTACAATTTATTTCCCTACTTTTATTTCTCCCACCAGGAGATCCTAATATTACTGTTGGGCTAATTATCCCTGGACAAGACCCCAATTTATGTAGTGGTGTTGATGGTATTGTATGATGGTGTTATTACTACATGTACATTGTATGAGGCCAGCTGTGAAGGCTCCTGAGATAAAATGTAGTTGAGAATTGTCAGAAGGCCTTTCTTGCTACCACTACGACCTCACACTTAATTTTTTTTTTTCTTAATGAATGTAGCTACGTAAAGTGTCTAGGGTTATGATGTGTACTGTGGTGTGATAGTTATAAATATACCCATAGATATTTAACAAGACTAATAAGATTAACAAGTGTTAAAATACACTGAACTAACTCACGTGTGTAAAGTTTTTGATATAATTATATTACATTTATTTGTTCTGGATCAAGTTTTATTTTGACCAGAACTGGTTTTAAAAGAAGGATTTAAAATTTATGAAAATTATGCATGGAATGTTACATAATAAATGCCAAAAGTGTACATATTTAAGTACTAGAATAGTTAGTTTTATTAAAATGTTCGAATAGTCATCTCTTTGGGAGGATAGTTACTGTTTGTGCTGTTGGGGTGGCCTCATCACACCTGTCTATATTGACTACTCAGTGTCCAGAAAAAGGTGGAAATTTTTATGGGGATATTAGTCACTACCAATAGTTGGTGAATGTCCAGCAGACCAGAGGCTCACTCATCTTTTTGTAGCTCTGGTGCTGAAAACTTGCGGTCCCACCTCTCCGTGCTGGCGGGCAATAATGGTGGTCTCTGTCACAAGAACTGCACAGATACACTCGAGTAAAGTCACCCACCGAATAGACTCTGCTTTGTTGTCGATAGAAAACTCACAGCTCTGCAATCAAAGTATGGGCTATGTGTCAAAATCTATTCTATACCCACGTCTGGACACCACACTGACACAACAACCACATCATACAGACAGGTCAGATCTCTCTGACCAAACAGCACAGTTACCATGGTGGGTTTACATCCGATAGATCCTCCCAGACTATAGATTCTGAAAAATAATTATTAGTTGTCGGCCCTAAAAGAAGATAGGTAATCTGTTTCAACGCTTGATATATCTTGCATAATCCTTGCTGTAGTTTATGTACCTTGTTAGTCCCTAGACCCTGACTTGGGCGGGGGGTCTAGAGCAAAATCCCTACTTGTTTGTAAGGCTAGATTATGATATGGCAGTATCAAATCACTCGAACATGAAACAATATTCAAAATATATAAAGAAATAATTTCAATCTTACCAGATTATGAATAATTAACACAGAAGTGCTAGCAAAACTCAGCTGAGCTGCTGGCTATAGGATGGCGTCCCTAAATTTACTTCACTTGCTTTCATATGGGGAAAACACCACACTTTAAAATCTGTGTCTAACACTGAACAATTATTGAAGAATGACCCCAAATGCGCTCTGAGCGCTAATGATATGCTTGTCTGTGGCCAATCACTGCCTAGTTGTACTTTAAATTTCAAATTTCTACACTAAAGTCATTTCAGTCATGCTTCAGTCAAGTATGGATGGTTATCTGTTAGTCTGTCCGTCTCTACTTGTGTTTCTAAAAAAAAATGTGCTTGATTTTTGAAGCAACCTTTCTCTCCCCTTAAAATTTTGTCGTAAAAAGTTATATTTAGACACAGCTACCGCTCAAAAACCCTCTCCTCCATAATAAGTAACTTTGAACACCTGCGTCCCCAAGGTCGTGTTTTTTGTGTGCAAATTGTGACACTTTTAGATTCAATATAGTCTAGCGATGATGTGAACTACACTGTCTTTTGTCATTATCTTCAATATTATCTATCCGTTTGTAAAATTAAGATCATATTATTTCATTGCTCAGAATAGGCCATCCGGCCAGCTAATTTTTATATTCCTAACATTAATATTAAGAAAAATTACTTTTTAAATTTTTGTAATTTTCCTACCATCCGCGTTCTGCCGCTCAATTCAAATCAAGGCTTGGTATCGCAAAACGTCCAATTCCGTACCTCGTGTCAATTTGGGGGACGTGAATTTTTACTTTCCTCCATCCCCCCCAATTGCGTCTCCTTAGCCTTGCTACGCAATCTTTCCAGTCATATTTTTTTCTTTTTGATCCTCCGTTCCCCTCCTGTCTAGCAAGTCAAATTTATGGTGAGACTTGTATTACTAAAAGAATACACCATCATCGACATTACCAAACCAAGGACTCATTAAACTATTGTCATTGATTTTACCACAAGCTCTTTGACGTGAGACCTTAAATATTTACGTTCTGGTCCCTCTTTAAAAAAGTTTCCCGCCCCCTGATTTACAGCATCAGTTATATCTTGGAATTATTCCAAAGATATTTTTGTCCTCTTAGTCGACCAAAGATTTCTTGCAGCAAATATATAGACAGAAGTAACACGTTCAAAAAACATTCAAAATATAGTCATGTGTGACTTTTGATGAAGTTGATTTCAAATTAATAAACACCGCTTCAAATGAGCAAACTCCATGATATATATAGAACGACATGTACAAGTCTTTATTTCTAGTAGCTAATTTTAGTTCATGGCATTTCCCAGTTTCTCAGTAAGTAGACAAGACAATATGTGATAAACAAACATCACAGCCAACAGTTAGAACACTCAATAAAATAACCGTTAACAGTTTGATCAAAACTAAAATAAATGTCTGTTAAGTACAAGCAGCAGAGAAAGAAAGTTAACATTTTAAAAAATACAACAAATGTGATTTCTGTGTAACAGGATGAATCTGTTTTAAGTTATTTTTACATGGCCAAAATATTTTAGCGGTCTAATTTTGATCTGCTTCATCAATTCTCTTTTCATTCTGAGGTTTTCTAGCATCTCTTTATTGTCTTCTTATTCCAAAGAGATGTGCCCCATTCTTCTATATATGCACACCTCAAGGGCCTCAATTCTTTCTTCTAATCGCTTGCTCATTGTCCAAGTTTCTACACCACATAGTAAGGTAAAGGTAAAGGAACCCGTTACACGCCCATTGAGGCATATTGGGAATATGGTGTTAGGCCCATATTATCTTGACCATCGGCACACGAGGGGTGATGTGGTCGGCATCACGCCGGCCGCCTTAACCTTCCCAGAGTAGCTCTGGTACCCATTTGGGGCTGGGTCGACCCAGGAGGCAAGTTTTGGTACATGTGTCTTTTATCACCCACAGATTATAATTGTTAAAATTTAGTAGCCACACGAAGCACCATACTTTTTCTTAAATTCGCGTGTCAAATCTAACACCGTGTCATTCAATCGCCCTGTCAAGGCCGTGGAAGATGAATCTCTTGGAGTTGTCAAATTTTACACGCAACAAAAAGAATTGTGTGCAGTTTTTGCAGGAACGAGGAATTATACACACCGTCCGACTGTATGCTAACAATCATGTCATGAGTTTGTCTCTCACAGTTCACCAAGATCGTTAGAGATGCCGCACATGTCAATAGGACATTCCTGTTCGTTCTGGCACATGGTTAGAGGGCACACATCTGTCCTTCAGGCAGATTATTCAGTTCATTTACTGTTGGAGTAAAGAGATGACTAGCATTGCTTTCTGTAAATCAGAGCTAGGAATTGCCAATAAAGCTGTCATAAAATGGAACAGCAACCTCCGTGAGGTTTGTGCAAATTCACTAATTGCTAATCCCGCTGTAATTGGCAGTCTCAATACGACGGTTGAGATTGATGAAAGTGTGTTCACACACAGAAAAAATAACGTCGGTCGAGTATTTCCACAGCAGTGGGTATTCGGTGGCATTTGTCGTGAAACAAGTGAGTGTTTCATAGTTCCAGTGCCGGACCGCTCAGCGGCTACACTAATGCCCTTTATCATAGCCAACATTCGTTCTGGTACGACAGTTGTGTCTGATCAATGGCGCGCATATAGTACCATTCAGAATTTGCCAGGTTTAACTCATGAAACGGTGAATCATTCTGCAAATTTTGTCGACCCAAATACAGGAGCAAACACACAACGAATAGAGAGGTTGTGGAAAGCTGCCAAAGAACGCAACAAACGTCAAAACGGAACACAGAGACACATGTTAGATTCCTACATGTGTGACTTTTTGTGGCGACATCGGAATAAAGTTCGTCAGTATCCTGCATGACATTACAGAATTTTGGCCTCCTCTTTAAATTGTGCTGCTACGAACGAACATGTGTATGTCCTGATATGTGCATAGCTTCAGCGATCCTTGGTGATCTGTTCCCCTCACGGTCCTTTTTAGGGCCCTGAAAACCCACAAAACTGCACCACGGTCCTTTTTAGGGCCCAGAACAAAACTGCACCACGGTCCTTTTTAGGGCCCAGAAAACCCACAAAACTGCACCACGGTCCTTTTTAGGGCCCAGAACAAAACTGCACCACGGTCCTTTTTAGGGCCCAGAAAACCCACAAAACTGCACCACGGTCCTGTTTAGGGCCCACAAAACCAACAAAACTGTCAACAAAACTGCACCACGGTCCTGTTTAGGGCCCACAAAACTGCACCACAGTCCTGTTTAGGGCCCAGAACTAAACTGCACCACGGTCCTTTTTAGGGCCCTGAAAACCCACAAAACTGCACCACGGTCCTTTTTAGGGCCCAGAACAAAACTGCACCATGGTCCTTTTTAGGGCCCAGAAAACCCACAAAACTGCACCACGGTCCTTTTTAGGGCCCAGAAAACCCACAAAACTGCACCACTGTCCTGTTTAGGGCCCACAAAACCAACAAAACTGTCCACAAAACTGCACCACGGTCCTGTTTAGGGCCCACAAAACTGTCCACAAAACTGCACCACAGTCCTGTTTAGGGGCAACACAACCAACAAAACTGTACCATGGTCCTGTTTAGGGCCCACAAAACTACACCACAGTCCTGTTTAGGGCCCACAAAACCAACAAAACTGTCCACAAAACTGCACCACGGTCCTGTTTAGGGCCCACAAAACTGTACCCTGACAAGAAATTGCTACGCACTGATCCTTTATTTGTTTTCGCCGCTGGGTGGGGAGGGCTGGGTGGAGAGGGCTGGGTAGGGAGGGGGTCCCCTCGCTACGCACTGATCCTTGTCAAATGTTGACACAATTATCCTGTCACCCCTACTTGTGAAATGCATAATAGACTAACCCCACGCAGTAGACACAATTATCCTGCCACCCCTACTTGCAAATTGCAAAATAGACTAACCCCGCGCAGGCAAATGTACGGAAACCAGTGTGGTCATTGAATTTCAGAATGGGTGATAAAAGACACAAGTACCCAAGTTTCTATTAATGGACACATAAGTCTCAATTTGATATCTGAGACAGACAAGTATTCTTGCCCATTAATTCTATAACACAAGATCAAAACACTTTTCTCGTATCAAATGTTGGCATGCATGTGACAACTGGATGAATATGGCCTGCAATAAATTTGGCTTGTGATGAATTAAGCTGAATATAAAAATACATTTATTAAAACTTTATTCTATAGTATTTTAAAAAAATTTATGATAACATAATCCAAAATTTAAAACAAGTCAAAAGGTTTCGTGAAAGCCTATCACAGACATTCATTTGATATCAAGTGTTGTAACACAAATGTTTTTGATTCCACAAAAAGAAAACAAAAACTAAAAAAAAAACCCAGTAAAACCTGAAACCAAGAAACAACTTCAATTCATGACCAACATGTGTATGAATAATAATACAAATAACAGTTATATGTGTAAGTAGGATATGATTAAAGCATAATACATTAAAATAATTAATTAAATATGGTTACATTTACACATTTGTTAAGGTTGCAACCTTTTGATCCCAGCCTGAGTTTTTCTTTTACATAACACTGCTACCGCCTCTGATAGTGTTCTAGACAACTTCACAATCTGTGATAGTGTTCTAGACAACTTCACAATCTGTGAGTGTTCTAGACAACTTCACAATCTGTGATAGTGTTCTAGACAACTTCACAATCTGTGATATTGTTCTAGGCATTTTCACAACCCCTGGCACTGTTCTAGACAATCTCACTACCTGTGATTTGTTCTAGGCAATCTCAACACCTCTGGTGCTCTTCTAGACAATCTCAACATCTCTGGTAGTTTTTTAGACAATCTCACAACCTCTGGTATTCTAGACAATCTCACAACCTCTGGTATTATAGACAATCTCACAACCTCTGGTATTCTTCTAGACAATCTCAACATCTCTGATAGTTTTTTTAGACAATCTTACAACCTCTGGTATTCTAGATAATCTCACAACCTCTGGTGCTCTTCTAGACAATCTCACAACCTCTGGTATTCTAGACAATCTCACAACATCTGGTATTCTAGACAATCTCACAACCTCTGGTATTCTTCTAGATAATCTCACAACCTCTGGTATTCTTCTGGGCAATCTCACAACCTCTAGCATTCTAGACAATCTCACAACCTCTGGTATTCTAGACAATCTCACAACCTCTGGTATTCTGGACAATCTCACAACCTCTGGTATTCTAGACAACCTCACAACCTCTGGTATTCTAGACAATCTCACAACCTCTGGTATTCTAGACAACCTCACAACCTCTGGTATTCTGGACTATCTCACAACCTCTGGTATTCTAGACAATCTCACAAACTCTGGTACAAGGGTCCTCAACCTTTTTTGCACCGCGGGCATAATTTAGATTTATAAAGAGGGGGCGGACACAAACCAAATATCACGACTTACTTATCTAAAAAAGTTAATTTTTACAACAAAATATACAAAATACTTATATAAGGCTGAGTAAACACATTTAATAATATAGTGAATATTCAGGACTTAAAAAAAAAACATTAATCTTCAAATTATTTGAGTCAAAAGTATAATTCGTGTGATCTTTGACACTGCATGTCGCTAGTCAATTGTTCATAGTTAATAGTGTCTATCGGAAAAGTATTTCATATTTTATTGAGACCACCAATCACAAATACCTAAGAATTATAGTAGAGGGTATATGAAATTGTATATTTATTCTTTCAACCGCAAATTATCAGCGGGCACACAAATAACCCTAGGTGGGCAGAATGGTACCCGCGGTGCGATGCATTGAGTACACCTGCTCTAGTACTTATCTAGACAATCTTAACACCTCTGACACTGTTCTAGACAATCTCTGCACCTCTGAGATCATTCCAGGTAAGAAGTAATTAACAGCCACAAAAAGTTTGTGTCCTACAGTAGGCAGTAAGAAATATAGAGTTTCTAACTCTCTAATGAAATAAATAACTGAGTGACATTTAAGAAAATGTGCTCTCAGCAAATTTAGCATCAGCACTATGAATGTCCATTAGCTGAGAAAGAAATAATTTTTGAGACTCTGCTCTGAATGTCCTTCAGTTGGCATTAAGAATTCTACAAAAATCTCTGTTATGAATGGCTTTTAGCTGACATACAAATGAAGAATTTGGAAAATAGCAGCAATCAGTTTTCTTTAGTTAGTGCAGAAATGAAGAAGCATAGAAAATCTCTATGGTGATAGTTCTTGACCTACATCATCTGTACAGGTCACTGTCAATAAGCAGCATGATGAGGTTAAACAGACCAAGATGACTGGAACGTTAACAGAATGGAGGCTAATATTGGATTATCAGACGTCAGGATTTGTCCGGCTTTTCGCGTCTGAACTTCGCGACCAGCCGTATTTTTTTTAAATCGCGATAAATCCAGCTTTTATGCAATAGACTAAATTACACGAAAGACATCATTTTAAAAATTCCCCATTTGAATTTCAGTTCCCACAACAGAATTAGAGTCGCCACCCCCACAGAATCAAGCAAATAATTATCAACAATCCCAGAATATTTAATGTTGTTGGAGCGTTTATAATAGATTATCGTCATATTTTACCTCAGGTTTCGTAATTATCGCTCTGTATGATTGTCGCCACCTTTTACAGGGAAAAAAACCACTTTGAATAATAACAGGGTCACGGCTGACCTTAGGCAGATTTAACCTATTTCACCCATTGGGCCCTCACACTCACAGAGGGGCTCTGCACTCACATTCCCACCTCCAACTTAAACAAAACTTTAAGGAACAAAAATTATTTCAGATTAGGTATCAAAAATACATGCAATAACATTGTCTTTAAAAAAAAAACTATTTTTCACCATATGTTGATAGCGCGATACAACAAAACTAATCATAAGTCTAGGAAGGCCAACCAGAATGGCCCAAACCGAGCCCTAAAGTTACTAAGGCTGACCCTTAGCACAGTATTAGGTTTAGTCAAATAAAACAATGTTGCCTATTGCAAGTTAAAATTATTTTAATATTTAATTAAACATTAATGACATTATATATTTATTACACAAACCTACGCTTAGTGCCAAAATGAAAGTGTCCATACAGATTAACTGAAAAAAATAAATGTTCCTGTTTTGCTAGTCGTTGGCAAGATTGAGACACAGAATGTCACGTGTGCAGAGACGCAACAGAATAAAGTTGGTGCTACAGAAGGTTCTTTTGCTTTCATATTTGTGAAACATCACAGTAGTTTCAGATCAGTTCACTGTATATCAAACTGCTTTCCGTGATCCAGAAACTGCTAACAAATCTGCATGTGCCAGCACCAAAGCACTTAACTGATCCAAGTTTTTGACAGACTGGAAGAAAACAATGCTGCTCACTATGGAGTTCACACTGATGTAAACAAACGCGGCTCGCACCAAATATTTTAAATAATCATTAAGTATTTTCACTTGAAAGTTGGTCGTTTAACGTACAATTTAGTTAAGGTGCATAATACACGAAATAAGGCAGCAGAAACAATTTAAAATAATGAAACACTTGTATAAAATATGACGTCCTAAGAGAAATATTTTGTATTTACTTGGGATAATTGTAACAAAATGTTATGTGGAACTGGGCGTAATACAGACGGTAACAATGTGTTTCTGTGTGTATTTAAAAAGTCATCTAGCTTTGTTAAAGGACATTTTTATCATAATAAATTTACCAATAAACACAAAATCAAGGTCATTTGATGTATTTACTGTTTGATAATTAAAAAGTTTGTTTCAATGTCATTTATTTGTTGAAATAAACATGTCCTACTTTTTCATTAAAATCTCCTCCTTTGTCCTCCTTTTCATGACAAAAAAGTGAACGTTGTCCTCCTTTCTGTGTTAAACAATATGGTAACCCTAGGATTTCACACACAGACAAGATGGTATGAAAGCTAACACAGAGAGACAAGAAGGTATGAAAGCTAACACAGAGATACAAAAAGGTATGAAAGCTAACACAGAGAGACAGAAAGGTATGAAAGCTAACATAGAGAGACAAGAAGGTATGGAAGCTAACACAGAGAGACAAGAAGGTATGGAAGCTAACATAGAGAGACAAAAAGGTATGAAAGCTAACACAGAGAGACAGAAAGGTATGAAAGCTAACATAGAGAGACAAGAAGGGGTGAAAGCTAACATAGAGAGACAAGAAGGTATGAAAGCTAAAACAGAGAGACAAAAAGGTATGGAAGCTAACTCAGAGAGACAAGAAGGTGTGAAAGCTAACATAGAGAGACAAGAAGGTGTGAAAGCTAACATAGAGAGACAAGAAGGTGTGAAAGCTAACATAGAGAGACAAGAAGGTGTGAAAGCTAACAAAGATAGACAACAGATATAAGATGAACACAAAGTTTAGAAAACACCAGCACAGCAAAAAACACTTACAAAGAATATGAAACAAATGATACATTCTCATCCTTCATGGTACCTCCCTAGGAAAGATTCTGACACGTGGAATATTGTTATTGCAACCATGCATACCGTTTATGCAACCATGCCTATTGTTATGGCAACCATGCATATTGTTATGGCAACCATGCATACCGTTTATGCAACCATGCATATTGTTATGGCAACCATGCATATTGTTATGGCAACCATGCATATTGTTATGGCAACCGTGTCTAAAATTCATAACTTAAATGTCTATACATCAAATTAAACAAGCTATTCAAGGCTGAACAATACATATAAATTAGTACAAAATAATTTTCCATTCATTATTTACTAAATCTAGTAATTTCAACAAATGTATTATCCGCAACCTGCGACTCAGTTTTGACACACCTGCAAACTGTGCATCTATGTTGATGTAAATTAATGAATTACAGTTGAACAGAACAGAAAAATCAAAGGCAATAAAACAGAAATCCCCCACTAATGTCATTAGCTGATTCATCATCTCATCTCAACCCGTAACCCATCATGGGTCGTAGGGGTGCCATGGTGGAAGCATCAGCAGACAGGGTCCTCCACTGCTCTCTGTCCTCAGCAATGCGTACAAGTGTAGAAAAACCGTGTCCTGCCCATTCTTTGATGTTATCAGCCCAGGATTTTCTTTGCCTTCCTCTTCTCCGTTTACCTTTGCCTGTTCCCTGGAGGATCATTTTCGAAAGGGAGTCATGACGAGTTACATGCCAAAACCAAGCAAGCTTTCGACATTTCACTAATGACAAAAGTGGTTCTTGGTGGCCTGCATAGGTGTTTATCTTCTCTCTAACATAGACATTTGTTTTGTGCTCTTTATAGCAAATGCGCAAAATTCTTCTATAACATTTATGCTCGAAAGCCTGAATCCTTCGCTCCGCATCTGCAGTGAGTGTCCAGCTCTCACACCCATATAAGAGATTAGCTGATTAGTGATGCTAAAAAAAAGAAAAAAATACAGACATGAAACCACTGTTCAGGTTTATCACATTAGAAGTAAATCTCATGGATTTGATTTCACTTCCTCATGTTCATACAAAGACCATTACCTTCTACAAAGATTAACACATGAGCGGTATATGGCGCCAATTTAACTGGCAATTCCTACACCTGCATTACTAACTGATGTTACAGAATGAATAAAAGTTGTTAGGAAGCATCTCTGTATGCTGTTTTCTCATCAACAAATGGACTGCCTGTTCAGAAGGGGACCACAGCCCTAGGCAGGGTATTCTTGTTTGCTACAGTCCATCTTGTTGCATGACTTCCAGCAAGAAACACTTTTGTCAAGTAACAATTTTTTGTTAGTTTCAGCTACTTTGTTCTGTCTTCTCCTTCTTGTGCTCCTTACAGAGCATACAACCACCACAGTAGCTGGTCTCCCCTTACAGAGCATACAACCACCACAGTAGCTGGTCTCCCCTTACAGAGCATACAACCACCACAGTAGCTGGTCTCCCCTTACAGAGCATACAACAAACACTGTAGCTGGTCTCCCCTTACAGAGCATACAACAAACACTGCAGTTGGTCTCCCCTTACAGAGCATAGAACCACCACAGTAGCTGGTCTCCCCTTACAGAGCATACAACAAACACTGTAGCTGGTCTCCCCTTACAGAGCATACAACAAACACTGTAGCTGGTCTCCCCTTACAGAGCATACAACAAACACTGTAGCTGGTCTCCCCTTACAGAGCATACAACAAACACTGTAGCTGGTCTCCCCTTACAGATCATACAACAAACACTGTAGCTGGCCTCCCCTTACAGAGCATACAACAAACACTGTAGCTGGTCTCCCCTTACAGAGCATACAACCAACACTGTAGCTGGTCTCCCCTTACAGAGCATACAACCACCACAGTAGCTGGTCTCCCCTTACAGAGCATACAACAAACACTATAGCTGGTCTCCCCTTACAGAGCATACAACAAACACTGTAGCTGGTCTCCCCTTACAGATCATACAACAAACACTGTAGCTGGCCTCCCCTTACAGAGCATACAACCAACACTGTAGCTGGTCTCCCCTTACAGAGCATACAACCAACACTGTAGCTGGTCTCCCCTTACAGAGCATACAACCACCACTGTAGCTGGTCTCCCCTTACAGAGCATACAACCACCACTGTAGCTGGTCTCCCCTTACAGAGCATACAACAAACACTGTAGCTGGTCTCCCCTTACAGAGCATACAACAAACACTGTAGCTGGTCTCCCCTTACAGAGCATACAACCACCACAGTAGCTGGTCTCCCCTTACAGAGCATACAACCAACACTGTAGCTGGTCTTCCCTTACAGAGCATACAATAAACACTGTAGTTGGTCTCCCCTTACAGAGCATACAACAAACACTGTAGCTGGTCTCCCCTTACAGAGCATACAACAAACACTGTGGCTGGTCTCCCCTTACAGAGCATACAACAAACACTGTAGCTGGTCTCCCCTTACAGAGCATACAACAAACACTGTAGCTGGTCTCCCCTTACAGAGCATACAACAAACACTGTAGCTGGTCTCCCCTTACAGATCATACAACAAACACTGTAGCTGGCCTCCCCTTACAGAGCATACAACAAACACTGTAGCTGGTCTCCCCTTACAGAGCATACAACCAACACTGTAGCTGGTCTCCCCTTACAGAGCATACAACCACCACTGTAGCTGGTCTCCACTTACAGAGCATACAACCACCACTGTAGCTGGTCTCCCCTTACAGATCATACAACAAACACTGTAGCTGGCCTCCCCTTACAGAGCATACAACAAACACTGTAGCTGGTCTCCCCTTACAGAGCATACAACAAAACACTGTAGCTGGTCTCCCCTTACAGAGCATACAACAAACACTGTAGCTGGTCTCCCCTTACAGAGCATACAACCACCACAGTAGTTGGTCTCCCCTTACAGAGCATACAACAAACACTGTAGCTGGTCTCCCCTTACAGAGCATACAACAAACACTGTAGCTGGTCTCCCCTTACAGAGCATACAACCAACACTGTAGCTGGTCTCCCCTTACAGAGCATACAACCAACACTGTAGCTGGTCTCCCCTTACAGAGCATACAACAAACACTGTAGCTGATCTCCCCTTACAGAGCATACAACAAACACTGTAGCTGGTCTCTCCTTACAGAGCATACAACAAACACTGTAGCTGGTCTCCCCTTACAGGAAGCCTGCATCAAACACCGTAGCTGGTCTCCCCTTACAGAGCATACAACCACCACAGTAGCTGGTCTCCCCCTTACAGAGCATACAACAAACACTGTAGCTGGTCTCCCCTTACAGAGCATACAACAAACACTGTAGCTGATCTCCCCTTACAGAGCATACAACAAACACTGTAGCTGGTCTCCCCTTACAGAGCTTACAACCAACACTGTAGCTGGTCTCCCCTTACAGAGCATACAACAAACACTGTAGCTGGTCTCCCCTTACAGAGCATACAACAAACACTGTAGCTGGTCTCCCCTTACAGAGCATACAACAAACACTGTAGCTGGTCTCCCCTTACAGGAAGCCTGCATCAAAAATTTACATAATTTTGCAGCAGTGGTTTCTGTAGCAATAGGTTTTAAATGATGAGGCTGTGAATTTCATACACAATCTCAAATTAGTGACCTTGACCTTGTACGACATGCCTGACAGTGCAGTAGTCCTATTCTTTCTTTATCTCTGCACCAGGAACTATACGGGGCACTGACTGTCTTGGCAGAGACCACCAGGAACTATACAGGGCACTGACTGTCTTGGCAGAGATCACCAGGAACTATACAGGGCACAGACTGTCTTGGCAGAGATCACCAGCAACTATATGGGGCACTGACAGTCTTGGCAGAGATCACCAGGAACTATACAGGGCACAGACTGTCTTGGCAGAGATCACCAGGAACTATATGGGGCACTGACAGTCTTGGCAGAGACCACCAGGAACTATATGGGGCACTGACTGTCTTGGCAGAGATCACCAGGAACTATATGGGGCATTGACGGTCTTGGCAGAGATCACCAGGAACTATATGGGGCACTGACTGTCTTGGCAGAGACCACCAGGAACTATATGGGGCACTGTCTTGGCAGAGACCATCAGGAATTATATGGGGCACTGACTGTCTTGGCAGAGACCACCAGGAACTATATGGGGCACTGACTGTCTTGGCATAGACCACCAGGAACTATTTGGGGCACTGGCTGTCTTGGCAGAGACCACCAGGAACTATATGGGGCACTGATTATCTTGGCAGAGACCCTCAGGAACTATACAGGGCACTGACTGTCTTGACAGAGACCACCAGGAACTATATGGGGCACTGACTGTCTTGGCAGAGATCACCAGGAACTATATGGGGCACTGACTGTCTTGTTGTGTTGTTTTTTTATGCTTCATTAATTGAGGAACCACGTTTCAATTGTGAGGAATCTTTGAGGAGAGACATAAGATCCACTACCTCCTGAGGTTTGTCATAAGAGGGAAGTAAGTTGAGGTTGTGAATGAGGCTAGCAATCTTATAATACACATTACACATTGATACAGACATCACCATGGCAAGACCAAAGAAAGTGCTTCCATGCAGGCCTCCTGCCTGGTGACCAAATGTTGTTAATGAAGATGCATCACATTTAGTATCATCTATGATAACAGTACAAATATCATAACAGATAACAGTTGTAACATCATCAGCTCAGTGATATCATTACAATGTCTTCATGATAAAATCTCTAACACTTGTATCACTTTATCAGTTGAATTTATAAGACTTGAATTACTTTATCAGCTGAATCTATGAAGTGTGAAGCACTTCATCAGCTGAATCTATGAAGTGTGAAGCACTTTATCATCTGAATCTATGAAGTGTGAAGCACTTTATTATCTGAATCTATGAAGTGTGAAGCACATTATCAGCTGAATGTTATCAGCTGAATCTATGATGTGTGAAGCACAATATCAGCTGAATCTATAATGTGAAGCACATTATCAGCTGAATCTGTAAGGTTTTCAGCACTTCATCAGCTAGCCATTTCCTCCTCCAACATGGCGTCTAATTCATCAGTCAGTCCTTGTAGCATGCTGTCAATATCACTCAGTACGTTACCCGACAGTGGCTGCCTGAAATAGGAGACAAGAAATATACTGAATATTACATTTCCAACTGTACGTTAACTATTTTAAAAGTGAGAATTGTTTCTAAACTTACCGCAGTTGGTCTGAAATACTTTTTCTCATGACTCCCTTAAAAAATGCTGTTCATATCTACACACCTGTCTCTTAAGAAAGAACATATCATTTTCTGAAAATGCTACTATTCTTAAATAATGATAGGTTTACATACAGTTTTTTGAAGCAATGATATAAGAGGCATAGATAGACAGCATTAGCTCAGGTCTTCAAAATCTGGGTGCACCAAATATGAAACAGATGAATTTCTGATTAGTACTCTAATATCTAATATCTGCAGCAACAGATCTTCAGCATCTGCTGCCTTTACAGTACACTCTGATTGGCTCTTTCACGTCTATCTCTTGATCTTATCTTCCCACTTATAGCTGTGTCTTCTCCCTGCTCATTTGCCTTCAACTTCTTTTAATGTTTTCATCAAGGTATTATGCTCATTAAATGTCTAAAATATTTCATCTAATTTTAATTTCTTTAATTCATTCTCTTTTTATTCCTGGCTTTTCTAGAACTTCAGGTTTTTTTGTTTGTTTCCCATGAGATGTGCCCTACTCTTCTATGTATCCAGATTTCAAGAGTCACAATTCTTTCTTCCAACTGTTTGTTCATTGTCTACCTTTCTGCACAGTACAGTTATAAAAAGTATATATAACGCTTGATGATTCTCGATTGAAATGTTTATTTATTTGCTTGGACGTTAGTATCTGCTTCATGTTGTTGAATATATTTAGACATTCCTACCCTCTTGTTGATATCTGTTTCACGTCTGCCATTCTCTGTTAATGTATGCCAGGTACAAAGAACATTTTACTTGTTCTAATATGTTTCTATTTATTTCTACTTTTAATTTTGGCTTTTTTTTTTTTAATTTTTATTTTGCAACTTACCACAGTATTTGTGTTCTCATCATTAATAACCAGATGATCACGAGCTGAGATTAATAAAAAAACCCCTTCAAAACTTTCAGTGCTTTTATGTCTAAAGAAAAGATTTCAAATTTATGCAGACTGGGACAGTAATTTAAGCAACATGACTTCACACTTAAAGTACAATGAATTCATGTACCTACAAGACATGTACCTACAAGACATGTACCTACAAGACATGTAGCGCTGCATAGTTACCCTCCCTTCCCCCAGTCTCTCAAAAGACAAAGAAAGATTAGGACTGCTGCACACTCGTACAAGGTGACTAATGAGGTTGTGTGTGAGGTTGTGTATGAGGTTGTGTATGAGGTTGTACATGAGGTTGTGTATGAGGTTGTGTATGTGGTTGTGTATGAGGTTGTGTATGAGGTTGTGTATGAGGTTGTACATGAGGTTGTGCCTGAGGTTGTGTATGAGGTTGTACATGAGGTTGTGCCTGAGGTTGTGTATGAGGTTGTACATGAGGTTCTGTATGAGGTTGTACATGAGGTTGTGTATGAGTTGTGTATGAGGCTGGAAATCTCATCATGAAAACAATCTGCCACAGAAACCACCACTGCAAGATCATGTGACTGTTTGATGTAAGGGGGGGGGGGGAGCAGCTGTAGTGCAGGGACCATGTTCCATAAGGAGCATAAAAGATGATGGACGACTGGATATATGGGAATAAAGTGACGACTGGATATACGGAAATAAGGTGATGACTGGATACATGGGAATAAGGTGATGACTGGATACATGGGAAAGAGGTGATGACTGGATATATTGGAATATGGTGACGACTGGATACATGGGAAAAACGCGATGACTAGATATATGGGAATAAGACGAAGACTGGATATATGGGAATAAGACGACGATGGGATATATGGGAATAAAGCGATGATGGGATATATGGGAATAAGGTGATGACATGATATATGGGAATAAGGTGATACAGGATATATGGAAATAAGGTGATGACAGGATATATGGAAGAATAAGGTGATGACAGAATATATGGAAGAATAAGGTGATGACATGTTATATGGGAATAAGGTGATGACAGGATATATGGGGGAATAATGTGTTGACTGGATATATGGGGGAATAAGGTTATGACAGGATATATGGGAATAAGGTGATGACTGGATATATGGGAGCAAGGTGATGACATGATATATGGGAATAAAGTGATGACAGCATATATGGGAATAAGGTGATGACATGATATATGGGAATAAAGTGATGACAGCATATATGGGAATAACACGACAGCATATATGGGAGTAAGGTGACTGATGGATCTGTTAAAGAGGGAACAACAGATATATGCGTGTATGTAAAAAAAAAACAACAACAGCAAAGACAGATACATCTGTGCATTTTGGAAAGTAACATGACAGAAAGGTATATGTGTGTGTGTGTGTGCATGTGAAAATAAAACTGCAACAAAAAAACCAAAAAAGTTGGAAAGACAGATATATGTGTGTATGTGGGAAAAAAAAAGGAAAGACAGATATACATGTTTGGGATTGGGGGGGGGGGGGATGAAAGACAGATATATGTGGTCATGTAAAAAAACAAACAAACTAAAAAGACATATATATGTGTGTGTGTGTGTGTGTGTGTGTGTGTGTGCATGTGGGGAAAACAGACAACTGCTTCTAATGTCCTCCAGAAATGATGGCTCCATGAGAGAAACAGCTGGACAACATGGTTAAAGTTGTCTCCTCTTTGAGGAAAACACCAAGAAAATGTGAGAAGCGTGAGATTGACTGCCAGTTTCATGTCACAAAGAGACAGAACAAAGAAGAATGTAAGTAAGTTAACTAGTCATCATGAATTATTCAACATAGTCAAGTTGACAGTGAGAGATGTAATCAAAGAAGAATGTAAGTTATAGTCATCATCATTTCATCAACAGTTGAGTTGACGTGTGAGAGTGAACAAAGAAGAATGTAAGTTAGTTAACTAGTCATCATCATTATCATCAACATATTCAAGTTGACGTGTGAGAGTGAACAAAGAAGAATGTAAGTTAGTTAACTAGTCATCATCATTATCATCAACATATTCAAGTTGACGTGTGGGAGTGTACAAAGAAGAATGTAAGTTAGTTAACTAGTCATCATCATTATCATCAACATATTCAAGTTGACGTGTGAGAGTGAACAAAGAAGAATGTAAGTTAGTTAACTAGTCATCATCATTATCATCAACATATTCAAGTTGACGTGTGAGAGTGAACAAAGAAGAATGTAAGTTAGTTAATATTCAAGTTGACGTGTGAGAGTGAACAAAGAAGAATGTAAGTTAGTTAACTAGTCATCATCGTTATCATCAACATATTCAAGTTGACGTGTGAGAGTGAACAAAGAAGAATGTAAGTTAGTTAACTAGTCATCATCATTATCATCAACATATTCAAGTTGACGTATGAGAGTGAACAAAGAAGAATGTAAGTTAGTTAACTAGTCATCATCATTATCATCAACATATTCAAGTTGACGTATGAGAGTGAACAAAGAAGAATGTAAGTTAGTTAACTAGTCATCATCATTATCATCAACATATTCAAGTTGACGTGTGAGAGTGAACAAAGAAGAATGTAAGTTAGTTAACTAGTCATCATCATTATCATCAACATATTCAAGTTGACGTATGAGAGTGAACAAAGAAGAATGTAAGTTAGTTAACTAGTCATCATCATTATCATCAACATATTCAAGTTGACGTGTGGGAGTGTACAAAGAAGAATGTAAGTTAGTTAACTAGTCATCATCGTTATCATCAACATATTCAAGTTGACGTGTGAGAGTGAACAAAGAAGAATGTAAGTTAGTTAACTAGTCATCATCGTTATCATCAACATATTCAAGTTGACGTGTGAGAGTGAACAAAGAAGAATGTAAGTTAGTTAACTAGTCATCATCGTTATCATCAACATATTCACGTTGACGTGTGAGAGGGAACAAAGAAGAAGAATGTAAGTTAGTTAACTAGTCATCATCATTATCATCAACATATTCAAGTTGACGTATGAGAGTGAACAAAGAAGAATGTAAGTTAGTTAACTAGTCATCATCATTATCATCAACATATTCAAGTTGACGTGTGAGAGTGAACAAAGAAGAATGTAAGTTAGTTAACTAGTCATCATCATTATCATCAACATATTCAAGTTGACGTGTGAGAGTGAACAAAGAAGAATGTAAGTTAGTTAACTAGTCATCATC
This sequence comes from Oreohelix idahoensis, assembly GCA_024509875.1. Lineage (NCBI taxonomy): Eukaryota > Metazoa > Mollusca > Gastropoda > Stylommatophora > Oreohelicidae > Oreohelix > Oreohelix idahoensis. The sequence continues at coordinate 456,994 of JAMPIV010008998.1, forward strand.
ATTATCATCAACATATTCAAGTTGACGTATGAGAGTGTACGAAGAAGAAGAATGTAAGTTAGTTAACTAGTCATCATCATTATCATCAACATATTCAAGTTGACGTGTGAGAGTGAACAAAGAAGAATGTAAGTTAGTTAACTAGTCATCATCATTATCATCAACATATTCAAGTTGACGTGTGAGAGTGAACAAAGAAGAATGTAAGTTAGTTAACTAGTCATCATCATTATCATCAACATATTCAAGTTGACGTGTGAGAGTGAACAAAGAAGAATGTAAGTTAGTTAACTAGTCATCATCATTATCATCAACATATTCAAGTTGACGTATGAGAGTGAACAAAGAAGAATATAAGTTAGTTAACTAGTCATCATCATTATCATCAACATATTCAAGTTGACGTATGAGAGTGAACAAAGAAGAATGTAAGTTAGTTAACTAGTCATCATCATTATCATCAACATATTCAAGTTGACGTATGAGAGTGAACAAAGAAGAATGTAAGTTAGTTAACTAGTCATCATCATTATCATCAAATTTATACCATAACTTCATCGATTTCAATAAAGCCTTCGATCGAGTCTGGCATGAACAAAAGGCAGTTTATGGTAAAAAGTAATGAGAAAAATTCAATTTTGATACCAACATCATAGATATCATTGAAGCACTATACAAGGACGCAAGCAGTGCTGTTTTTGCAAGCAACGACATTGGAGAATTTTTCAAAACAACTGTAGGAGTTCGGCAGGGATGTATCCTGTCCCAGTGAATTCTTTGGAAACATTTATCTAGAACATATTATGCAGGAGGCTCTCTACGATTATAAATCAACCATATCGATTGGAGGCCGACCTCTGTGCAACCTACGTTTTGCTGATGATATTGATCTGATAGCTCGATCAGAATCAGAACTTCAAGACCTTACCTCTAGACTGGAGAAAGTAACAAGAACGTATGGGATGGAAATTAATATAGAAAAAAGCAAGATATTGGTGAATAGCCATAAGAAACATGTTCCGACCAACATTACGTTAAATGGGCAAACGTTAGAAGAAGTTAACACCTTTAAATATCTCGGGTCCACTATATGTAGTGGTGGAAGATCAAGTAAAGAAATCAAGACAAGACTTGAGATGGCCTCAGCTGCCATGACAAAGTTGAATGTGATCTGGAAAAGTAACATCAGTTTTCCTGTGAAGATCAAATTATACAAATCACTTGTATTATCTATTCTCTTGTATGGGTGTGAGAGCTGGACACTCACTGCAGATACGGAGCGAAGGATTCAGGCTTTCGAGCATAAATGTTATAGAAGAATTTTGCGCATTTGCTATAAAGAGCACAAAACAAATGTCTATGTTAGAGAGAAGATAAACACCTATGCAGGCCACCAAGAACCACTTTTGTCAATAGTGAAACATCGAAAGCTTGCCTGGTTTGGGCATGTAACTCGTCATGACTCCCTTTCGAAAACGATCCTTCAGGGGACAGTCGAAGGTAAACGGAGAAGAGGAAGGCAAAGAAAATCCTGGGCTGATAACATCAAAGACCAGGTGCTGCTCACGGTTTTACCACACTTGTACCATTGTCCCTGAAATAAGAGCAGTGGAGTACCCTTCTACTTGCTAACTAACCATACTCTCCCCTACGACCCATGACGGGTTACGGGCTGAGATGATGATGATGAGATGTAGTTAAGTGACAGTAGATGAAGTAGATGTAGTTAAGTGACAGCAGATGTAGTTAAGTAACTGCTTCACCAGTTTTATCATAACAAGACATTCAAATGATACATGCTGGTTCCATGAAGTGAAGAGAACTCACAGAACATGACTTCAGAAACTTCACTTCAATTCAACACTTCACTTCAACACTTCATTAGGCTTGAGTGTAAAAGATTTATAATATGTCATGGGATATATTCTTACTCTGTGGCTGTGGTGGGCTCTGGCTGTTGTTGTGGTGGTGTCTGTGATGGTAACAATGATGATGTCAGTTCAGGTTTTGGCTTAGATGGTTTAGGACTCAATGCAGGCTTCTTATTTGGCACTGGGGGTTGTACAGCACCTGTTGATGAAAAAGAGAAAGTATTTACTGAACTGTAACACGAAGGATTTTACAGTGCATGCTGATCTGCAAGATTCGTGGATGTGCTGAAATAGCCAAAACATTTCGGAGTGGTAAGCAACTGTTTGGCTTGTGAAATACTGCTAAAATCTAAATCATTTTTGGGCAGCCTTGAAAATGGACATCATTAACAACTAATAAAAACATGTAGTCTGACAAACAAACAAGGATAGCCATAAACATCTAACCTTACAACATGCAGGAGGGGGGTGGTTCTATTCTTTCCTTGTTTTGTAGAGACCTCGGAGAAACTCATGAGATTACAAAAATGTACAGTTCAATAAATGGTTACAGCGTCAGTGAATGGACACTGAGAACAAAAATGTACAGTTCAATAAATGGTTACAGCGCCAGTGAATGCACACTGAGAACAAAAATGTACAGTTCAATAAATGGTTACAGCGCCAGTGAATGGACACAGAACAAAAATGAAAAGTTCAATAAATGGTTACAGCACCAGTGAATGGACACTGAGAACAAAAATGTACAATTCAATAAATGGTTACAGCGTCAGTGAATGGACACTGAGAACAAAAATGTACAATTCAATAAATGGTTACAGCGTCAGTGAATGGACAGAGAACAAAAATGTACAGTTCAATAAATGGTTACAGCGTCAGTGAATGGACACTGAGAACAAAAATGTACAGTTCAATAAATGGTTACAGCGCCAGTGAATGTACACTGAGAACAAAAATGTACGGTTCAATAAATGGTTACAGTGCCAGTGAATGGACACTGAGAACAAAAATGTACAGTTCAATAAATGGTTACAGCGCCAGTGAATGGACACTGAGAACAAAAATGTACAGTTCAATAAATGGTTACAGCGCCAGTGAATGCACACTGAGAACAAAAATGTACGGTTCAATAAATGGTTACAGTGCCAGTGAATGTACACTGAGAACAAAAATGTACAGTTCAATAAATGGTTACAGCGCCAGTGAATGTACACTGAGAAACAAAGGGGTTCAATAAATGGTTCATTGTGACAGTGAATGGACACTGAGAACAATTCTTGTACTTTCTTCAATTATATTGTATGGTTACAGCATCAGTGAATGTACACTGAGAACAAAAATGTACAGTTCAATAAATGGTTACAGCGTCAGTGAATGGACACTGAGAACAAAAATGTACAGTTCAATAAATGGTTACAGCATCAGTGAATGGACACTGAGAACAAAAATGGTAACATCCCCTAGTATTTCCCAGGGGGTCTCTGAAGAGAAAGGACTACTGTATCCTCAGGCATATCGTACCAGGCCACTAACATGATGCTGTGCATGTGGTTGGCAACTCCATCGTGTAAAACATGTTGCCACAGAAACCAAATCTACAAGAGCATGTGACTGCTTGGTGCAGGCTTTCTACCAGGGAACCAGCTCCTGTGGTGCAGGCTTTCTACCAGGGAACCAGCTCCTGTAGTACCTGCAGGCTTTCTACCATGGAACCAGCTCCTGTGGTGCAGGCTTTCTACCAGGGAACCAGCTCCTGTGGTGTCTGCAGGCTTTCTACCAGGGAACCATCTTCTGTCGTGCAGGCTTTCTACCAGGGAACCGGCTCCTGTGGTGCAGGCTTTCTACCAGGGAACCAGCTCCTGTGGTGTCTGCAGGCTTTCTACCAGGGAACCATCTTCTGTCATGCAGGCTTTCTACCAGGGAACCAGCTCCTGTGGTGCAGGTTTTCTACCAGGGAACCAGCTCCTGTGGTGTCTGCAGGCTTTCTACCAGGGAACCAGCTCCTGTGGTGTCTGCATGCTTTCTACCAGGGAACCAGCTCCTGTGGTGTCTGCAGGCTTTCTATCAGGGAAACAGCTCCTGTGGTGTCTGCAGGCTTTCTATCAGGGAAACAGCTCCTGTGGTGTCTGCAGGCTTTCTACCAGGGAACCAGCTCCTGTGGTGTCTGCAGGCTTTCTACCAGGGAACCAGCTCCTGTAGTACCTGCAGGCTTTCTACCAGGGAACCAGCTCCTGTGGTGTCTGCAGGCTTTCTACCAGGGAAGCAGCTCCTGTAGTAACTGCAGGCTTTCTACCAAGGAACCAGCTCCTGTGGTGTCTGCAGGCTTTCTACCAGGGAACCAGCTCCTGTAGTACCTGCAGGCTTTCTACCAGGGAACCAGCTCCTGTGGTGCAGGCTTTCTACCAGGGAACCAGCTCATGTGGTGCAGGCTTTCTACCAGGGAACCAGCTCCTGTGGTGTCTGCAGGCTTTCTACCAGGGAACCAGCTCCTGTGGTGTCTGCAAGCTTTCTACCAGGGAACCAGCTCCTGTGGTGTCTGCAGGCTTTCTATCAGGGATACAGCTCCTGTGGTGTCTGCAGGCTTTCTACCAGGGAACCAGCTCCTGTGGTGTCTGCAGGCTTTCTACCAGGAACCAGCTCCTGTGGTGTCTGCAGTCTTTCTATCAGGGAAACAGCTCCTATGGTGTCTGCAGGCTTTCTATCAGGGAAACTGCTCCTGTGGTGTCTGCAGGCTTTCTATCGGGGAAACAGTTCCTGTGGTGTCTGCAGGCTTTCTACCAGGGAACCAGCTCCTGTAGTACCTGCAGGCTTTCTACCAGGGAACCAGCTCCTGTGGTGGTGCATGTTTAGTAATGAGAGTGAATGGAAGAAGGAAAGATAATAACCTGAGTAATGAGAGTGAATGGAAGAAGGAAAGATAATAACCTGAGTAATGAGAGTGAATGGAAGAAGGAAAGATAATAACTTCAGTAATGAGAGTGAATGGAAGAAAGAACGATAATAAGCCCAGTAATAGTCAGCACCATAATCTTAAACAGGCTAAAATGGCTGGGACAATAACAAAATGGAGACTAAGAGATCGACAAGAAATGTGTGAGTACAACAAACTCTGGCAAAGAAAATCTTCAAGATGAGGATGAAAGGACATCAGAGAAATGTGCAAGCCGGAACTGCCAACTAGAGACATACCCTCCAGGGAGAGAGAAGGTTTGCCACCTGGAGTAATTAAGACCCAGAACCATCAGCAGAAGAAGCACATGGTTATAATACAAGCCTGTTATGAGGAAATCCCTAGCACAGTGTGGAGACTGTAACACTAACCACTTGTAAAACCACATACGACTGGAAATCAACTGTCATAAATGTCACGGGTTGCCTCCCCTTTGCTCTGCAGTGATGGTCCAACAATGGCCAAAACCTAGAGTATCTAATGTGGGTCTTCAAAAGGTATCTACCTTCGCACATGATTACTCTTGGCAGAGATGCATATAGAAGGATAATGATGCTTCTACCTTGAGGGACTATTCACAAGATATTTCAGAAGTCAAGAACAATGCAGAATGTGTCTTAGCAATGTTAACTTTTATCTGCCCATCGCCTTTTGTGAAGAGGTATTACATATTTTTCCAGGACTTTTCCTGGCGCCGACATTGGTAGTGATCACGACATGGTATTGATGATGCTCAAGCTTAAACTCAAAAATAATTATAATCAAAACAGATGTTCTCGATTAAGATCCAATTTAGACAAACTGAAAGATCCGGAAATCGCGGGAATCTTTGAGGCAACTGGTGGGGAAAAATTTGCAGCTCTCAACTTTCTGGAGGAAGATATCAACTCAATTACAGAGAACATGAAAGACGTGCTCATTGAATCAGCAACAGAAATACTTGGTAAAAGAAAGAAAATAAACAAACCATGGGTTACAGATGACATTCTGAAGTTATGTACACGGCGGGAAATGAAAAAGGTTAAGAAAGAGGTTCCCGAAGCAGCATGGCAATACAGTATGGTGAATAAAAATATTAGAAAGAAAATGAAACAGGCCAAAGAAAAAAGGCTAGCTGATCAATGTGAGTCCATTAATACGGGGCTAATAAAAGGTAACAGCAAGGCAGCTTTCGACACATTAAGAAGACTATCAAAACCCCAACAGCCCAGGGTAACTGTCATAGAAGATAGCAATGGGGCTCAGCTCAATGAAAAAACAGCTGTAATGAGAAGGTGGACAGAATATTGTAAAGAACTATATAACTGTAAACTCGACCCTGACCATAGCATATTAAACAACATTAAGTGTGAAAACAGGGAACTCGGAAATGCAGCAATATTACGGGAAGAAGTTGAAGAGGCTATCTGTTCGATGAAAGGAGGGAAGTCACCGGGTATGGATAATATCCCAGCAGAGCTCTTGAAATATGGAGGACCAGATATAGTAAAAATCTTGACAACAATTTGCCAGACGATATGGAGTAAAAAAAATGGACAAAAGAGTGGACGCAGTCATTAGTAATACCGCTTCCAAAGAAAGGAAATCTAAAAATGTGCAAGAACTACAGAACCATTAGCCTTATTAGTCATCCAAGTAAGGTGATGTTAAGGATACTTTTGAACAGAATAAAACAGAAATCAGAAGAAATCTTGTCAGAGGAACAGGCTGGCTTTAGACCAAAAAGAAGTACCTCAGAACAAATCTTCAATATTAGATTCCTGATCCAAAAACATCTCCAGCATCAACGCGATCTATACCATAACTTCATCGATTTCACAAAAGCCTTCGATCGAGTCTAGCATGAAGGCTTATGGCAAATAATGAGAACATTCAATTTTGATACCAACATCATAGATATCATTGAAGCACTATACAAGGACGAAAGCAGTGCTGTTTTTGCAAGCAATGACATTGGAGAATTTTTCAAAACAACTGTAGGAGTTCGTCAGGGATGTATCCTGTCCCCAGTGCTTTTTAATATATATCTAGAACATATTATGCAGGAGGCTCTCTACGATTATAAAACAACCATATCGATTGGAGGCCGACCTCTTTGCAATCTACGTTTTGCTTGTATTATCTATTCTCTTGTATGGGAGTGAGGGCTGGACACTCACTGCAGAAACGGAGCGTAGGATTCAGGCTTTCGAGTATAAATGTTATAGAAGAATTTTGCACATTTGCTATAAAGAGCACAAAACAAATGTCTATGTTAGAGAGAAAATAAACACGTATGCAGGCCACCAAGAACCACTTTTGTCATTAGTGAAACGTCGAAAGCTTGCCTGGTTTGGGCATGTAACTCGTCATGACTCCCTTTCGAAAATGATCCTCCAGGGAACAGTCGAAGGTAAACGGAGAAGAGGAAGGAAAAGAAAATCCTGGGCTGATAACATCAAAGAATGGGCAGGGCACGGTTTTTCCACACTTGTACGCATTGCTGAGGATAGAGAGCAGTGAAGGACCCTGTCTGCTGATGCTTCCACCATGGCACCCCTACGACCCATGACGGGTTACGGGTTGAGATAATAAAAAAAAAGGTAAAGGATCCCGTTACACGCCCAAGAGGCATATTGGGAATATGGTGTTAGGCCCATATTTTCGTGACCATCGGCACACTAGGGGTGATGTGCTCAGCATCACGCCGGCCGCCTTAACCTTCCCAGAAGTTGCTCTGGTACCCAATTGTGGCTGGGTCGACCCAGGAGCCGTTTGCGGCCTTAAAAAAATCCCACCTCATCTGGGGATCGAACCATAGACCACTGAGCTAGGAAGCCAGTGCACTAACCACTTTGCTACCGCGGCACGGGTTGAGATGATGATGATGATTAAATATTTAATTTAGCTCGTACAAGCCCCCAACTGAATTAACAGTAAAATTCTTCTTATTGGCTATATATAGATATAGATTAAAGATACTGAATCATGCGCGTGCACTTTTCTCTGTAATAACTAAATTAACTATGAATTTGTAAAACAGCATATAACAAATTTAATGATCAATTACTTTTGAACAAATGTAAATAAATAGGAGCTGGTGATTAATAAAATGCAGGTGTCTTCCTAGAAAAGATGTCGGCTTTAGAAGCGTAACGCTGAAAAGAAAAAATAAGTTCTTCTGTATTTGGCCTGCTAGAAATGTCACTTAGCTGCCAAAACGTTGAAGTGTTGATGCTGCTGTTTCCGTCAATTCGTCTCTGTGGCAAGGACGCGTCTCCAGATCAGTTCAAGGGGTAACCTCTTCTGCTCAAGGCAGGTAACTTCACAACCCGTGGAACGTTGGTTTCCAGTGTCGATCACAAGCTGTGAGTCACAGAATAGCAGTACAACTGGTATCAAAGGGTAGTACCTCAAATAGACTCTTCGATTCGCACTACAAACTTTAGAGGAAATAAAAGAACAAAACCTCTACTAGGTCTTTGCCTTCCTGATATTAATCAGGCGCCTTTCCCGCTGTCCGTCAACCGATTCCTTTCTCTGGTTTTTTTTTTAATCTTCCTGATCGTTCATCATATAACTCAGGGGATATGATGAAAAATCACCATTCTTTTAGTTAATTGAATTGAAAAATTGCGACTGGACAGCGGCAAGTGCAATGGCTTGTGCCTAGGTGAACATGTTTAAGTATACATACAACTTATTACATTGCATTTATTCTCATAATCTTTGTCTTTTCCCTGTGTATTTTCAGGCCCACTTGTTGTGACCTCTCATCGAGAATTTTCATTTTCTCTTGCATCTGATTATGGTTATGGGACAGAAGAGCCAAGTCATCTGCAAAATCTAGATCATCAAGCTGTTAAGTCAGATTCCACTGGATTTCATTTATGTTGTGTGATGTCGATGTTTCATAACCCAATCTATTGCTAGTAAGAAAAGAAATGGAGACAAGAGGCATCCCTGTCTCACTCCGGTTCTTATCCTAAACGGTTCTGTAAGTTGTCCTTCATGAAAAACTCCGCATGTCATGTCTTCATAAGTGTTCCTTATTAAGTTAATAATGCAAGAAATGATAACAAGATTGAACTTGAAGAAACACCACTAAAGGATGTATAATCGTACACATATCTTGGTAGTAATATAGACAAAGTTGGAGGGACAGACAATGCTATAAAAATAAGAATACAAAAAGCAAGAGGCGCTTTCATTGCATTGGGAAACATATGGAGGTCAAAAGAAATCAAGTCCAACACGAAAATAAGAATCTTCAACTCAAATGTCAAGTCAGTCCTATTGTATGGCTCTGAGACATGGAGAGCAACAAAAACAACAACCAAAAAGCTACAGACTTTTATAAACGGGTGCTTGCGTAGAATAGAAGGACTGAAATGGTATGACAAAGTCACAAATGTGGAATTGATGACAAGAACCAGACAAGTGCCATTGGAACAAGAGCTGAGAAGAAGACGCTAGCGATGGATAGGACACACATTGCGGAAACCTGTTGATAGCATTACAAGGCAGTCCTTGTTCTGGAATTCACAGGGAACGAGAGGCAGAGGTAGACCAAAAAACACACGGAGAAGAGAGCTGGATAAAGAGGTGAAAATGATGAGGAAAACATGGAAAGAACTTGAGCGGATGGCACGGGACAGGAAGACTTGGCACGTGTTTGTTGAAGGCCTATGTTCCTCGGGGAGCTAAATGGTATTGATGATTAATGACAGCCTATTACAAATGATAGTAAATATATACATATGATGTCCTCATCATCCACTCCCTGCTCCACTTGGAGTCTGGGTTACCTCTGATTTTGATTCCCTGTGAGAACTAGCACGAAGCAATCGCCAGCGCTTTACTGTGGTGGTTCATGAATAAATCATTTTCACCTGCTGAGGTTGCCAGCCTCTTAAGGACCTGTATAGCCACCAGCAGTTCCATCATGTCAAATTCAAAGTATAAAATATGTTACAACTTACCCCAACTAGTTGCGAACTGTGGACTTCTTGCTCAGTTGAATAGTCTTGGCAACCTGATGCGGATGCCCCGAACACGCGTCTGGGGTATTATTTCTCGTTAGAATTCCTCTGTGACTTTGTGAGTAGGTCCAATAGGAGTCCGGTTTCCGTATTAACAGGTAGATTGTCCTTGCTGTAGTGTTCAGAAGGAGTTCCGATACGTGTTTTGGCCGGTCCTATAAGGTCAGAATCCCAACTCTACTCTTTTCCTGGCTTCAGTTCGAGCTGTCTCTTTGACGATTCTGGAATGCAGTGTGTTGTAGCCTCCGAATTTGCTAGGTTATATTGCAGTTTTCTTGCCCACGCTTCCACCTGGCGTTTCCGACAAAAACGTCCAATCAGAATAAATGTTTATTTCTGACTCTCATATGATCCAATCCATGAGCAGAATGTAGTGGGTCGAGGTGACTGTTATTTTACTTTCCCTCGCGTGTTTTAAAATATCATTTTAAAATTTAAACACATGACCTAACCTCCCATATATGGCCCGATGTCACGAGCTCTGTATTATGAGTGCGTCGTGTGTAGGTGGTAAACAACACTAGGGGTATGAATAACACGACGCCACATGTACAGCTCCATGACATTTTTTAGAACATTCACATAAGTCCTGAACATCAATAATATCGTCACGCATGCATTACATCACACTCAGGCTGACACTGCCTGTAGGACATAACTCTTAACTATACTTCCACGGACTGGCTGACCGTCCATACACTAACAATACACACAACACGTTTCTATGTGCGGAATTCAATCCTCGCACGAATCCATTCACCATACAGGTGTAAATCACTTATCCCAAGTGACTGGCGGAATGCAACATCGCCATATAAATTCTACTTCAATATAGCTACAAGGCGGACAATACTCAACGCCTTACTCCACCGTAGCTCCAAAGGCGGGACCAACTCGTCGCCTTAATATGTTCTCCATGAACATTACCCAAAGTTCCTCCAGAACACTCCTAGGCGGGAAGACGTCGCTTATACAACAATATGTCAGACATAATCACAATATTCATAATAACTATATCATTATCTCAACTGTCACATAATACGAGCACCCAGCTCGATCACAAATCACAGCCCCAAGCACACAGCTCGGCTATCAAGCACAGACTCTCCCTAGTCACATTTGGGTACTCTCTCAGCCAGCCAGACTTGTTCACCAAACACGCTTTCTCCATGCGCACACACAAGTCACAACATGCTAACATGAAGTCAGACATAAACTGAATCGCTGAGTTAAACTTAACAAATATTGACAACCTCAGTGACCCTTACTTCCACTCATTCCATCATCCACCCATGAAACTGCTCTGTGACACCCGATTTCTTCCGTCTCTCTTAGATAACCTTTCAATTACGATTTGTAACCTCACCTGCAGATGGCGTCCTCGCTAATTTGTCTACCCAGACGGGTTTCTCTGTAATAATTACATAGACAATGTCTGGACGAAAGCAAGTTAGTTAATTATCACCTGTACTTTCCTGGTCCCCAGAAGGATAAGCCATGACATTTTGTTGCACACAGACATTTTCTACAGACAACATCTCGCCTTCCTTTTGTATTCTCTGCCACGGTGCCTGAACGCTTTTGTAGCAAACAATGCCACCAGACACGCATGCGTGTCTTCGCGGAAAAATCGACAATCATTTACCGGAAAAAACAAATCTGGTTCAACAACTTAAGCGATTACAATTAATCCTTAAGGATGGTCAATTATATAAAAAATATCGCAGTATGGTCAACAAATCTAAGGCGTGGCGATGGGGCAGGTTTATGTGCGTAAAATGAAGAAATAAATGGATAGTTGCAGAAAGAGAGAAAATGAGAAAAGGCGAACGACCAATTATGTGACAATAAACTTCTCTGGCTTTATTTAATTAGCTAAGCTAGCAGAAGGGATATAATTTTACATTAACTGACACCATGGAGGGGAATAAATAACAAACATGTCTGACATAATTAACTGACACCATGGAAGGGATGAAATAACAACTACTGTAGCGGATGGTTTTATAAGTGTGATGATAGTACTATAGTGCGTTTCAAAAAGATCGGTCGACGATTGACTTCAAATATCTCCATATTCCTTGCACTGATAAACATGATTTTTTGCATGTGGTCTTATATTTTCAATGTCCCAAAGTTTTTATAAAATTCAATGTTGCAGGTAGTGTTCTTTTCTTGCAACGGCTAATTCCTTTGATCTTTTTTAACGAAGTAATTATTTTGTGATGGAAGAAAATAATTTACCGTAAATGAAGGAAGTTGCATATTTTTGGCATAGGCGTCTATACAATTCGAATGTTAGAGGGGTTTGTTAACTGATTACTACGTGAGGTCCTTTATTATTTCTTCGAAATATTTGAGAGAATAATAACGCCTATTCGTTGTAAATGTTACTTTTTATACTAAAACGTGAATGGATGCATGAAGAGGTGAAAGTACTGTGTATGTTAAAAATAGTAGTGAAATCGCGGAGATAGAAAGGAAATGAATTGGTTTACATATACACATAGATGGAGGAGAAAACATAAAACATATAAGGTATTTACACACTTATTCTGAATCAGACGAGTCTAACATATTGATGACTATTCTCGGCTGAACGAACGACAGTCCATCTTTTTTCCAATAGTCATTTTCCTCTTTTAAGACATGGTCTTCACATTTACACCAATAATCTTTGTCTATCTGCGAGAGGGCGGCATATGTTAGTTCTTTCATATTGCATAGTTTGAAAGTTTTATTTTCTGTCCTTTAACTTTTGCCCAAACGAGTTCAATTGGGTTTAAATGTGAATGGTAAGGTGGCAGTCTCAAACACTTATGACCATGCTGTTGAATCAACTTGTCTATATGGAATATCTTGGTCTTTTGTGATTTCTTAACAAGGGAAAGTAATTCAGGTTTCAGAAACCCCTCGTAAAATGGAATGTCTTCTTTTCTGAGCCAAAGCTTTATAGCATCTTTTGTATTCGAAGATGTCGGGATTTTGTCTTCTTCTGCCACAGCGTTGTGGTATGATGCGTTGTCCATTATCAGACAGGATGGTCTGTCTAGGGACGGAAGAAAAGTATTTTCAATCCACTCTCTAAATATGTTACCGTTCATCGCGGTATGATAGTCCCGGTTGTCCGTATAATTGGAAGTGAAAATAAGTTCAGCATTTTTCACTAGCCCATTATGTCTGCTGCCTGCATGTGCCATTATCAGACGTTGTCCTTTTCCACTGAGTACACATCTTTTAATCGTTCCATCTGATAACTGCCACTCCTTTTCACTTGTGTGGTGAGCATTGATCCAAGTTTCATCCACATACACAATATCATAATCTTGATTATGCATTTCCCGTACTTCACGTAAATATTTACTTCTCATAGATACTAAGTTCGGCTTCTCGCAGATGACGTTTCTTCCACTAGCGTTCCTCAGCAGGTTTGTTTAAACATGTAGTTAGCACGGTACAAGAATACAAACTTAAAGATAAGTTAGTTGGGCAAACTTATGATGGAGCGTCTGTGATGGTAGGTCATTTGGATGGCTTACAAAAAAAGGTTATTGATGTTTACCCAAAAGCGCTCTTTACTCATTGCTGTGCCCATGAATTGAACCTCGTCTTGCAACAAAGTTTGATGAATATCAAAGACTGCAATATTTTTTTTATAACTCTCAATGGTCTTTCTGCATTTTTCTCAAAATCGTCTAAGAGAACAATAGCTCTTCAAGAATTTCTTTCTAAGAAGTTGCCAACTGTAGCATCTACCAGGTGGAACTTCACTTCCAGATTAGTACATACAGTGAACGATCATTGGTTAGAGCTTATTGACTTTTTTGAAAATGTCATTGATTGTTCTTTAGAATGGGATTGATAAAGCGTCATTTGTTGGTCACCACATTGATAAATGGTGATTTTTGTGATATAGCTCGTCCAGTAACAATGTTCTTTAAATGGGTCAGGTTACCGACTGTTGGGGCCCTGACAAGGTGTACTGTTAGATGCGTATATTCTGATGGAATGAGTGAGTGTAAACATCAATAATGAAGACGCGAATGGATGACAGTTCTACAGATACACAGGACACCCACTCCAATCACATGTAGAAGTCAAGGATGGCTGGAACTACTGTGGTCGTTTCATACTGTTTAATTGGACGCACACACTTGGACAGTACGGGTATAGTTACAGGAAAACAGGTCGACATGTATCATCATACTGTTGATCAATGGTCTACAATCTTAAGTTGTCATTCATGAAGAAGAACATTACAATGAAACGTCCGTAGACAAGCACTTAGATTTCCACTGTTTATAAATATAATCATCAGGCCTTACTGGCTGATCATGTCAATTAATAAATAATGTTCAAGCATGACTCCTAGACAGAACCTCTTTTCTAGCGAAGATTCCTTTAGGTAAAATTCAGCAAATATTTCAAGAGACAATGTTAACCCATTAGTATTGGGTTTTCTTTATAACTGTGATCTCTCAATCATCACCTGATAATAAGGGGGCATCCCTGTTCTCTGATCGATGATCGACAAAAAATATTGGATCCAAAATGGCTTCTGGTTCCCTTGAGCATCGCTCACTATACAGATGCATAGTAAAGCTTCAATATAAGCTTTGTTCATGAACACAAATGTTTCTACAAGAATCAGCATATTCTTTCATCATAACTGCTGCATACAATCATATTCAGTGCTGCTAGGTAACATGTCATCCCGACATGTTGCTATAAATAATCATCATGCAGGCGTCTGCCCATCTAAGCCTAGGAAGAAAGAGTTCAGCAAAAAGTTCTTTTACCTTGGCATGGGAAATACACTAGCAGAACACATACGCCATCTCCTGGCGTTACAGAATAAACACTGGGGAACTCATAGACTTAATAATCATCTCAAAAACTATCTTCTTCCCCATAATAGATCACAGCGATCAACAGACTTCGGACTGGTCCGACATGGCATTCACCAGGCTCTATCATCACGGAAGACACCTTTCGTCACAGAAACACGGTTTGCAGCTTTAAAGAAACTTGAGTATTTCCACCTTCTTTATTGTAGTGGTTTTTGATGGTACTGTATGGTTGTTGTGTTACCTAGTGTAATGTATGAGGTCAGCTGTGAAGGCTCCTGAGATAAATGTAGATGAGAATTACAGAAGGCCCTTCGTACTACCACTTACGACCTCAAACATATCTTTTTTACTAATATGAATGTAGCTACGTTAAAAGTCTAGGGTACTGAAATGTAATGTGTTGTAGTAGAATATACAAACACACACAGATAATTAATAAGTGTAATAATATTAATTAAATTCTATAACACACTGAACTAACTCAGGCTATTTTAGTTTAAATATTAAAATTTTCTTTAAATTTATTTGTTCTGAACCAATGTTTTAGTTGGTCAGAACATATGAAATGTTATGGAGTTATAAATGGAATGCATAAATAGATGGCATAATAAAATGGAATGTGTATACATAAGTATTTTATCAGACTGGTTAATATTAATTATATTTCTAATGTCTCTGGGAAACTATTACTGGATGTGCTGTTGGGGTGGTGTCATCACACCCACTCTGTGACTAGAACAAGCTTTGTCCATTGTTTTATGAACTTTAATAAATGTATCTTTCCCAAAATTCAATATATTTATGAGGGAAATATTTGTAAATTCTTTAGGAGTATGGTGAATCCTCAGCAGGCCACTAAATCACTCATCTTGTCTGCGAAGATCTAATGCTGGATTCCGGTGGCCCACTCCTCTCGGTAGCTAGAATACAATGGTAGACTGCACCGACACACTGTTTGGCTGCACACACATCTGCTTGTGCAATCTTGATTACTTATGTGGCACTACCCTAGTGCCACAACAGAAACTCACAATTCTGAAACAAAATTTGTGCGCTGTGTCAGTAATCTATTTACTGCACCACTCTTACACACAGCACAACACATCAACAATACACAGAATGGGTCAGATCTCTCTGACCACACAGCACCTCTTACCCAGTTGTTTTCATATAGTACTAGTTCCCCAAGACTGCATTGCATCTGAGATATGTTCAATAGTTTCCTGTTATTCAATAAGATAGGTGATATGTTCCCACTGATCTCAACAATAGATCCGCCTTCCATAGTCTTAGTTAGGCGTCCATATATTTTGTTTGTCTCTAGACCCTGAACTTGGGCTGGGGATATAGAGCGAACACTTACTTGTCGTAATCATTTTGTATGATATGGCAGTATCAATCACTCGAGATATTAAAATGTACAAAATAAATACTTTCATTCTTACCAGAATTCAGAACACAGTTAATTGCTAGCAAAACTCAGCTGAGCTGCTGGCTATATGATGGCGTCCCTCTAAATGTATGTACTATCTTCTAGGAACAACACCACAGGCAATAACCACTGTGTCTCTGGACAGTATTATATCAAATGGCAAAAATGCGCATCTCTGTCCCGCTAATATGATTACAATTGCCCAATCACCGACTTCCCCCCTAACTTTTCAAATCTACAACCAAAAGTCAAATTCAGTCAGATCTCAGTCAAGGGTGTATTATTGTCTGTTGGTCCGTCTGTCTCTACTTGTTTTTTCATAAAAAAACACGCTTGGTTCTACATGCAATATCCTACACAAATCTGCCTCCTAAGTTATTTTTAGCCACAATTCTCCACCTTTCCCCTCTTTTACATTACAGCTTGATTTTTGCATTTGCGTGTCTCAAGGCCAAGAATTTGAAGCTTTTTGTGAAAGTTTGCACAACAGTACTGTCGCTGGTCTGATGTGAACAATACAGTCTTTTGTCAATATCTTCCTTGTTATCTATCCGTCTGTTTAATTTAAAGTATATTAGTTCTCTGCTTAAGATGGGCTATCAAACTAGCTAGGTTTTATATTCATAACTCTATTATTAAGAAAAAAACATATTTTTTCTCATGTTTAGTTTTTTTGAAATTTGTTCCAGAACCTTCTCTACGGCGTTTGCCGCTGAATTCAAATAAAGGGACCAAGTATCGAAAAACGTCCAAGAAATGACTGTTGCGAATAAGAGCTAAGGTCTTTTTTTGTCAATTTACTTACATTATGTCAACTAGTGACGTGAATTTTTTTCCTTTTACCACCAATTGCGTCTTTTTAGCCTTGCTAGAATCAAACACGTGTTCAGTCATATTTTTCCTTTTTCGATCTCCGTTTCCCTCCCGTCTACAAAGGGTAAACCGTTTCGACTGCACGTCTAACAAGTTAGTTTGACTGGCGGTGGGAAATGCGGGCATGGGCGAGCATGTCTCCTAGTATCTTACGCATTATTTTTATCCCTACATTTTATCTTTATATTTGGAGATATTTTAACGTTGTATCATGGTAAATTCATCACATTTATGAGCAAAAGTATACCAGTTTCAAGAAAAATTTTCCAGAGGACCTCATCAAAAAATTAAAAGACGTTTATTGAGAAATGTTCGACTATGTAAGAGTGAAGAATGAACTTGTTGTACTTTATTGTTCGGATGAGTTCTGCAACATGTCAGTTCATGAGTTTCTGCAGTTCTTAGTTGAAAATGATCTCAGTTCAGGCTTTAAAGAAGTGTTCAAACTGGCAGAATTGATAATGACAATTCCAGCAACTACTGCTTCTGTAGAAAGATCGTTTTCAGCTTTAGAGCGAATCCACAGTTACCACAGATCTACACAAGGTCAAGATCGACTCTCCAGTCTCAGCCTATTGTCCATTGAAAAGGAACTTTTGAGCAAGGTTAGAATGAAGAATACATTTTAAGATGCTGTAACAGAGAAATTTCTGCAAAAGGAAAGAAGAATAGACCTGATCTTCAAGTGAAACCTGTATGTGAAAATATGGTAGAATCAGAATGTGTGACGTACAGCATCAAATAAACAGACAATGGCAAAAGTCGCATGTAGTTCTAGAGTGTCCCTGACGAGGGACACACAAAGAATAGATATACTACTCCCTCAAGCATGTTGTACAAGGTGACTAATATGATGTCTTACACGGGGATGGCAACCTCAGCATGTCAAACAAGCTGACACTGAAACGACCATTACAAGTGTATGTGACTGTTTGGTGCTTGGTGCAGACTTCATATAAGGCAACAAGCTGCTGTGGTGATCCCATATTATGTAAGGCTTGGTGAAAAGGACAATCCTGATGAGGCTAGCCACCCAATCATGATGAGGCAAGCCACCCAATCATGATGAGGCTAGCCACCCAATCATGATGAGGCAAGCCACCCAATCATGATGAGGCAAGCCACCCAATCATGATGAGGCAAACCACCCAATCATGATGAGGCAAGCCACCCAATCATGATGAAGCTAGCCACCCAATCATGCTGAGGCTAGCCACATAATCATGCATAAAACAAATCGTTACAGAAAACACCACTACAACAGCACGTCAAGGCCAGCGGTACCACGTGATGGCCAGCGGTTACATGCTCCGTAGGGAGCAACAAATAATATGACAAGGGGAAAACAAGTGGCA
The DNA here is from genome assembly GCA_024509875.1 of Oreohelix idahoensis. Taxonomy (NCBI): domain Eukaryota; kingdom Metazoa; phylum Mollusca; class Gastropoda; order Stylommatophora; family Oreohelicidae; genus Oreohelix; species Oreohelix idahoensis. The sequence continues at coordinate 475,346 of JAMPIV010008998.1, forward strand.
CTGTCTGTCTTAATGATGGATATTAATGTCTGTATTAATGATGGATATTAAAGTCTGTCTTAATGATGGATACTAATGTCTGCCTTAATGGTGGATATTAATGTCTGTCTTAATGATGTATATTAATGTCTGTCTTAATGGTGGATATTGATGTCTGTCTTAATGATGGATATTGATGTCTGTCTTAATGGTTGATATTAATGTATGTCTTCGTTGTGGATATTAATGTCTGCCTTAATGATGGATATTGATGTCTGTCTTCGTGGTGGATATTGATGTCAGTCTTAATAATGGATATTAATGTCTGCCGTAATGGTGGATATTGATGTCTGCCGTAATGGTGGATACTGATGTCTGAAGTAATGGTGGATATTGATGTCCGTCTTAATGGTGAAAATTAATGTCTGTCTTACTGGTGGATACTAAGGTCTGTCTTAATGGTGGATACCAATGTATGTATTAATGATGGATATTAATGTCTACCTTAATGATGGATATTAATGTCCGTCTTAATGATGGATATTAATGTCTGGATTAATGGTGGATATTAAAGTCTGTCTTAATGGTGTACATTAATGTCTGTCTTAATGATGGATATTAATGTCTGTCTTAATGGTGGATATTAATTTATGTCTTAATGATGGATATTAAAGTATGTCTTAGTGATGGATATTAATGTCTGCCTTAATGATGGATATTCATGTCTGACTTCATGATGTATATTGATGTCAGCCTTAATGGTGAATATTTATGTCTGCAATAATGGTGGATATTAATGTCTGCCGTAATGGTGGATATTGTTGTCTGCCTTTTTGGTGGATATTGATGTCTGCCTTTGTGTTGGATATTGATGTCTGCCGTAATGGTGGATTTTGATGTCTGTCGCAATGGTGGATACCGATGTCTGCCGTAATGGTAGATATTGATGTCTGCCATAATAGTGGATATTGATGTCTGCCTTAATGATGGATATTGATGACTGCCTTAATGATGGATATTGATGTCTGTCTTAATGGTGTATATTAATGTCTGTATTAATGGTGGATATGAATGTCTGTCTTAATGGTGGATTTTAATGTCTATCTTAATGGTTTATACTGCTGTCCGTCTTAATGATGGATACTGATGTCTAACTTATTGATGGATACCGATGTCCGTCAATGATGGATACTGATGTCCGTATTAATGATGGATAGTGATGCCCGTAGTAATGATGGATATTAACGTCTGTCTCAATGGTGGACATTGACGCCTGCCTTAATAGTGGATATTAATGTCTGTCTTAATAGTGGATATTGATGTCTTTCTTAATGATGGATATTTATGTCTGCCTTAATGATGGGCATTAATGTATGTATTAATGATGGATAGTAATATCTGTCTTACTGGTGGATACTAAGGTCTGTCTTAATGGTGGATACTAATGTATGTCTAAATGATGGATACTGGAGATTGTCTCAATGATGGATACTGATGTCTGTCTTAATGATGGATACTGATGTCTTTCTTAATGGTGGATACTGATGTCTGTCTTAATGATGGATACTGATGTCTGTCTTAATGATGGATACCGATGTCTGTCTTAACGATGAATATTAATGTCTGTCATATTGATGGATATTAATGCCTGTCTTAACGATGGATATTAATGTCTACCTTAATAGTGGATGTTGATGTCTGCCTTAATAGTAGATATTGATGTCTGTCTTAATGGTGGATATTGATGTCTGCCATATTGATGGATATTAATGTCTGCCTTAATTGTGGATATTAATGCCTGTCTTGAAGCTAAATATTAATGTCTGTCTTAATGGTGGATATTAATGTATGCCTTAATAGTGAATACTAATGTCTGCCTTAATGATGGATATTGATGTCTGTCTTAATGATGGATACTGATGTATGTCTTAATGTTGGATACTGATGTCTATCTTAATGATGGAAATTAATGCCAACCTTAATGATGGATATTAATGTCTGTCTTAAATATGTACATTATTGTTTGCCTCAATGATGGATATTAATGCCTGTCTTAGTTATGAATATTAATGTTTGCCTTAATGATGGATTTTGATGTCTGCCTTATTGGTGGATATTGATGTCTGCCTTAATGGTGGATATTGATGTCTGCCTTAATGGTGGATATTGATGTCTGCCTTAATGGTGGATATTGATGTCTGTCTTAATGGTTGATATTGATGTCTGTCACAATGGTGGATATTGATGTCAGCCTTAATGATGGAGATTGAAGTCTGCCTTAATGGTGGATATTGATGTCAGTATTAATGGTGGATATTGATTTATGCCGTAATGGTGGATATTGATGTCTGCCATAATGGTGGATATTGATGTCTGCCATAATGATGTCTGCCTTAATGGTGGATATTGATGCCTGCCTTACTGATGGATATCGATGTCTCATTTAATGATGGATATTGATGTCTGCCTTATTGGTGGATATTGATATATGTCTTAATGGTGGATATTAGTGTCGACCTTAATAGTAAATATTGACGACTGCCTTAATGATGGATATTGATGTCTGTCTTAATGGTTTATATTAATGTATGTCTTAATTGTGGATACTTATGTCCGTCTTAATGATGGATACTGATGTCCATCTTAATGATGGATACTGACGTCTGTCTTAATGATGGATACTGATGGCTGTCGTAATGATGGATATTGATGTATGTAGTAATGATGGATATAAATGTATATAGTAATGATGGATATTAATGTCTGTCTTAAGGGTGGATATTAATGTCTGCATTAATAGTGGGTATTGATGTCTGCCTCAATAGTGGATATTGTTGTCTGCCGTAATAGTTGATATTGATGTCTGTCTTAATGGTGGATATTGATGTCTGCCTTAATGATTGATATTAATGTCTGCCTTAATGATGAATATTAATGTCTGTCTTAATGATGGATACTGATGTCTGTCTTAATGATGGATACTGATGTCTGTCTTAATGGTGGATACTGATGTCTGTCTTAATGGTGGATACTGATGCCCGCCTTAATAGTGGATATTTATGTCTGATTAAATGGTGGATATTGAAGTCTGTCTTAAAGTGGATATTGTTGTCTGCCTTAATGATAGATATTAATGTCTGTCTTAATGGTGAATATTAATGGCCGTCTTAATGGTGGATACTAATGTGATCTGTTAGAGTTTTGCTACTCTTTGGTTTACATGTGTCAGGTATTATTGTCCAGCAGTGAAATGGTCACAGTGATCATAATGTATGACCAAAGTATGTTACTAATGTTTGCTATGTCCTTCAGTTGTCACTGACTGACCACAGCTGACCTTCTCGTGCTCTTTGCCAAAGTAATCATACAGCTGCATTTCTCAAACTTTTCGGTCTTAGGACCCCTTTACACTCCCCCCCCCCCCCCCCCCCCCCCCCCAAAAAAAAAATAAAATAAAATAAAATAAAATAAAAATTTCTAAATACATTTCTATTTACACGAATTCGAAGTTATATATACATATTATTCCCTTTCTTGAGGGCCTCAAAGAGCTTTTGTTTATGTGGGTTATATCTATCGATATTTACCGTATTAGAAAATGTTTAGTTATACACTAAAGCTGATTCCGTACGTAATTATTTTCAGCTCTGGACGGAATTATTTTTAAGCCCCAAAAATTTACACATACATAATTTACGTTTACTGACAATGTGTGTCTAATCATGGGTTATGTATAACATATTATATATCAAATTAAAGTACATTGGATGAACAATATAAATCCTTATGCCTTTCTAGCTAATTTTATGTTATGTTTATGTTATAACAGATAACATGTGCACGGAAAAAAAGATAACTTGAAATTTTGAACAAAAATTTTCGACTTACGTAAGGCTTGTAACATAAATTGTTATCACAATACAGTTTCACTGCTCTCTTTGTGCAGGTAATCCATTTAGAAACACAGAAAAAGTAAGAAATTTATGGTTGATCACACAGTTTGTTCACTGTTCACATATTAGTAACATATCCTGTGTGTTTTTCGGCCATTATGGCGATACGACAAAACACGATTAAAGATGAAGATAAATGTGAAAAAATCCGTCCAAACGCAAATAAAAGACGTTGAAGCTTGTTGAAATTTGCCCAGTTTTGTGTTTACTTCCGTTCGAGATAAATTCCGGGCAGTATAAAATATCAGAATAGAAAGAAACAATGAAATAAATCAGCGTCTTTTAAAAGATCTTACGTCTACAGCGTTCGGCCTTTGCATCTATTATAAGATCTTGCGTACGGAATCAGTTCTAAACCTACTACTTTAGAAACTTATAGAAAACAAAAGAATACACAAGCATACATGCAATTAGCCGTCTCAGCGATGACGTCATGTAGCCTCTGGAAAACCCAACTGTACACTCGTGAGAGAACGAGAGTGAAAACGGCAAATAATGTCTTAGATTATTATGAAAATAGTTCTGACCAAGCGGATTCCCATGAAAGGGTCTCGGGGACAGCCAGGGGTCCTCGGATCACAATTTGAGAAACGCTGTTAGAGAAAACACTACTACATACTCACATAACGTGTTTTGACGCAGGCTATCAGCAAAGGACAACCAAAGAAGAGGGTCCGTGCTTTTTAAAGGAATAAAAGAATGGATAAAAAAAAGTAGAAACAAAAGAAAATCTAACAAATGTTGACTTTGAAGTTCAACAATTGTAGTTCACCAGACATATTCTGATGTTGAGAACCGTAGACAGGTCTGTAACACTTTATCCGAAATCCTTGGGGACACTTTCGTTTCGGAAACCGGAATTTTGTTTTTTGTTTTCAGATGTCACCCTAATCGTTCAAAAAGTAACCAAAATTCGCCCAAAATAGCCCAAGATGTCCAATATGCATTAGACAAATAGTAACAAGTCACCCAAATTGGTCAGAAATCGCCTAAATGTTGATAAAAATTAGTTCATAGAAACTTTCTTCATAATATTTCGATTTTCGGATAAAAGGTTATAGACATGTAAACTGGGTAAAATATATGTAAATAAATGATGTATTGAATTAGAACTGGACAACTGGCTTGCAACAAAATAACTCGGTGGTGACATTATAATAACGCTGCAACCTGACGTCAAAAACAGCTCCAGTTTACACTAAACATACAAAGGTCATTTTCAATGGGCAGTTGATTCTCAAGTTGAACTTTGTCAGTTCATTAAATAAAGGGAGACAATAAAACAAGGGAGATTACACAGAAACATGTGAAAATATATGTAGATATATTTGCAGAAGACCAAGAATTACACTGTATGTTAACACATTATTATTATTTTGAGTAGATATATGAGATAGATCGTTAATTTCACGAGACAGACATATGTGGCTTTATCAGGCAGACACAACAAATAAAGAGACACTGAGAGAGACCATACTATAAATCAAATATATTAAATAACGCCGCTTGCTTTAGTGGCGTAACAGAATCTAGTTTCCTGGTGTACTGTATAGTAAATGGAAATCAGACGTAAAGCATGCTGGACAATATTGGCTTACCTGAAGATGATGAAGGGTTTGATAGCTGACTCTGATGTTTTTGCTGGTGGAGTTGTGAATCTGATGAAAACACATAACTATTAGTTGACTCATTCACAGATAGACCGTTGTTGTGAGAATATGAAGAGGTCAATATGGACGAGTTCGAATATCCAGGTACATCCCTACAAGGGTCACTACAAAACAAGTCTGGGCTGGGATCCACATTTCTTGGCCCATTTCCCGTATCATTGGAAGGTTTCACATTGATTATTCTCTGTTTAATGGTGCCTACATTCTCATTAGCAAATGGAAGAGTATTTGAATCTATACTGGAAGAAGAAGAGTTTGACTCAAAACTAGTTGTTGACTCACTCCGTTTCTCTTTACTGATTATGTTCATGGAATCAGGCTCAGGTGTATGTTCACGATCGCTACCAGGTGAGGAACAGCTGGCAGAAGATATGTGTGGCAACTTCTGCAGCTGGGCTGCTGCCAGGATTTCTGGCAATGTCGTTGTGACTGCTATCTCTGAAGAAGGTTGCTGATGGTGCACTTGCGATTGATTCAGATTTTTCTTCTGTGAAAGATCTGGTTCAACTCCTGTGATAGGGGAAACAATTTTAGTACCAGTGGTGCTTGTGTGAGGCTTGTGATGGTACCCCCTCGGATGATGCAAGCCAAACTCTAGTTTCCCTCTGTCCCGAGAAGACAGAATTCCATAATTGTGTATTTTTGGTGTGATGATGTCCATGGCTATAGGAGGTGGTGGAGGAGGAAAGTCGTCACTATCGGTGGAAACATTGTCTGGAAACTGGTCATCCTCTTGTGTTTTTTTCCCAAACTTTTTTGACAAGCTTTTCACGCAACTGGCGAAAGCTTGGACTTGTGGCTGCTTGTGAGAGCCTGACAATGATGATGGGTTCTGCCCAAAATGCTGAGATGGTAATACAGCTGACTGATTCTTTGGCTGCTGTGTGGTACCCAGGGAATGAGATGTTGGCACTATATGGGCTTTGTGTGAGGGCTGATATGACTGGTGCTGTATGGTGACCAAGGAATGAGATGTGGGTGCCATATGGGCCTTGTGTGGGGACTGACACAATGACTGGTGCTGTGGAAGGTTCTGTTGCTGCTTAGGTCCACTGGTTACCATGTTTCCAAGTGGAGACTTTATGGTTACAGGAGATTTCGGTTGCATATGCTGCTGAGCCATGATATGGGGCTTCAAGAATACTGGCATCTGCTGAGTTCCTTGTGCTGAGGTGGGTGAGTGCGGGTGCATAACAGATGTTGGTAGAATGACCAGCTTCTGTGGAAGTGGTTTGGGAGACTTGGGTGTCTGAGAAACAAGACGTGTCGGTGAATGTTGTTGTGGCTGAGGATGTTCCACGTAGTGTAGCTGATGCTTGCTGGCCGTAGCTGGAGGCATGGACTTATGGATTTTCTGCATGACCGGGGGAGGCTGCTGCTTCGGGGCTATGATGTGTGTGGGTCGTGGGTGAACAGATGCGGCAGTGGTAATAACAGCTGGAGCAACAGGGCTCTTAAGTGGAGAAGCTGGTGTGTTTTCTGAAATGGTCTCTGCACGAATAGAGTGAGTGCGTATGGGTGGGGGTGGAGGTATCTTCTTCCCCCTCTTCCCACCTGGAGATAGATCACTAGCAGCACTAACATGCAGTGGCCCAGCTACACCACCAAAAAGTGAAGTGGACGGCTTGGGCATGATTACAGGCTTGGGAGATTTCTGTGATGGGGAGATCTGAGGCATATCATAAATATGTTCGCCAGTGTCTACTCTCAGAGTAATATTGCTATTGCTATTTATGCCAGATTTCTGGGTGTAAATGTTTGCTCCAAGCTTGTTGCCATCAGTATTAGTGTCATGCTCATTTCTCTGTGACTCAGACTTGGCTGAAACATTTGCAACAGGTTTTCGTCTATCCACAAAACTGACACCAGTGACAGAGTAACCACCACTGTCAGCATCAGAACTTCTTGAACCAGCGTTCTCCAGAAACATTTCATTGTCTGATGTTCTTCCCGGAGAACCCTGAAACGACTGATACATAAGTTGCCCATCTGTCTCTCTTTTGTCATCAGAGGAACTTGATCTCATGTTCTTTCTCACTTGAACGGTGATGACATCTGGCTGTAAGCTACTTCCTGTGGAGCTATTACGGTATGGCATTGCTCCTGCCAGACCATTATCATCCTGAGGCAAGGAAATAATTCTTATCTCCGCAACAGATCCAGTGCTACCTCCTCCGATGTTGTAAGTCCCACTACTAGCACTGCTTCCACTGTTACAACTACCAGTAGTACTGATACTATCCCCTGATGGGGATTTCTTGGGTCTTACTCCAGCCATGGCTTCATCGTACACATAAGACGGGATAGATGTAACCTCTCCTTCTGACCACCGCCCAGTAACAGGTGGTGCTGGTGGAGGAGGTTCAAGTAATTCTAGGGAAGCAGTTCTTCCATCCACCAATGGCAGATGCTTGACTCCTGATGTTATTCGCTTCAGTCTGTCAATAGCAAGCATGATTTTTTTTTGATGACCTGGAACAAAAAGTACAAATAATTTTAAAGGCAGTTAAATTACTGCATCACTAAGATAACTGTCACAGTTGATGAGCTGTGCCAGGTAAGAAAAAAACCAAAGACATACCACAACAACAACAACAGTACAGAGGCAGATGATGATATAGCATGAAATGTAACAGGTTTATTTGGGCTACTACAGATTTTCTTCAGGTACATCACCAGGTAAAAGGAAACAGGGCAGAAAGAAAAATTGATTGTGTACATAAAATAATGAATTAGGGATGCACTAAAGTTCAAATCAAATGCAAAAGTAGTTATAATTTGAATGACTTTGATAAATCCTAAATCTCAGATACTTTCCCACATTTCTCATGATTTCCGACGTGGAACCTAGATATTTCAAAAACAAAATCTTAACTTGTGGCAAGGTGTACAGTTGAAGTTAACAGCACCCACGGGGCACCAGTAACTTGAAGGCATGTCAGCTTATTTTGTGTTCCTGTGCCCACTGACACAGCAGCTCTATTGACATCATCAAGTCAGCACTATTAATAGACTGATTTAGGTTACTAATGCCATTTATTTATTTAGATTTCTTCAAGAGTTTTTAACAAGTGGTTTGTCAACAATTATTGTTTTTACTCACTCGCCTTTTTTTTTTTGCATGGCCCAGAACTAGCTGATTCCAACAGTTTTAGCACGAGATGATTCTTATCCAATAGTTTTAGCACGAGATGATTCTTATCCAACAGCAAACACCTCTAGTCAATATTTCTTCTTGTTGTGGTCAGTGCCCTGTGGAGCATAGGCCTTCATTTAATTCATGCCAAGCTCTTTCTGATTTTCTACACCTTTCTCCAACTTCTGCAGGGTCTCTCAACAGTTTTTGTAACCATTGATTCCAGAACATGTACTGAGTTGTTGTGATGTTATTGGTTGGTTTTAAATTTTCATAATTTATTCATTACTTCTGCTCCCTGTTAAGCATAAGTCTTGAAGCCACAAGTTCAAGGTCGATCACTACAGGAAAAAACCGCCAGTAATGGTGACTCTGGGTGAAATGCTTTCTAAGAAAGTGCTGCCCCCTGATCCTCTTATCAACATTTTAAGAAACCTTGTTTTTATTAGTCTGTTTGTTTGTTTGTTATGTTATTATTGCTTGAAATTTGATTATTGATATGTTTTTATTTCTGCATCTGCAGGTCATGCTCTAGGATGCTGGAATTAAGAAGAGTCCTGCAATCCTGTGCTGTATTTGGTAAATATACAAGTGAACAGAAAATAGCACCTCATTTGATTACCTGGTCGTTGATGTGATGTTTCATGATGTTGTTCCTATGGATGATCAGCAGTACCCTGTGACAGCACACATCACGTACTGACGTAGGGGAGTGAAGTGTTAGAGACTTCTCTACACTAGGTCCAGCTTCAAGAGGCGGGGGTTCTCTCCCTTCCTGCCTTTTGTCTTCCTTGACTCTACAGCAGAGTCAGCTACCTATTTACAACAGGGTAGAGTGCAGCCTGACGTCACCATGTTTTGAACGCAGCACATGTACAGCGAGAGGCCAGTGTTCTAACCACTGTGCCAACTGGACGCTATACTGAATATAACTATTAAATTAAAACAGCTTGTGGGAGCCGCGCTAGCGTAGTGGTTAGAACACCGCTCTGGCGACCGGGTGATACAGGATCAAACCCGGGCGACGGCATTTGAGGATTTTTCGTCGACCGGGATTTGGACTGGATTAACTCGAGACCTGGCGAGGACATTTGAAGGAGTGTCGTCGACCAGGGACTGGCGGCTCCTGAGCCGACCCAGCTGCAATGGGTACCTCCGAAATCGGCGAGTATTTGCCTGAATGGCGAGGGACACCTGTCTCTGTACAAGAAATAAAGGGATACTCACGTAAAATCAATGTCAGGTTAAACATAAATAATAACCTGAGATTTCGCCTCGAGTATTAGCGGGCGTACGAAAAAAAAAAAAAAAAAAAAAAAAAAAAAACAGCTTGTGACTGGCTGCATATGTCTGCTCAGTTGTCTTATACAGAACGTCGATGACGTTGGCAGGAGTGACGTTATGTAACATTTATTGTCGGTCTGTATTCCGTAATCAGTAACTGTAACCATTAAGCTGACATGATAGTGCCAGTAAGGTCTCAGTCCCTTCTCCCAGCTGCTTGTTCTCTGTTGACGTTTCTTTACCATAAAGTAGTAAAAAGTCAGTGTAACACTTCACAACACATCAATTATACAATGATACATCATAAGTTTAAAAGTGTGAATGATTTCAGGATTCACAGATGATGACTTGGTGGTGATTTAAGAGTTGTTCATTCATCACGGTAAATGCTGACCACAGATTCCATTCAATGAATATTTAAAGATAATAAAACACTTGCAGAAGAATCAATCATTTGAAAGAAATCATAGATTGAACAGAAACATGTTACAACTCAAGTAAGGTATTATAATGAAAAGGTGAGCGTCGTCTGTATGACAGGAGTGGTTAGAACACTGGTCTATCGCGGCAAAGGTGCGGGATTCAATTCACGTATTGTCATACTCCAGTCTACACAGCTATAAATGGGTACCTGAAATTGCTCTTTAGTTAGGAAGAAAAAGACGACGAGGAAGAGAACTGGTCACCCCCACCTCTCGATGCTGGGCCAAGAATAGACAAGTCTCTAACACTTCACTCCCCTATGGCAATATCTGCTATGGTACTACCTTGACCTTTCTAATGAGAAGGTGCAGGTATTTTGTTGCTATTGATTTGCTCTATCTGATGACAACTACCTCGGTTAAAAGGAGCAGGTATTTTGTCGCTATTGATTATGACAACTACCTCGGTTAAAAGGAAAGAAGCAAGAAAAGGTGCAGGTATTTTGTCGCTTTTGATTTTGCTCTATCTGATGACAACTACCTCGGTTAAAAGGAGCAGGTATTTTGTCGCTATTGATTATGACAACTCATCATCATCTCAGCCCGTAACCCGTCATGGGTCGTAGGGGTGCCATGGTGGAAGCATCAGCAGACAGGGTCCTCCACTGCTCTCTATCCTCAGCAATGCGTACAAGTGTGGAAAAACCGTGTCCTGCCCATTCTTTGATGTTATCAGCCCAGGATTTTCTCTGCCTTCCTCTTCTCCGTTTACCTTCGACTGTCCCCTGAAGGATCGTTTTCGAAAGGGAGTCATGACGAGTTACATGCCCAAACCAGGCAAGCTTTCGATGTTTCACTATTGACAAAAGTGGTTCTTGGTGGCCTGCATAGGTGTTTATCTTCTCTCTAACATAGACATTTGTTTTGTGCTCTTTATAGCAAATGCGCAAAATTCTTCTATAACATTTATGCTCGAAAGCCTGAATCCTTCGCTCCGTATCTGCAGTGAGTGTCCAGCTCTCACACCCATACAAGAGAATAGATAATACAAGTGATTTGTATAATTTGATCTTCACAGGAAAACTGATGTTACTTTTCCAGATCACATTCAACTTTGTCATGGCAGCTGAGGCCATCTCAAGTCTTGTCTTGATTTCTTTACTTGATCTTCCATCACTACATATAGTGGACCCGAGATATTTAAAGGTGTTAACTTCTTCTAACGTTTGCCCATTTAACGTAATGTTGGTCGGAACATGTTTCTTATGGCTATTCACCAATATCTTGCTTTTTTCTATATTAATTTCCATCCCATACGTTCTTGTTACTTTCTCCAGTCTAGAGGTAAGGTCTTGAAGTTCTGATTCTGATCCAGCTATCAGATCAATATCATCAGCAAAACGTAGGTTGCACAGAGGTCGGCCTCCAATCGATATGGTTGATTTATAATCGTAGAGAGCCTCCTGCATAATATGTTCTAGATAAATATTAAAGAGCACTGGGGACAGGATACATCCCTGCCGAACTCCTACAGTTGTTTTGAAAAATTCTCCAATGTCGTTGCTTGCAAAAACAGCACTGCTTGCGTCCTTGTATAGTGCTTCAATGATATCTATGATGTTGGTATCAAAATTGAATTTTCTCATTACTTGCCATAAGCCTTCATGCCAGACTCGATCGAAGGCTTTTGTGAAATCGATGAAGTTATGGTATAAATCGTGTTGATGTTGGAGATGTTTTTCGATAAGTACTCTAATATTGAAGATTTGTTCTGAGGTACTTCTTTTTGGTCTAAAGCCAGCCTGTTCCTCTGACAAGATTTCTTCTGATTTCTGTTTTATTCTGTTCAAAAGTATCCTTAACATCACCTTACTTGGATGACTAATAAGGCTAATGGTTCTGTAGTTCTTGCACATTTTTAGATTTCCTTTCTTTGGAAGCGGTATTACTAATGACTGCGTCCATTCTTTTGGCCATTTTTTTGTACTCCATATCTTCTGGCAAATTGTTGTCATGATTTTTACTATATCTGGTCCTCCATATTTCAAGAGCTCTGCTGGGATATTATCCACACCCGGTGACTTCCCTCCTTTCATCGAACATATAGCCTCTTCCACTTCTTCCCGTAATATTGCTGCATTTCCGAGTTCCCTGTTTTCGCACTTAATGTTGTTTAATATGCCTAAGTCAGTGTCAAGTTTACAGTTATATAATTCTTTACAATATTCTGTCCACCTTCTCATTACAGCTGTTTTTTTCATTGAGCAGAGCCCCATTGCTATCTTCTATGACAGTTACCCTGGGCTGTTGGGGTTTTGATAGTTTTCTTAATGTGTCAAAAGCTGCCTTGCTGTTACCTTTTATTAGCCCCGTATTAATGGACTCACATTGATCAGCTACCCATTTTTCTTTGGCCTGTTTCATTTTCTTCCTAATATTTTTATTCACCATACTGTATTGCCATGCTGCTTCAGGAACCTCTTTCTTAACCTTTTTCATTTCCCGCCGTGTATCACATGACAACTACCTCGGTTAAAAGGAAAGAAGCAAGAAAAGGTGCAGGTATTTTGTCGCTTTTGATTTTGCTCTATCTGATGACAACTACCTCGGTTAAAAGGAGCAGGTATTTTGTCGCTATTGATTATGACAACTACCTCGGTTAAAAGGAAAGAAGCAAGAAAAGGTGCAGGTATTTTGTCGCTTTTGATTTTGCTCTATCTGATGACAACTACCTCGGTTAAAAGGAGCAGGTATTTTGTCGCTATTGATTATGACAACTACCTCGGTTAAAAGGAAAGAAGCAAGAAAAGGTGCAGGTATTTTGTCGCTTTTGATTTTGCTCTATCTGATGACAACTACCTCGGTTAAAAGGAGCAGGTATTTTGTCGCTATTGATTATGACAACTACCTCGGTTAAAAGGAAAGAAGCAAGAAAAGGTGCAGGTATTTTGTCGCTTTTGATTTTGCTCTATCTGATGACAACTACCTCGGTTAAAAGGAGCAGGTATTTTGTCGCTATTGATTATGACAACTACCTCGGTTAAAAGGAAAGAAGCAAGAAAAGGTGCAGGTATTTTGTCACTATTGATTTGTTTATCTGATGACAACTACCTCGGTTAAAAGGTGCAGGTATTTTATTGCTATTGATTTTGACAACTACCTCGGTTAAAAGGAAAGAAGCAAGAAAAGAAAATAAAGACAACGTATGGATTATTGCATAGTGTGGACTTCACAGGAAGTGGCGGGACCGTTGGGGCAGCGCCTTAGGACAGGAAGCAGCAGGGTCATCGGGGGAGGAAGTGATGGGGTCTAGGGACATGTGTCATGGGATTGTCTCCCCTGCGGCACAGTAGTGGTCAAACAATGTCCAGACTTAGAATATATTCAATATAACGATGTGGGTCATCAATGGTGTCAACCTTCGCTCAAGATTACCCTTGGCCGAGTTATAAATAAAGGTATGATGCTTCTACTGCAGGGTGCCTGACAGGAACTTTAAGAAACCAAGTATAACAACTTAGACCATCTAAGCTGTCATGAACTTTTTATCTTCCTGCCCCTTCTGTGAGGAAAATAAATATGCTCATATTGTCTGAGCCCCAATCTGAAATAATTTAATAAAATTTTAATCTAATAGCTCCTTATGCTTATGTATTTAAAACAATATATGAGTCATACGGGTGCAGTCATACAATTCACTGTATAGTGATTACTAAAACTATAGCTTTAGAGTTATAGATAAACAGGTTTAATAATCACTTAGAGTTTAACAAGATTTAAAATAATAACTTGGCTTAGAATAATGAAGCAATGATATTTATCATCATCGGATAATTTATATTGTGGTGGAAAACTTGTGAAATGTTCACTGATTTCGCTTGTTTGCTACTTAGCTTCCAGTGTGGAGTCGGTTGCCGTCTGCTTCAGCCGCTGTTGGTTCTCACCGATGCTTTGGACTGTACGTCTTGTCAATAGTTAAAAATTGTAGCAGCAGCACGTCTTTTGCACAAGATCGAGGTAACTGAGTAGGTTGTCAAGTCAAGCATCTTCAAGACCCATCTGATGAGGTGTCTAGCATCGACTGCTGGCAACGTGTACCATAAAGTTGATGTTGGGTTCCAACACTGTTGGTAACTTGAACCACAGACCTGCTATCGGGTGAAGTAATACACAGGCTTGATGCACAAAATGGCCGTAATTTACTGCAACTAGTTTAAGATGCAGTAATCCCTCAGATAGATGAAGTTACAGTGTACTGAATCCTTCTACCGTATCCACTTGAGGAGGGTACTAAGGATTGGGCTTTCAGTATTATTATGGGAGTTTTACGCTCTCTAATATTAGCAGCTACTCCTAATCCTGGGCCGATCCTATTGAGTGTTCTGGTTACAAGCTCTTATTTTGGCTGTCTGTGATCTCTCCTTGACAAAATTGAAAGTAAGTGATGTAGTCTTACAAGGCGCTAGGTTATAACGAACATTTTCACACACGCACCCAGATTGTTACGCTGAGGAAAGGTTCAATCAGGAACAGTCTATCTTAGCATTTTCATGCCAAACCAGCCATCATTCAGGCGTCTGATATTGGTAGTGGTTTATCCCTCATCCCTCTTATGCAGAACATTCTATATAACACCATAAGATGTTGTTTTCAAACTCCATTACCCTATAAGGTCTTGCTACTTCCATGGATATCTATCATTTTTACAACTCAATACTTCATAGATATATCGTTGATAATATCTTCCAAGACGTTACTTTTTTGTAATTATTTTATCACAAGTAGGTCTGGGTGGCAGCGATTATGTAGCTTTCCATGCTCCAAAATCACATTTGTTATCTTATTGTCTGTGTCTTAATCCTTAACCATATTGATATCTTCCAAAATGTCATATGCGAACTGACAACCTATCTCCCAATACCATCTGCACATTCATATTGAAACCTGTGAACAATATGGCTTGTGTATCTTCCCAGACAAAATGTCTAGGTTAACATTTTGAATGTCGCTCAGTGTAGACTTTTACTCCGTCTGGAGTGGCGATAAGCGAAAAGACAATGTGGCAAGTTCGCTCTGCACAAACATAAGTCAATGTTGCTTCAAAAATAGGCCAAGCGATCAGATAAAATTAAGGGAGGGACAAATAAGACAAAATATGATAAGAAAACATTGAACTATGAAGGTGAAAACAATGTCAAGGAGCGTGTGTGAAAAAAGAAAAGGAATGGCACAGAAAAAAGATAAAGGATGGCACAGGAAAATGTAACGGTCGAAGATTGACTCGTCGCAACATGAAGTGATAGGGCTCAGGGAGAGGAAGTGGCAGGACCTTTGGATTGAAAGTAGCAGAGCCGTCGGGGGAAATAGTGACACAGCAAGCGTCCCAGTGGCAGGGGAAAACGAAGGAAAAAAAACCCCATATTATTCAAACTAAAATCGCTCAGCACAGTAGCCATGAGGTCTATTCAATGGCCAGAGTTTATCTATGCCACTACACACTACACTGCACGCACCATTGGTGCTGAAGTTGACCCGGATTAACTGTGATGACCCGAACAAGACAAGTTAAAATAGAGGACAACTTGCCAGTGCTATTAACCTGAACCACCTGTGTCTGCCCTTTGAAAATGCCATGTCAGTTTACAGCACTGCCCGAGGGAGTCTGCTGCTTTCATCTATTACAGTTATATACGTACTCGTATGCAGAAATTACAACCCAGACATGAGTCACAGGACGATATACAGGCCCCATGTGACCTTAATCAGAATTAAGTATCCCGAACAAGTCAAGTTCTGTAATCAATTACCGTTTCCCGCCACATGCAGCGATATGATGGAGTTTCCCGGGGGTTACCTCCGGAGAGGCACAATCTGAGGTGTAGACCTCGGCTACTGATGACAGTTGTTAAAACAACTCAAGAGAGGTATTGAGTCAAGTTTTACAAGTGAACAATACACGAAACGTTTCGGGATTAGCCTTCGTCAGCAATAGTTTCAAACAGGAAACAACGATGAGATTTTAAAAATGTCAAAAGCATATAACAAAATACTGACAGGGACACGTGGACAGCACAGTAATTAATTAACGGAACAAAAAATACAATAATGAAATATCAAAACTTGAATAATATAATGTTTTACAGAGAGGAAATAACAATAAGAAAGAAAGATCTGTTAACAGCAAATAACAAAGAACTAGCAGGGGCGTGTGGAGAACACAATAAGTAACTAACAAATAAAAATACTATACAATAATGACATACCAAAGCCAGGAAACTAACTGCAGTAACATAGACTACAAGATCAAATACAAATATAGGGATAATTTCCCCACCATGTCCTGCCATATGCCAGCGTTCTGAATGTGTTGAACGCATGCTGTTTTTTCGTGCGTACAGTTTTTGAACGTAGAATAAATAAAGGTGCGACCAAGAACGGCGTTTGAAAACTGTCGTAAAGATCATAGAAATATGTATGAATTATTACAGCAAAGATCATCTCAATAATATTGAGATTCAATTAAACGCTGACATGGCCGCCCCCAGGGTATTATACAACACGAGAGATGGATTCCGATAGCCTGCCTTCTTGAACAGCGGAGTAGACGAAAGTTTATCTATGTGACCCAGTGAGAAGGAAGAAGTCCGTGTTATCTGGTTACCATGACCAGTAGATACGTATCAATATACACAGGAGGTTACACCCAGAAAATATGCCAGTAACCACCTCCTTAAGTTTCCAGTTGGGCCAGACGGGAGCACCATTTTCGCAGAACACTGCATGTCTTCACTCACAACATCAGATATATTAAATGTCTTTCTCGCAGGTTAAAGTCTCCTCACAAAAATAGATAAAAAACTTAAAATCACTAAAACGTATGATCAAAATTACACATCAATAAACGTATGATCAATATTACACATCAATAAACGTATGATCTATATTACACATCAATAAACGTATGATCAATATTACACATCAATAAACGTATGATCTATATTACACATCAATAAACGTATGATCAATATTACACATCAATAAACGTATGATCAATATTACACATCAATAAACGTATGATCTATATTAATAATAATAATAATTCTGCCTATATTACACATCAATAAACGTACGATCAATATTACACATCAATAAACGTCTGATCTATATTACACATCAATAAACGTATAATCTATATTACACATCAATAAACGTCTGATCAATATTACACATCAATAAACGTATGATCAATATTACACACCAATAAACGTATGATCAATATTACATATCAATAAACGTATGATCAATATTACACATCAATAAACGTATGGACACAGTATTTTAAGGTCTTTGTCTTGTGTGGACTGGCCTATACTGTATAATAGGGGAACAACAGAAGTGATTGCGTCATTAATAGGCTGAACTGCCCATGGTAAACTTCCGGTGTTATGTCTTGCGATTTGCACTAATGACCTGTCATCGAAGCATCATTTTTGGTGATGCGTAGATGGAAGGGAGGATAGTGTGATTCGCTTGCATAGCTAGGCGGGGTTGTCGCACGGAAGGTCCAGGGTTCGAATCCTGGGTAAGCCACTCATGTCTGTTGTTTTTCTGTTGTCTAGTGTTCTACTTCTTTATTTCCTACGAGTGCCTGATAACATACCTTTATGTTTGTCTCATATTAATTTATAGTAAGCATGAGTCAGTGCATTAGTATGCGCTTACAGCTGTGGTGTGCAATTTGTTTTGCACCAAAAGGTTGTCGGCACCGTGCAGAACTCCATATTAGTCGCACTGTAAAGATATTACACATACAGCATTCAAACAAAAAGATTTTAAAAAAAAAGCACAAAAAAAAAGAAAAAAATTTGGCCGTGCTATATCACTGCGCTTAACATGTACATAGAAATCCAGATTTTGGCAAAAACGGTAAGCCAATTTATGTAACAGCTCACGGCAGAATAATTACTTAACAGTTTTTTTCCCCCTATCGAAAATCAGCTTTGAACAAACTGTATATCACCAGCGTAATTTCTCAACTTCTTGATGCAGAAAAACCTGCAGCTAGAACTAAACGCCAGGACACGGAGATGCCTATTTGCCTTCACATTTCAGCTCTATAAAGATAACGGCCAGCGATTACGCCAGTTCAGATAAAGGATCCGGGAACTTAAGACCCCTCTTTCTCCTCCCTCCCACAAGAGGAACCCTTCATCTTGCAAGGAGCGTGAGCACTTTAACGAAAATCTGATAAAGTCAATGTCGATTGCATTTATCAAACCCACGCATGCACGCATCTGTCAATGCAATGCATCGCATGACCTTTCAAACCGGTTATTTTCTTGTTATAAAAAACAAAACAACTCATGAGAATACCTGTATAAAAAATGATAAAGATATTCCCATAAGAGATACTGCCGTAGGGTAATGATGAGATGTTGATCACCACATGAGATACTGCCGTAGGGTAATGATGAAATGTTGATCACCACATGAGATACTGCCGTAGGGTAATGATGAAATGTTGATCACCATAAGAGATACTGCCGTAGGGTAATGATGAAATGTTGATCACCATAAGAGATACTGCCGTAGGGTAATGGTGAAATGTTGATCACCATAAGAGATACTGCCGTAGGGTAATGATGAAATGTTGATCACCATAAGAGATACTGCCGTAGGGTAATGATGAAATGTTGATCACCATAAGAGATACTGCCGTAGGGTAATGATAAAATGTTGATCACCACATGAGATACTGCCGTAGGGTAATGATGAAATGTTGATCACCATAAGAGATACTGCCGTAGGGTAATGATGAAATGTTGATCACCACATGAGATACTGCCGTAGGGTAATGATGAAATGTTGATCACCACATGAGATACTGCCGTAGGGTAATGATGAAATGTTGATCACCACATGAGATACTGCCGTAGGGTAATGATGAAATGTTGATCACCACATGAGATATTGCCGTAGGGTAATGATGAAATGTTGATCACCACATGAGATACTGCCGTAGGGTAATGATGAAATGTTGATCACCATAAGAGATACTGCCGTAGGGTAATGATGAGATGTTGATCACCATAAGAGATACTGATGTTGATCACCATAAGAGATACTGCCGTAGGGTAATGATGAAATGTTGATCACCACATGAGATACTGCCGTAGGGTAATGATGAAATGTTGATCACCACATGAGATACTGCCGTAGGGTAATGATGAAATGTTGATCACCACATGAGATACTGCCGTAGGGTAATGATGAAATGTTGATCACCACATGAGATACTGCCGTAGGGTAATGATGAAATGTTGATCACCACATGAGATACTGCCGTAGGGTAATGATGAAATGTTGATCACCATAAGAGATACTGCCGTAGGGTAATGATGAAATGTTGATCACCATAAGAGATACTGCCGTAGGGTAATGATGAAATGTTGATCACCATAAGAGATACTGCCGTAGGGTAATGATGAAATGTTGATCACCATAAGAGATACTGCCGTAGGGTAATGATGAAATGTTGATCACCATAAGAGATACTGCCGTAGGGTAATGATGAAATGTTGATCGGGTAATGATGAAATGTTGATCACCATAAGAGATACTGCCGTAGGGTAATGATGAAATGTTGATCACTGATGATGAAATGTTGATCACCATAAGAGATACTGCCGTAGGGTAATGATGAAATGTTGATCACCATAAGAGATACTGCCGTAGGGTAATGATGAAATGTTGATCACCATAAGAGATACTGCCGTAGGGTAATGATGAAATGTTGATCACCATAAGAGATACTGCCGTAGGGTAATGATGAAATGTTGATCACCATAAGAGATACTGCCGTAGGGTAATGATGAAATGTTGATCACCATAAGAGATACTGCCGTAGGGTAATGATGAAATGTTGATCACCACAAGAGATACTGCCGTAGGGTAATGATGAAATGTTGATCACCATAAGAGATACTGCCGTAGGGTAATGATGAAATGTTGATCACCATAAGAGATACTGCCGTAGGGTAATGATGAAATGTTGATCACCATAAGAGATACTGCCGTAGGGTAATGATGAAATGTTGATCACCACAAGAGATACTGCCGTAGGGTAATGATGAAATGTTGATCACCACAAGAGATACTGCCGTGGGGTAATGTAAAATGTTGATGAATATGTAATTGAAATCACCACATGAGATACTGCTGTAGGGTAATGATGAAATGTTGATCACCACATGAGATACTGCCGTAGGGTAATGATGAAATGTTGATCACCACATGAGATACTGCCGTAGGGTAATGATGAAATGTTGATCACCACATGAGATACTGCCGTAGGGTAATGATGAAATGTTGATCACCACATGAGATACTGCCGTAGGGTAATGATGAAATGTTGATCACCACATGAGATACTGCCGTAGGGTAATGATGAAATGTTGATCACCACATGAGATACTGCCGTAGGGTAATGATGAAATGTTGATCACCACATGAGATACTGCCGTAGGGTAATGATGAAATGTTGATCACCATAAGAGATACTGCCGTAGGGTAATGATGAAATGTTGATCACCATAAGAGATACTGCCGTAGGGTAATGATGAAATGTTGATCACCATAAGAGATACTGCCGTAGGGTAATGATGAAATGTTGATCACCATAAGAGATACTGCCGTAGGGTAATGATGAAATGTTGATCACCATAAGAGATACTGCCGTAGGGTAATGATGAAATGTTGATCACCATAAGAGATACTGCCGTAGGGTAATGATGAAATGTTGATCACCATACCAGGTCCAGAATTGGGGTGACCAGTTCCCATCCTCGCTGCCTTTGCCTTCCTTAACTCAAAAGCAGCGCCAGGTACCCACTGCCAGTTGACGTAGACTGGAGAGTGACGCTATCAGATTTCAATCCTACAACCTGGTTAACTGTGCCGCTCTAACCACTTGACCTACCGGACGTTGACCTGTACATGAAAAAGGTCAAGGTTGTTCCATAGCAGATACTGCTGTAGGGGAATGAAGTGTTAGAGACTCCGTTATACTAGGTCCAGCTGGGGGGGTCTAGCTGTCTTTGCCCTCAACAACTCAAAATCAGAGTCATGTACCCATTTACAGCTGGGTAGACTGGAGCGTGACGCCACCGTGTTCCCAATCGTATTATAAATGTGACGTTAGTATGTAACACATATTATGTAATGATGTCTTCTTGACTGAGCCATTCCATTTCCTAACCAGCATTTAATATGAAGAGACCAGGCGATCTGTTAAAGCAAGTTCGTTATAAAAAATTAATATAGTTAAGCTGCAAACACTTTACCGACATACCTGTAACACTTTACCGACATACCTGTCTATTTGAAATATTACCTGGTGACTTTAGCAGCTACCACCTATATTTATGTATTAATTCCAACATTCATAATGATAAGTGGGGTGGGGGGGGGGGGGGGGGGGGGAGAACACGGCTTTCTGTATAGTAGCTAAAATTAACTTCAAGGTTTGATATGACGTCAGCAGAGTTCCAATTAAACGCCCCTTCTGTGTGCCAACCATGTGTTAGCCGTTAGAGGGTTGTCCTGATAGTGTGAAGGGTGGAAAACCGGAGGAGATGTTGGCGGGAATGGAAATATGGAGGGACCAAGGGATGGGGAGAATGAAGGATTATCAATGAGAGGAAGATATGAGAGCGCGTATATGTGTGTGTATGTGTTTGAGCCAGGGATAACAGGCAACGTGAGAAGGCTTAACTGGAAAAGTGTAGGAGCAATAGAGCATGGACAGGAAGGTGTGCACATGAGACAGAGAGTGACAGAAAGAGAGAGAGATAGAAAGAAGCGGAACAGCAACAGGATAAGTGGGGTATACACACACATTAAACACCGCTGACACAGCGTATTATTCCCACACATGCCGGGGGTAAACACATACACACACATTAAACACCGCTGACACAGCGTATTATTCCCACACGTGCCGGGGGTAAACACATACACACAAGTAAATAGAAGGGACACAAATAAGAATCTTATACGTCACTTCTTTGGACGTTACTGGACAAGCTATCTTCTTTGTTTTATTCCACGGATCTAGCTACTTAGATCAGGATTTGTTTCACCCGTTTTATTAATTCCTTTTGCGAGTCGTTGATTATTTAACTTCTTGTTTCGACATTTCTTTCTTTCTGGTTTTGCATTTTTCTTGAGTTATTATTTTTATTTTTTCGCTAATCACCTGTGTTGTTTACTTTTTCATCTGCTTGTTTAACTCTTCTTATCTGTGTTTCTCATCCTCGTGTGTGCTTGCAGTATTTTTCTTTGACCTGTCTATAATTCTTGTCCTTGTCACCTGTTTGTAGCTGTGGCTGACGAAGGGTAAAACTCGAAACGTCCCGTGTTTCATTTGAACCGTTAATTTGTAAAACTGATTTGATACCATTTTATTTTTTAATTTATATATTTAAATAGAAGGACACCCGAGACCTGTGAGTTTTAAATATATATATATATATATTATATGTGTGTGTGTGTGTGTGTGTGTGATAGGGTGGGCGAGAGATGATGATGCTGTTGTGATATGTGATCACTTTCTGGCACACTCGCACCGACCCGAACAACAATAAAACTCTTGATTCTAAGGCAGGTGTTGTATTTATTCATACAACCCATTCAGTGACAAAGAGCAAATAAAGCAAAGACCAAACAAACAAAACACACAGCCAGTGCTCAATTGCTAACCCTGTGCAAACTTCTGCTTGCTCTGGGTGTCTCACATCTTGCCTCTACTGCGAATCTCACCAAACTGACCGCTTCTCCTGCGTCAGACTATTCACATGCCAGCGATGAGTGCTCGCGCAGTCACGTGGGCTGGGGCTTTATTGCGGCCCTCGCGCAGTCACGTAGGCTGGCGTACTCGTTGGAGCGCACATCGAAAATGCATGGGCGTTAAACACATAAATATGACATGAACTTGAGTGGGCCTCTGGGGTGTTTTTATGGCCCTATCACATATCTTCCTCCTGAAGATGTTGTGGTCACCATAAACTACTCTCCGCCGTTGGCCCTGCGCCTGATTCTTTCTGAACGGCGAGGCTTGGGGCTCAGATTCTGTAGGAGGTACCAGCCCGGCTTGTTACCCACTTGGTCGCCATGTTCCTCGTACGTTGTCGGGCTGGCAGTTGCTGTGGTTTGGAAGAGTCGTACCCTCGTGCAATGTCACTGCTTGCGTGTGAGTTCTGCGGTTCAGTGCATGCAGTTGTAGACCTTGGCGGTGGATTGCTTCCAACGTGTTTTACACTCGTTTTCTGTGGACATTGGCTAACATTCCTCACCATCTGCTTAAGATGCGTTTCCTCTTCTGAACATCGATGTGCATTCCCTCCTATCTGCTTAGGACGAGTTTCCTCCCCTAAACGTCGACCAATTTTCTTGGCGCCCTTAGGGTGACAGTTGTCACGGCCATCTCTTGGCTTACACCCTAAAGGCAACCTAGTTGTGGCAGTACGTTTAGGGAAAGAGCTGCTTGAGGGACAGGCGGATATCAAATGTTCTGTGGACTTGCACTTAAAGCATCATTTCGGAAGCGGGCCTTGAGGGCATTTGGCTGCCATGTGGTCTGAAAACTCTCCACAATTGTAGCACCTCAACTTTGTAGGCTTTCTCTGTGCCATGGGTCGCCTCCTACTACCCTTACATTCCTGGCCGCCAACGCCGCATACATAGACTGCTTCCATGCCCTGGACAGATGGTTTGCTATCAAACTCTACTTGCTCGTTCCTTGCCAAACTCCGGAATCCCTTTCTGAAGATCTTGGTCTGATGTACGAATACATCAATACCTCCATCATCTGGCGTAATAAACCCCCATCCCCTGTCGACACTATACCACTTGCAAACCCCTTGTCGCCTTGTCGGTGCAACTGCGTTTGTAGTTACTGTCAGATCACAGCTTTCCTTGTCAACAGCATGACTCTCACCTACAAGAAGGTCTAGTTGAGGTTCTTGCTCACACACCCCTCGCCGTTCTTTGGCTGTTTCCGCAGTTGGCGAGGTGTTTTCTTTCTTTGCACCTCCTTTTGTGCTGGCGAACTGGCCTGTGATAGCTGTGCTAGCTGGGACTTTAGACTAGCTACTTCTTATTTGAGTGCCTCCTCTTCATTGTGAGCTTCTTCACTAGCTATCTGCACTAGTGTATCAGGCTTTTTGCCTTCCCAGAAAACAGCATAGTCCCTAACTTCCCTACATGAGACACCCGGATTCTCAAGGACATATTCCTTCACAAATGACTTACTCAGATCATTTCTCACCTGGGCAACAAAATGATCCATGAGCATGGATGGGTCCGCAAGAGTCAAGTCTTTCTTCACCTGTGTTGTATTCAATCTCAGAAATAATTCGTGCAACAGGTGAGAGAATTGCGTTACTGATAAGCTAGGCCCCTGACTCATGGCATAGAAACCCCTAGTCATCTCACTGACTAGTTGTCGCTCATTGTAGGCTTCTTCCACTATTTCGAATAACTTCTCAGAGCTGGCCTTGGCTCCGCCACGTGACCGTAATTCCCTAGAGACCACTGGTGTAACATTATTCCAGACAATGTCCAACTTATCTTCTACAGTTAGGGGCGCTACCTTCCATGCGGCTTTTGCATCTTTCACAAACTCTTGCCAAGTGGGGCTTGCCTTTTCACCAAATCGCCTTACCTCCGGCACCGTCACGTATATTACCTTCACAGGCGCATTGCTCTGGCCCTCAATTTGCACTACTGATGTACCCATCACTGGTATTGGATCTGCATCCTCGCGCTCCCCTCTGCTCGGAACACGTGTACTCCTCGAAGCCATCTTGCTGCAAGAATGCACTGCTGGGTGTTTACAATATGTGCTCGTTTGCTGTTGGCTCGGTGTCACTGTCTGCCAATCCTGTCGACGACGCCAATTGTGATAGGGTGGGCGAGGGATGATGATGCTGTTGTGATATGTGATCACTTTCTGGCACACTCGCACCGACCCGAACAACAATAAAACTCTTGATTCTAAGGCAGGGGCTGTATTTATTCATACAACCCAATCAGTGACAAAGAGCAAATAACGCAAACACTAAACAAAAAAAAAACACAACAAACAAAACACCCAGCCAGTGCTCCATTGCTAACCCTGTGCAAACTTCTGCTTACTCTGGGTGTCTCACATCTTGCCTCTACTGCGAATCTCACCAAACTGACCGCTTCTCCTGCGTCAGACTTTTTACACGCCAGCTATGAGGGCTCGCGCAGTCACGTGGGCTGGGGCTTTATTGTGGCCCTCGCGCAGTCACGTGGGCTGGCGTACTCGTTGGAGCGCGCACATCAAAAATATATGGGCGTTAAAAACATAAATATGACATGAACTTGAGGGGGCCTCTGGGGTGTTTTTATTATGGCCCCATCACACACACACACACACACACACACACACACACACACACACACACACACACACACACACACACACACACACACATATATATATATATATATATATATAAGGAAAACAGAAAAATGGGAGGTACTTGTAAGAAAGAAATACAAAACAAAAGGAGGGAACTGTACACCAGACCAGTAAGACAAGTAACAGGCACTGTGGGCATCCGATTCAGGAATATCCGAAAGTCGTCATCGCGTAGCTGCAAAAGTAAACATATTACAATACACGACTAGCTAAGCCCTTTAGAAAGTGCAACCACCGGGGTAGTTGTCACGTTATTTTTTTTTAAATAAAACGTTGCCTCATTTTGGCGAAGTGCGCCCCGCTCAACCTAGACATAGGGTCCGT
Organism: Oreohelix idahoensis; assembly: GCA_024509875.1. Taxonomy (NCBI): domain Eukaryota; kingdom Metazoa; phylum Mollusca; class Gastropoda; order Stylommatophora; family Oreohelicidae; genus Oreohelix; species Oreohelix idahoensis. Next base: position 501,622 of record JAMPIV010008998.1, read on the forward strand.
TGGTTATATTAGGGCGCGTGTCCAAATATAAAAGACCTTGCGGCTTATGTTTGACTGTTGTAAAGTTGTGACGATACAACCTATACAGCTATGAGATTTTAGACCCCAACGATTCAGACATTTTAAATAGAAACTATTAGTTGTTAACTTTCCTAAGAATCGAACATAAGTGGCCGAGTCCGGTAAATCGTAGAAGACGTGGGGAGAAGCTGTTTTCATTCTTCTGCTGATTCTGACCAGCGCCATAATAACTTTCTTCACTAATAGTCTATGTACCTTCCTCTCAGGCGTCCCCTTATTCTCTAACTACATACTCTGCTATTGAAAGTTTGTAACTCTAGCTACTTGTGCTGTATTATGACAAGGTTCATTCATTCACTGATGTCATCTCCCTGGAGACCACAGACAAAAAGCGTGGGGCGCTGATTTTGAATGAAATTAACTTCTGCTTTATACGTCATTAGACACTTATGGATAAAATATATCATAAGCGTCCCACGCTTTTTGTCAATTTGATGTTACATTTTTGACTGCAAGCTATAAACTCCTTGAAAAATTTTTTTTGGGTTATTAGTGCATTAAAAGCATGTGTTTAAAATATTTTTATTTATTTTTTATTTACGTGATGAGGTTGCTAGCTCTAAACACAACCTCAAATTTGTCGCCATGTTCAACATGAATGTGGGAGCAGTAATTCTATTATTTCTTTGTCTCACAGAGAACCCATGGGACTACGCTAATTTGAAATAATGAACCCCTGGGACTACGCTAATTTGAAATAATGAACCACCGGGTCTACGCTAATTTGAAATAATGAACCCCTGGGACTACGCTAATTTGAAATAATGAACCCCTGGGACTACGCTAATTTGAAATAATGAACCACCGGGTCTACGCTAATTTGAAATAATGAACCCCGGGACTACGTTAATTTGAAATAATGAACCCCTGGGACTACGCTAATTTGAAATAATGAACCACCGGGTCTACGCTAATTTGAAATAATGAACCCCTGGGACTACGCTAATTTGAAATAATGAACCCCTGGGACTACGCTAATTTGAAATAATGAACCCCTGGGACTACGCTAATTTGAAATAATGAACCACCGGGTCTACGCTAATTTGAAATAATGAACCCCTGGGACTACGCTAATTTGAAATAATGAACCACCGGGTCTACGCTAATTTGAAATAATGAACCCCTGGGACTACGCTAATTTGAAATAATGAACCACCGGGTCTACGCTAATTTGAAATAAGTATGTAACTAAAACAGCACATCGCTTATGTAACACTGAAGTGTGTGTATACATCTAAAACAGAATATGCACTCTCATCTACATTTATATTGTCCGTTTAATGAGAGGCGACTTTGTTCCAACATTTACACGCAATGTAGCGGCAAACACATAACAAGGAAAGCCTTCATGTTTGTGGATGCCTGTTGCTGAAAGTAATATGTGCCGCGTTATCAGCGCCTGAATGTATGATATTAATATTACTGCTAAATCTGGCTCTCGGGTCATTCCCCCGGCCATCAAAGCAGAGTCTGTCATTAACACTGTATCCTGAGATCATATCTGACATAAGCTTCTCTCCTCGACGTTCATTACTGAAGCTGCAACCGGTTTTCTGGTGCAACTGTAAACTGTATGTATGTATGTTTGTTGGTGAACTATGCACATGCATGTATGTGTATGCGTGCTGTCTGTGCGTAGATAAATATGTTTGTACAACAGTGAATGCAGTACAACAATAAAGCTGTAATGCTACAATTGATGTTTTATACCGAGTCATTACTGTAACTTGCCATTTATGTGCAATGTTCTGTTGAACGTCTGACTTTTGACATTCGTATTGAGAAGGAGAATAAGAAGAAAAAGAAGATAGAAGGATAATTAAAAAAAACTGCAACATTATAATAGTAACGCTTCAGTCAACGAATGCCTGGATGTTTAAAAAACTGAAATCGCAGAATTAACAAATATGGAAATAAGGAAATAAAGGGAATGAAAGAGACGGAGATAAAGGCATTGAGAAAGACTGAGATAAAGGGAACGAGGCTGAGATAAACGGAACGAGACTGAGATAAAGGGAATGAGAAAGACTGATACAAAGGGAATGAAACAGATGGAGATAAAGGAATAAGGAAGACTGATATAAAGGGAATGAAATAGACTGAAAAAAAACGGAATTACAAAAATGGACATACAGGGAGTAAAAATGGAGATAAAGGGAATAAAAAAGATGGAAAAAAAGGAAATAAGAAAGATGGAGATAAAGTGAGTAAGAAAGATGGAGATAGGGAATACAAAAAATGGAGATATAGGGAAGGATAAAGATGAAGATAAATGGAATGAGGAAGATGGAGATAAAAGAAACAATAAAGGTGGAGATAAAGGGAATAAAAATGGAGATAAAGGGAGAAAGAAAGATGGAGATATAGAAAATGATAAAGATGGAGATAAAGGGAATGAAGAAGACGGAGATAAAGGAAGTATGAAAGATGGAGATAAAAGAAACAAGAAAGATGGAGATAATGGGAATAAGAAAGATGGAGATAATGGGAATAAGAAAGATGGAGATAAAGGGATGATAAAGATGGAGATAAATGGAATAAGAAAGATGGAGATATAGGGAATGATAACGATGGAGATAAATGGAATAAGACAGATGGAGATAAAGGTAAAGATGTAGATAAAGGGAATATGAAAGATGGAGATAAAGAAAATGATAAAGATGGAGATAAACAGAATTAAGAATGATAGTGATGATAAAGGGAATGAACAAGAAATATCAGCTGTTTTATGACTGACCAATCAGACATACCAAGTTTCCGAATGCCTATTTCCTCCAAATCCTCCCACGTGATGTCCGTGACGTCATCGATGCTATCATATCCCTGACCACACAGAGTGTCCATGTAATCGCCTAATCCCAGCAGGTGTAGCCACTCCATCAGGTCATTCTGATTGGATTTTTTAAAGAATGTAATAATCAGATGAAATGTGTGTTATTAAAAAAAAACAACATAGTCCTATAGCAGATGTCGCCGTAGAGGAGTGAAGTGTTAGAGACTTTACTATTCTAGGCCCTGATTTATCAGGTCACAGTGACCAGAACCCTTCCTCGCTGCCTCTGCCTTTCCCCACCCAAGAGCTGAGTCAGTACCTATTTACAGCTTGGTAGTTTTGCAGCGTGACGTCACCAGGTTCCGATTATGGAACCCGGTAATTCTACCGCATGAAACCAACGTTCAAACCAACAGACTTCTACACCAATTTATCATTACGACAAGTTTTATTTTAAAGAAATTTCTGTTTACACGAATTCGAAGTTACGAGCACCAGATTTTCTGCCAATTCTATTTACGCGCCAATCTTGAAGTTACGCATGTGGGAAATGCAAAAAAAAAAATCTGGACTGAGACAACACTACCAGCCACACTGCTGGATAGCTTGTCATTGTCTGTATTAGTAACAAGAGCTTGTAATATGTTTGTGAGATACGAAGACGCTGGACACACACTCAGGAAATCTGTTGATAACATCACAAGGCAGTCCGTGGTCTAGAACCCCCTAGGGTGGAGGGAGTCCAAGACAAAACAAATAGAGAAGAGAACTGGAGACAGACAGGAAGAAGACACGGACAGATCTTGAGCAGACGGCACGTGAGCACGTGACACAAAGACTTGGCATATGGACGTTCAAGGCCTTAGCCCCAAGGAGCACATACCTTCAACAAACGTATGCCAAGTCTTCCTATCCCGTGCCATCAGCTCAGGATCTTCCTCATTTATTTCACGCCTGTCTCCAGTTCTCTTCTTTAAGTGTCCATCAGTCTTACACTGGGATTCCAGGACTACCTTGTACTACTATCAACAGACTTCTTCAGTGTTTGTCCTAGCCATCACCAGAGTCTCCTTCTCATCTCTTTTTCCCTATTCATACAATCGTAGACTTTTCGAATACTTTATGAGTTCTGATTACATGCGCCCCCCCCCCCTCCCAATAGGATTGTCCTTTCTTATAATATCAACTGTAGGTTCTAATGACGATGTTTGTACTTTTCAACATATTTTATGTCATGTTTATATGTAGTTAATGTTAATATGAGTGTGCTATTTTATTTTACTTTACAACGTTGAATTCCTTGACATTGATATGTAAAATACATATGAGAATAAATGAATTCAGTATGAAATGTGAGAGAAAGGTAGGGCAGAATGTCAGACGGACCTGCGTGCCCAATTCTCAATACTTTGAAAATAAAGTTTGTTCGTTCGTTCGTTCTACTAGCACTTGTCTAGTTCTTGTCACCAGTTCCAGACTGGTAATCAGTCTTACAATGACCTACAGTAAGTCAACAATTTTTGGAAATATTTATAAAATAATTGTTTACGAAATGACCAATGGGTTGTCCACTGCTGAGCTAATGTTGCTTTAAAGAAAAAAATATCCCTCCCCACACACACACATATACACCAGACTTATTACGTCATGTTTTAGACAACAAAGATGTATCAAAACTCCGCCAATGCCGGTCCCAAGCCCGGATGAAAAAGGAGGAGGGCGGCCTGCATGGAGGCCGTAAGGAGGCAGCCCCTCCACCATGCAAAGGCACAACAGGCCAATCACCTGTCTGCTTTAAATCATGATTACTAGCAACACAAGAGAGAAAACCGGACGGATTCTAAAGGCGACGAACTGGAACGGACTACGGACTACGACTTATGGAACTTGGAACACAAGAAGTATAAATGGGAAGGAAGAGGAGCTGGTGGAAGAGATGAGGAAAGCAAAACTAGAAATCCTGGCTATAACGGAAACAAAGAAAAAAGGACAAGGAGTCATGGATCTCGATGGCAACACGCTGCTCTACAGTGGTGTACCCATGTCTGAAAGAGCTAAAGGGGGCGTGGGTTGCATTGTGGCCCAAAATCAAAAAGATAGTATCAAGGGATGGAACTTTGTCTCGGAGCGCATTATGGTTGTTAAACTAAAAGAAGGAGAAACCATAGTCAACCTGGTCATAGTGTATGGGCCAAATGAGGATGAGAGAGCAGAGGTCAAGGAGGAATTCTTCGAGCTGCTTCAAAGGACAGTGGATGACTGCCTAGATGAAGTTATCATGCTCGGAGATTTTAATGCCAGAGTTGGAAATGACCATGCTAGATGGGGTGGAGTTATCGGAAGATATGGAGAAGATACTCTCAATGACAATGGAAAGCGACTCCTTAGATTCTGCAGTGAGCAGAATCTGATCATTACAAATACAAAGTTCCCCCATAAGCGCATACATGCATACACTAGATGTGAACCAACAAAGAATGAGAAGTCAGTGATCGACTATGCCATTGTTCGGAGAAGCTCATTCAAATATGTCCGAGATGCTAGAGTCTGGAGGGGGCAAGAGATTGGAAGTGATCACTACCTGCTAACAATCAAAAGAACAACTGAAAGAGTTGCTCAGCCTAGGAACTGCCCAACATCACGCAAGAAACCAAGTAAACGAGCAGGAGAAATGAGCATTAGGACCTACAAGCTGAGAGAGCCAGAAATTAAGACCAGATATCAGGGGCTTATTGCTGCAGCGGTGAGCAACACAGAAGAACGACCTGATGACTTGGAAACCCTCTGGATTAAATTCAAGGATATCATAAAGACAGCTGCTGCAGAAGCATGCGGTGAAGTCCGACTTGGGAACAAGAGAAAGAGGACACCTTGGTGGACAGAGGAAGTCAAAGAGAAAATAAGAGAGAAGAAAATGGCATGGAAACAATACTTAGGAGCTAAAAAACACAACAGGACAAATGGAAAAATATAGAGAATATGTGACACTCAGAACAGAAGCAAAGAATAAAGTGCTAGCAGCAAAACAGAAGTCCTGGGAAGAATTTGGAGAAAAGCTAGAAAAAGATGCACAAGAAAACCAGAAATTGTTCTATAAGACCCTAAAGAACATGAGGAAGGAAAAACAATGCCCTCTCAAATTTATAAAGGACAAGCAAGGCAAATTGCTTACTGCCCCAAAGGAAGTAATGGGAAGATGGAAAGAATATTTCTCAGAACTCCTGGATGGTGAGCATGGTGAAGCATCAGAAATGATAAACACTAGCACAGAAGAGAAAACCAATGATGGTGAAGATGACATAAAGATGGAAGAACTGAAGGCAGCACTGGAGAAAATCAAGATGGGCAAAGCAGCAGGGCATGATGGTATAACACCAGAAATGGTTAAGTTCATGGGAGCATCAGGCGACCTATTACTCTTAAGGGTTTTACAGGCAGCGTGGTACAACAAGACAATACCAAAGGATTGGGAGATTGCCATCATAACACCAATTTTCAAAAAGGGTGACAATCGACAGTGTGGAAACCATAGAGGCATATCCCTTCTCAGTGTCCCTGGTAAAATCTACTCTAGAATCCTAGAGCAGAGACTCCGACGCCTAGCTGAGCCACAATTGGATGAGGTCCAGTGCGGATTCCGAGCAAACCGAAGTACTCAAGACCTAATCTTCACACTCAGACAGCTGAGTGAAAAGGCCCTTGAGTATAAGAGTGAGATGCATCTTTGTTTCATAGATCTGGAAAAGGCGTTTGACAGGGTCCCGTGGAGCAAACTTTGGGACTGTTTGGCAAGGAAGAATATTCCAGCACCTCTGATTCATGCTATACAGAGCTTCTACAAGTCTTGCAGAAATTATGTGAGGACAGCAAACCATAAGTCGGAAGAGTTCAGGATATATAAATTATTAGGTAAATATAAAGCCTAATAAATACATATAATAAATAAAGGAAGAAGAATGGTAAAGAACAGTGCTGTCACAATGACAGTACTCGAAATCCCCTTGTTTTCTGCTTCATCTGCAAATTGTAACGCTTTCACGTTGATAGTAAAAGCCTACTATATTATTACCCGCGTTCTTCAATGAAACGTGTGCTGTATTTCTTGGAAAAACATTGAGATACCCAGCGGATCAATGACCTAATTTACATATTTCATTCATTCCATTTTATACACGGCGGAACGAACGAACAGATGGACTAAAGGATAAAGAGAGAGGGAGGGCTGAAAATCAGGAACGCATGCAACACGCGTCGCGCGATACACAAATGCTGCCATCACGCGTGTAAGACTACATGCACTAACTTTTTTTCAGACGGACAGTGATAAAATACATTACCCATCCCAGAGTTAGGTTTATAAATCCTGAAAAACTCTTATTAGAAAAGATAACATTAGATGGGTTTACGGTTGAAAACATAACAGTACCCAGACAGCACATCTTCGAAACAGGAGGTAGAAAATACATATTTTGAACGCAGCCACGTAGCTCTTTTAGATTTGGATATTTGGGTTCCTTAGGGCTTGCTGACAAAGAATATGTAAAACGTTACGCAAATAGTCCAGGAATTAATAAATTATACCCAAAATAAAATAGTGGGGATGCCTGACAGCATGGAATCATTTCTGCTCATAAAATTTTTTTATAACGTGTTTGAAAAAAAATCTTACGTTACAGAATTAGCCTACCATGTAAACTCCAAATTGATTGGAGCGCAACAAATGAACGACTAACCACGATTGGTCGGGCTATAAATACTATCTTGGTTGTTAGGGGAGACGGGGGAAGGTAACATTTTTTCAAACACTTGTCGAAACGGGGCCTCATTGGCTAGACTCGCTGATATAATCACTTAGGAGCGTTAGTTCGAAACCACTTGTTTAAATAATCTTGATAAAGCAACAGTGCGTTGAAGCCAGCTCATATTTGTGTTAAATAAAAGCCTGGAACATAAGCAGATGGGAATTTGTGCCAGTATATTGTGCCAGAATTCATTGCTAATCAACGTATCTGTGTTTATTTCCATGAAATTGTGGTAAGCTTGAACCATTCAGTATCTTTTAATGAAAATTGAATGTAAATTGTTAATTTATGCCTGTATATATATATGTGTAGTTCAGTGGCAAACAGGAGATAAAGCCTATAATGCTCCAGCCTGAACAGAGGGTGTCGGAGGGAAGTAAAACGGCATGGAATGGCCAAATAGTACACTGACACCTGGATGATTGATTAGACAGAAATAATGCTGGAAGTGCAGAGGCGTGGTAACCATTAAGGAGGTAAATACTGGTATAAAGTATTTCAGATGAAGCTGACAGTTGGCCTAACGCTCTGAACTCAATGTTTGTGATGTGTTGTGATCAGTGTAAAAGAGAGTATAAGTTAGTTATGAAGTAGAAGGTACATCCTTCTTGATTTCAGGGACCGTGGTCTTGATGGTACTGAGCAGCACCTGGTCAGAGCTTTGCTGAATCCAGAGTCGGACAGCATACTCCTTGGTCTTTTTAGCTATCAGTGAGGTGTCTCCAGAGCCCAGAGGAGAATTCGAGCAGAGGAGTCCTTTCCTGCCGCCATCACTCAAGATAAGCTGATTTGGCCAGCTGAGCTCAACATTATGTCCCCTCATCTTGAAATGACTTAGTAAAAATAACATTCAGAGGGGAATTTAATTGTCTTAATATCAGGAACTGAGAACATCTCCAATACTAGTCCCTAAGACAAACTATTGAAGTCATGATGACAAATACCAACAGAGCTTGAACAAAACAAAACCAGTATTACCTCATATTACTACTACACAACTGACACACATAGGATATTTTTAATAATATATGTCACTACAATATTCATATTGATAAAGTCTGTACATATACTTGTAATTAAAATTGATTGTGATTCCTGGTTCCTTTGTATTTGAATCAGGACACATATACCTTTATGACAAAAATGAATACATATTGTTATTTGAAAAGTTATCAGTGACTCCTTAAGATATTCTCATAGAGTGTTATATGTATGTGAGTGTCACAGTGTTGTCAAGAGTAGTGGATTAAATTAAATTGTTTATCTGTCTGTTGTTGTGACTTACACTTCATCATACACATACCCTAGACACATAACGTAGTCATCACACTATTCCAGAATAATTCTGACTGAGATATATAGATATGTGGTAGCAAGTAAGGTTATCTATAATACACTACTCTTAATAGATATAGATACCTTCACAGCTGATCTCAGTCAGTACACTAAGTCCCCTATAAATATTTATAACATCCCACTTCACCACATATATTGGGGTCTCGCTCTTGGGATTTTGAATCTTTCCCTATTAAAAATATTGGGGGGTAATTCACTTCAGGGAATATAAGAATTAAAAGGTATCCTTGGGTGGAATTAAATAAGGTTGAGCTCACGGTGCCTGTGTTGTCCATTAGATATATTTAGAGATTAAATTGTTGGTTAGACATTGTAGAAATTTACCTGATAGACAATGGCGGACCTGGCCAAGTTTCGATCTGCTGCTGTACAGACTGCAAAAGAGTTAGGATTAGATGGGCAAGTTATGGTTGCCTATGTCACCACGGAATGTGACAAATTTATTGAACGCGAAGAAAGAAGGTTTGAAGCCGAAAGAAGGTTAGAGGCTGAAAGGGAAATTAAGAGGTTGCAGATTGAGGCTGAGGCTAAGAAATTGGAAGCCAAAAGATTAGCTGCAGAAAGAGAAGCCGAGGAAAGAAGACAGGCTGCAGAAAGGGAAGACAAGAAATTAGCTGCAGAAAGGGAAGCAGAAAAGGAGGAGAAGAGATTACAAAGGGAACATGAGTTACGACTAAGGGAGTTTGAGTTTCAAGGCCATGCTCCTGAAAATGGTGCCAGTCCCTTTGCCTCTGATGCTACGGTTACTCAAGGAGCCTCAACCTCAGCTATGAATTTTCATTTAGATCATTTTGTTGAGAAAGACGATGATATAGAGAGCTACCTAAATAGGTATGAGCTATTAGCTACCACGTATGGGTTAGAGAGAGAAAGGTGGAGCTTAAAGTTATCTCAGGGACTTCGTGGGGCAGCTTATGAAGTTTTTGCAAAAATGAGCAGAGGTGATCAGGAAAATTATGACATGCTAAAGCAGGCTCTTTTGTTAAGGTATGAAAAGAATGCAGAATTTTATAGAAAAAAATTTAGGAATGCTAAACTACTGTCAGGTGAAACCTATCACCAGTTCTCTGCACGAATAGAGACATACTTGGAGAAATGGACTTCTCTGGGGAAAACCCAAGATCTTAAGGAAATGGTCCTTATAGAGCAATTAAGAGAGTCCATGGCTCCAGACCTGAGAAAGTTTCTCATGGAACAAGGTGCAGAGAGGCTGGATGAGTTGCTAAATGTTGCTGAAAGGTATCAAGCAGCTCAAGCAGAGGTAACAGGTAATAAAAAGAAACAAGTGGATAACTTTAGGGCACCACAGAACTTTAATAAATTTGATCCTAAGGATCAAAATAAAGGTAAGCACCAATTTGATAGGCCACGGTATGAAAATAAAAATAAATTCCCACAATTCGATGAAAGGAAATATGATGAAAGAAAATCTTTCAACCAAGGAAAAAGGTGGTGTAAAAATTGTAAGATGAACAATCATGACACTGACCATTGTAGAAGGAAACCTCCTCATTTTGCTGCTATGACATCGGGGAAAAAGGAAAAGAAGGGCAAACCTGAAGAATTACAGGAACCATACCACCCCCCAGTGTGTGAAGATGTCATCTGTAATGGTGTCACTATAAGATGTTTATATGATACCGGTTTAGATTACGATTCCGTTGTGAGTTCTCACCTGGTGCAGGCCGATCAATACACCACGGAAACAGTGGAGATTCAAACTGCAACCAAGGATGTAGCTACCATGACACTTCCCGTCGCCCGAATAAAAGTGAAAACGCGATATGTGGAAGGAATCATAAAAGCAGCAGTGATAAATGAGCCAATCTACCCTCTAATATTGGGGTGTAGATATGTCTTCTTGGGGAATCCCAAGAGACCTGTGATATTGGCAACAGTGCAGACCAGATCACAGACAAAGAAGGAGGAGGATAATCCCATAAATACTCACCCAGATGAGATGAGGAAGGCACAGGCTGAGGACAAAACACTCAAGCCATGTTTCAAGAAGTTGCCCAAATCTCATACACCTCCAGGCAAGGGAGAGTTTTATATGAAGAATAAACTGATATATAGGAAGGCTGGATCTGAATCCAATGGTCACGGACAGCTGGTCCTTCCCACTTCATATAGGACTAAAGTGTTGGAACTAGGGCATGCGATTCCCTTCAGTGGTCATATGGGAATCAGCGCAACAGGACAGCGAATAGCTTGTCACTATTTCTGGCCAGGAATAACTGAAGATATCAAACGATATGTAAAATCCTGTCCAGAGTGCCAACGAGTAGCACCTAAACATTGGACTGCACCAGCAACTCTGGGGGAAATGCCCATAGTGGGAACACCCTTTGAGAGAGTTGCCGTGGATCTTGTGGGACCTCTCACCCGAACCAAGAGAAGGAACAGCTACATTCTGACTCTGGTGGACACTTGTTCTATGTGGGGAGAGGCAGTAGCCCTGTCATCGATTGATTCAAAACATGTGGCAGAGGCATTGCTCACAATTTTCACAAGGTTAGGCTTTCCCAACCAAATCTTGACTGATAATGGCTCTCAGTTCAAGGGGAAACTAACTGAAGAAGTTTTCAGGATCTTCCAGGCCAAACACTTCCATTGTAGTGTGTATCATCCCCAAGGGAACGGCCAAGTGGAAAGATTTAACGGCACATTGATGTCGATCCTGAGAAAGTTGGCACACGAAAAACCAGATACATGGGACCAGTACCTGCACGCCGCCCTCTTTGCTTATCGGGAGGTACCCCATAGTTCAACCGGTATGGCCCCGGCAACATTATTGTTTGGAAGGCCAATAAAAGGTCCACTCGAAGCTATGTTAAGAACGTGGACTGATGAAAAGGCAGAGGAAAACATTACATCTTCATACCAATATGTGAATGAGCTGACCACTCGGTTAAAAACTGGCTGGAAACTTGCCAATGAAAATTTGAAACAAGCCAGGAAGAAACATGCTGCCTATTATAACAGGAAGGCGAAGGACAGAAATTTGGCTGTGGGAGAGAAAGTACTGCTTCTTTTGCCTGGGAGTCAGAATAAGTTACAAATTGGATGGCAGGGTCCATATACAGTTTTAGAGAAGGTGTCTAGAACAAATTATAAGATAGATAAGAAGGGGAAAGAAAAAATCTATCATGTGAATCTCCTGAAGAAATATTTGGAAAGAGAACATCAGGAAGAGACACACTTGTTGACCTTGTCCATCGCCATGGAGATGAAAAAGGAACCACTTTCATCATTTGAATATCCATTACACCCCTGTGAGACAGCAGCACAGGTGAAAATCAGTACACATTTAACGAAAACTCAGAAAGAGAGAGTGCAACAGGTTCTAAATAATCATGCAGAGGTGTTAACAGACCGACCAGGGCATACAAACCTATTGGAATATGATATGAAACTAATAGACTCCACACCTGTCTGTATGAAACCATATTCGATTCCGTTTGCTAAGGAGAAAGCTTTGAAGGAAGAGATAGACTATCTGTTGAAGGAAGGAATTATTTCGCACAGTGAGTCTTCGTATAGTTCCGGTGTTGTACTCTTAAGGAAGCCCTCTGGAGAACATAGACTCTGTATAGATTACAGGAGACTGAATGCTATTACAGAAGGACAGGTGGATCCATTGCCGGATACAAATCAGCTGTTTGCCAGGCTAAATAAAGCTAAATATTTCTCAAAAGTGGATCTGAGTAAAGGATACTATCAGATTCCAGTAAAGCCTGAGGTTAGACCATACCTAGCTTTTAGTACCTCAGAAGGACACTATGAGTTTAATAGATTGCCATTTGGATTGAAGAATGCGCCTAGTGTCTTCTCTAGAATGATGAGAAAATTATTGGATCCTCTGAATAATCCCTGTATAACAAATTTTATGGATGATATCCTTATAGCAACAGAAACATTTGAGGAACACATTGACTCTCTGAACATGCTGTTTGATCGACTTAGGGAGGCAAATTTAACAGCCCGACCAACCAAATGTTGCGTTGGATGTAAAGAATTGGAATTTTTGGGACACACAGTTTATCAGGGAAACATGACCCCTGACCCAAAGAATTTAGAGAAACTACAGAAAGCCCCGAGACCACAAACCAAGAAGGACGTGAGATCCTTTGTCTCATTATGTGGTTTCTACCAGAAGTATATCAAAAACTTTAATTCCATATGTGCACCGTTAACTGAATTGACACGTAAAGGACATCCAGATCGCATTACATGGACACCACAATGTGAAATGACTTACCAAGAATTGAAGGAAAAGCTCACAAGTAAACCCATTTTGAAATTACCTGACTTAAGTCAAGAATTCATTGTAAGGACGGATGCCAGTAATATTGGGCTAGGAGCAACTCTACTACAGAAATCAGATGCATTGGATGGGGAATTAAGCCCAGTGGCATATGCTAGCAGAAAGTTGAATAAAGCTGAAATCAACTACTCAACTAGCGAAAAGGAATGTCTTGCAGTAATATGGGCGATAAAGAAATTCAATATTTATCTATATGGGAAGGCATTTAAGTTGCAAACAGACCACAAACCTTTATCGTTTCTAGCACAGGCTAAGCATGAGAACTCTAGGTTACTCCGATGGTCTTTACTTCTGGCTCCCTATAATTTTAGCATTGAGTATATATCTGGAAAAACCAATTTGGGAGCTGATTTTTTAAGCCGCCATCCGTGTGATGAGAATCACCGTAAACCCCAGAAATAATAATAAATTTCTCTATGTGTATATAGAATAAAGGACTGACATATAATGTCTGTTTTAAGAGGGGAGGTGTCGTGGAATATTCTAATCCACATATATAAATTATTAGGTAAATATAAAGCCTAATAAATACATATAATAAATAAAGGAAGAAGAATGGTAAAGAACAGTGCTGTCACAATGACAGTACTCGAAATCCCCTTGTTTTCTGCTTCATCTGCAAATTGTAACGCTTTCACGTTGATAGTAAAAGCCTACTATATTATTACCCGCGTTCTTCAATGAAACGTGTGCTGTATTTCTTGGAAAAACATTGAGATACCCAGCGGATCAATGACCTAATTTAAATATTTCATTCATTCCATTTTATACACGGCGGAACGAACGAACAGATGGACTAAAGGATAAAGAGAGAGGGAGGGCTGAAAATCAGGAACGCATGCAACACGCGTCGCGCGATACACAAATGCTGCCATCACGCGTGTAAGACTACATGCACTAACTTTTTTTCAGACGGACAGTGATAAAATACATTACCCATCCCAGAGTTAGGTTTATAAATCCTGAAAAAACTCTTATTAGAAAAGATAACATTAGATGGGTTTACGGTTGAAAACATAACAGTACCCAGACAGCACATCTTCGAAACAGGAGGTAGAAAATACATATTTTGAACGCAGCCACGTAGCTCTTTTAGATTTGGATATTTGGGTTCCTTAGGGCTTGCTGACAAAGAATATGTAAAACGTTACGCAAATAGTCCAGGAATTAATAAATTATACCCAAAATAAAATAGTGGGGATGCCTGACAGCATGGAATCATTTCTGCTCATAAAATTTTTTTATAACGTGTTTGAAAAAAAATCTTACGTTACAGAATTAGCCTACCATGTAAACTCCAAATTGATTGGAGCGCAACAAATGAACGACTAACCACGATTGGTCGGGCTATAAATACTATCTTGGTTGTTAGGGGAGACGGGGGAAGGTAACATTTTTTCAAACACTTGTCGAAACGGGGCCTCATTGGCTAGACTCGCTGATATAATCACTTAGGAGCGTTAGTTCGAAACCACTTGTTTAAATAATCTTGATAAAGCAACAGTGCGTTGAAGCCAGCTCATATTTGTGTTAAATAAAAGCCTGGAACATAAGCAGATGGGAATTTGTGCCAGTATATTGTGCCAGAATTCATTGCTAATCAACGTATCTGTGTTTATTTCCATGAAATTGTGGTAAGCTTGAACCATTCAGTATCTTTTAATGAAAATTGAATGTAAATTGTTAATTTATGCCTGTATATATATGTGTAGTTCAGTGGCAAACAGGAGATAAAGCCTATAATGCTCCAGCCTGAACAGAGGGTGTCGGAGGGAAGTAAAACGGCATGGAATGGCCAAATAGTACACTGACACCTGGATGATTGATTAGACAGAAATAATGCTGGAAGTGCAGAGGCGTGGTAACCATTAAGGAGGTAAATACTGGTATAAAGTATTTCAGATGAAGCTGACAGTTGGCCTAACGCTCTGAACTCAATGTTTGTGATGTGTTGTGATCAGTGTAAAAGAGAGTATAAGTTAGTTATGAAGTAGAAGGTACATCCTTCTTGATTTCAGGGACCGTGGTCTTGATGGTACTGAGCAGCACCTGGTCAGAGCTTTGCTGAATCCAGAGTCGGACAGCATACTCCTTGGTCTTTTTAGCTATCAGTGAGGTGTCTCCAGAGCCCAGAGGAGAATTCGAGCAGAGGAGTCCTTTCCTGCCGCCATCACTCAAGATAAGCTGATTTGGCCAGCTGAGCTCAACATTATGTCCCCTCATCTTGAAATGACTTAGTAAAAATAACATTCAGAGGGGAATTTAATTGTCTTAATATCAGGAACTGAGAACATCTCCAATACTAGTCCCAAAAGACAAACTATTGAAGTCATGATGACAAATACCAACAGAGCTTGAACAAAGCAAAACCAGTATTACCTCATATTACTACTACACAACTGACACACATAGGATATTTTTAATAATATATGTCACTACAATATTCATATTGATAAAGTCTGTACATATACTTGTAATTAAAATTGATTGTGATTCCTGGTTCCTTTGTATTTGAATCAGGACACATATACCTTTATGATAAAAATGAATACATATTGTTATTTGAAAAGTTATCAGTGACTCCTTAAGATATTCTCATAGAGTGTTATATGTATGTGAGTGTCACAGTGTTGTCAAGAGTAGTGGATTAAATTAAATTGTTTATCTGTCTGTTGTTGTGACTTACACTTCATCATACACATACCCTAGACACATAACGTAGTCATCACACTATTCCAGAATAATTCTGACTGAGATATAAAGATATGTGGTAGCAAGTAAGGTTATCTATAATACACTACTCTTAATAGATATAGATACCTTCACAGCTGATCTCAGTCAGTACACTAAGTCCCCTATAAATATTTATAACATCCCACTTCACCACATTGCCCTGATTGCTAAATCAGAGGCACATCTCCAATCCAACCTGCAAGTCTGGAAGGAAGAGCTGGAGAAGAGAGGGATGGTCATAAGCAGCTCTAAAACAAAATCCATGGTGATATCACGAGAAGAAAGAAAACATCAGATTAAGCTGGGAGAGCAGGTCCTGGAGCAGGTCGACCACTTTAAATACCTCGGAGCTATTATAGACCGAAAGGGAGGCATCAAAGAAGAGTTGGCCACTCGAAAAGCAGCAGCTGGGAGACTTTTTCAGGCCATAAATCGAGGATTCCTCAGCAAGAGAGAGGTTGGTAAGAAAACGAAGATGGCTGTATACCGCTCCACCTATGTCCCAGTCTTGACATACGGATGCGAGTCATGGGCAATGACTACAACCCATAAAAGCCAGATCCAAACCTCAGAAATGAGGTATCTGAGGAAGGTGGTTGAAGTAACAAAAAGAGACATGGTACGCAACCAGACGATACGTCAAGGCCTTAAATCCTACCCCCTGCAGTCCCAAGTAGAACAGTCCCAATTAAGATGGTTTGGTCATGTCTGCAGAATGGGAGAAGATCGGATACCACGACAAGCATGGGAAACAAAGAGCCAAGGATCCAGACCCCGAGGACGACCCAGAGTCCGCTGGGAGGACAACATTAGACAATCTTTGAAGGATCGAGGACTAGAATGGAACCAGGCCAGGAGGAAGACAGCCGATAGGATAGTCTGGCGCTCTCTCTTCCAAACCTCTACACCTCACGGTAGAAAGGGAACGACTAAGTAAGTAAGTAAGATGTATTTTTTTTTGTTTCTTAACCTGCGGCACTTAGGCTTTCAGCCCTTCGGCCCAATGACATGTCATTGCGAGGCTGGGTAACCTGTGAACTTTCCTTCCAACCCGGCCAGGAGCTTCGCTCCTTCCCATCCACACAGGGTTTATCTCAGGAGCCGTTCAGGCTATTCAGTCAAATTTCCGGCCGTAAACATTTCTTCAAACGCTGACGCCCGGGTTTGAACCATGAACACCTGGTCGCCAGTACAACGCCGAAGCCATTACACCAGCGCGGCTCCCGAGTAAGATGTATCAAATGAGTTAATGTTACAAAATAAAAACACACCTGGCCTATGAAGTCTTATAATAAAGTCAACAAGCGTGCGATTGGCTAAGCGGTTGCGTCTAGCGGCACAGTTACCAGGTTTGAAACCTGCCAGCGTTAAGCTCCAGTCTACCCAGCTGTAAATTAGTAACTGACTCTGCTTCTGAGATAGGAATGCAAAGGCAGCAAGGAAGGTAACCAGCTACCCTACATCATAAAGCTGCCCCTAATATATTGAAATCTCGAACACTTCACTTCCCTACGAGAGCAACTGCTATGGTACTAACCTTTAACCTTACCATACAGACAACAGACAGGATAGAAATACAGACGGCAAAGAGTCAAGTTAACAAAGTAGACTCGTGAGTCTCTCTCTAGTCAGATGTTTTTCTTCCTTCCATTATAACTCCCCCCAAACGACAAGCAACATACAACCACACTTACAGGCCTGAAATCTGGTATTCCATCAGGAATGTTGAGACGGGCTATCTCCGACTTCAGGCGTTTTCTATGAGCAGGCTTTGTGATACCAACAGCTGTAAGATCCTGAGAACAAGAACGATAATTTAATTTCACAAAATCCCAATGTAATGCAGACAGAGTGCGCTGTGGCTGCCAAGCGGTAAACATGAATCATTTCATAGTAATACATATTTAACACAAGCTAACACATATGTGTATAGGGGTAAGACTCACTAATATTATATTTTTTTTAAAAATTACATCTAAAAGCAAATAACTGTGTACTCATTACATTTTTCATATAATAAGTGCGAAAAGCATTAGCAAAATACCTGGTAATTACATGTATTTAATATTGTTTTTAGGGCTTCATTATTTCCCTTCGACAGCTAAGGCGGAGAAATTACACACCTTTAACAGAGGTAGGCAAAAATGTAAATTCATGTAAACACTTTACAAATATTTAAGGTAACCGATCAGAATCATGATACGAAGCCTTCTAAACTTGCTGCAGGTGATGTCATGTTAAAACGTTAGTTTTACAAATATTTAAGGTAACCGATCAGAATCATCACCCATGTGTTACCGGGGCCCGAAAGGGGAGCAAAGAATAGTAACACTGTCCCCTGCCAAGCATGTCGTAGAAAGCGACTAAGGAGGGTGGGGCATGGGGCCGGTTACCCCATCCTGTAAAAAATTTAAACCACAAAAAACTTCAACAAACATGGATAAGTCAATTAAAGAAAATAAAACACAGCCATCCAAGACAAGGGAAGGTCCTCTCGCAGGGAGACATATGATGCAATGCAGAGAAAGCCGAATGGAGTCTGTGTTGCTGACTAACCTTCTTTCTTCTAGGAGAACTTCCAGATTTGGCACTTGGAACATTAAACGAACAAGGGAAAGTGGCACAAGTAGCAGCAGAGATGAGGGAATATAAAATCGAGGTTCTGGGACTGTGTGAAACAAAGTGGAAGGGGGTAGACAGGAAGAAACTCATCACAGGTGAATTGGTGCTGTCCTCAGGACATGAAGACGAAAGTTCACACCACAGTGAAGGGGTAGCTTTTATGCTATCTAAAGAAGCACAGAAAGCACGCATTGAATGGGAAGCCGTTGGATCCAGAATAATAACAGCTACTTTTAAAACAGCTAAAAAGAAAATAAATGTAAATGTCATCCAAAGGTATGCACCAACTAATGACAAAGAAGAGTCTGTGAAAGAAGCATTTTATACTAGACTACAGGAAATTATGGAAAAAGTAAAAAGAAGAGACATCACAATTTTGATGGGTGACATGAATGCAAAGATAGGTACAGTCAACAACGGCTTTGAAGAAGTCATGGGAAAACAGGGGCTAGGAATAATGAATGAAAATGGGGAACTATTCTCAAACTTGTGTGCTTCAAATCAACTGGCTATAGGAGGAAGCATGTTTCCACACAAGAGAATATACAAGGCAACTTGGATATCACCAGACCATAGAACAGAAAATCAGATTGATCATATATGCATAAACAAGAAGTTTAGATCATCATTGCAAGATGTAAAGGTATACAGAGGAGCAGATGTGTCATCAGACCACCACCTTCTGATAGCCAAAGTAAAAATATAATCTACCTTTATGAAAAGGTTTTCTTTCCTCATATTTTCTGTCATTGAATTGTGGGTTTTTATTTCTATAATCATTGCGTGGCCTATCAAAATGTTGCTTACCTTTGTTTCCCTGATCTTTGTTGTCAAATCTGTTAGAGTTTTGTGGAGCCTTATAATTGTCTACCTGTTTCTTTTTTGTGCCAGCTACCTCTGCTTGGGCTGCCTGATACCTCTCAGCGACATTGAGTAACTCACCCAGCCTCTCTGCACCTTGCTCCATGAGAAACTTTCTCAAGTCTGGAGCCATGGACTCTCTCAATTGTTCAATAAGGATCATTTCTTTAAGATCTTGGGTTTTCCCCAGAGCAGTCCATTTCTCCAAGTAGGTCTCTAAACGTGCAGAGAACTGGTGATAGGTCTCACCCGACAGTAGCTTGGCATTCCTAAATTTTTTTCTGTAAAATTATCCATTCTTTTCATACCTTAGCAAAAGAGCCTGCTTTAACATGTCATAATTGTCTTGGTCATCCCTGCTCATTTTGGCAAAAACTTCATAAGCTGTTCCCCTGAGACCCTGGGATAACTTTAGGCTCCACCTTTCTCTCTCTAACGAATACGTGGTAGCCAAAAGTTCAAACCTACCATGAAAACTTTCTATGTCACCATCTTTCTCAACAAAATGGTCTAAATGAAACCCCATAGCTGAGGTTGAGGCTCCCTGACTAGCAGTGGCATCTGAGGCAAAGGGGCTGGCACCATTTTCAGGAGCATGGCCTTGTAATTCCAACACTCTTAGTCGTAACTCGTGCTCCCTCTGCAATCTCCTATCTTCTGCTTCCCTTTCAGCAGCCAGTCTCTTTTCATCTGCTTCTCTTTCAGCAGCCAGTCTCTTTTCTTCTCTTTCTGCAGCTAATCTCTTTTCCTCTGCTTCTCTTTCAGCAGCCAGTCTCTTTTCTTCTCTTTCTGCAGCTAATCTCTTTTCCTCTGCTTCTCTTTCAGCAGCCAGTCTCTTTTCTTCTCTTTCTGCAGCTAATCTCTTTTCCTCTGCTTCTCTTTCGGCCTTTTTTTCTTCTAATTGGAGCCTTTTAATCTCCGCCTCCCTATCCGCCTCCAATGCCCTAGCCTATTTGTCAGCCTCAATCTGCAACCTCTTAATTTCTTTTTCAACCTCTAACTTTCTTTCTGCTTCTTTCTCTAATCTTTTATCTTCTCTGGCAATAAATTTATCAACCTCTGAGGTTACATACTGGACCAACTCTGGCCCATCCATGCCCATTTCTTTAGCAGTCTGCACAGCAACAGATCGAAACTTTGCCAGATCAGCCATTCTGTACTATGCAAACCTTTAAAATTTCTAACTATGACTAACAATTCCTAATTATGACTAAGAACAACCACAGGCACTGATAGCTCAACCACTATTTAAATTCCACAACAGAATACCTTTAGTTTTATTTTACAGGTAATTAAAATTCCGAGACCTGAGACCCTAATATAACTGATAATATTATAAGAATTTAAAAATCCCGGAAGCGAGCTACCCAATATATATGTGGTGTACCAGGAAAAAATTTAAATCCCGGACGAGCGTCCCAATATATGTGGTGGATTTGATGTTAAGAAATGTTATGTACTCTTAGTGTACTGAATGAGGTCAGCTGTGAAGGTCCCTGAATATAACAAATATGATGGTAAGTTTACAGGGTACCTTTCTGCTACCACCTCTATGATCTCATTCAGACTTATTCTTTAACTAGAATGTATGATGACTACGTTTGGTGTCTAGGGTTATGAATATGTAGTGTAATGTTGCATTAACCAACTAAACATATAAACAATTATTTTATTATCCAACACAACACAACAGTACTACGACAATCACATACAAACTACACTTTAAAAGACTATCTTTAGTAAGTCAGTGGTTGAATTTTGGGTAAAAGTTAAATTTTTTTACAATTTATTGTCCTGGTTCTAGTTTGTTTTGAATCAGAACTGACAATCAAAAGTGAAATCAAAAGAATTATTTACATCAATTAAATAACACCATGGATCTTCTGTCCATAATACAAATGTTATTATATTATAAGTGTGTAGATGTAGTTTTCTAACTTAGGTTAATACTGGTATATAATGGTAGGTTGTTGGTTAACATCACGCACTATTGTTTGTTTTCTTTTCATTTGACACTGGTGGATTTTTATTTATTAATATTCAGTCTTTATGTTAAACTAGAGGTTGAGTTTCCTGGTGCTGAACAGGCACTTATCTTCGAAGGATAACACCAGTAGATCTGTTCATAGGCTCGCTGGACAATCTGTTTCCCTTCTTGAAAGGCGATGACATTCAGCATGTGCCCAAAATATGCAAACAGTGTCAGGAATCGAACAGTTTCCACGAGCCTGGTACTACGTTAATGTCAGTACCAAAAAACCCTGAAATAAGAAGGTTATGCGTCCTTCTTTATAACAAGTATACAATAATATTCCACAATTAATTACAGGCACAGTACAAACAAACAAATAGGGTCAGCTCTTTATGACAACCTATTTTACCATTATATTTTTAGGTGACAATGTATACCAGTATTCCTCTCCCCTAATGGTTACAACACCTCTGCAATTCCAGCAGTAATCTTTTTCCATACCATATGATAGGTGTTATGCTCCTTGATGACAATCATATATAATCTTGTAGTACTACACCTCTCTGATAGTCTATCATATGATGGATCAATCTCTAGGCTCTGCCTAAGTCTGCCATGGACCCACTTACTTACAGTCGTATTGTAATATCTCACATTCAAACTTTATTTTAAATAAAAGGTTAATAAAATCAATCTTACCACAAATTTCAATGAAATATACACAAGCGAACGATGACTGGTAAACAATTTATGGCACACTTTAGATCTGCCTTGTCCAGACTGCTTTCTATAGGTTTGAAAAGCACCAGCCTGCTCTCATCGCTCCTTGTTCATCAGAAACTTTTCTCAAAATGGCAACGAGCAGTCTACGTTTCCGATAATATATAATGTATGGGCCAATGGGACCATGAACTCATTTATTTTGAATCAAACTTTAAAAAAAAAAAACTCTCAAACTACTATGTTTACTACTGCAAATATATTTTTAGTTTTAGGTCAACCAATCCTATTCCGCCTTCCTTTAAACTACTGCCAATCAAATTACAGGTACCTTTTAGCCCTCATTTCCCCAAAAGCTTTTTTCAAAACATGCTATGAAAAAAATAAGCAGGCATGATTTTTGTTTTCGTCAGTCCATCTTACAATACATAGTATTTTAGCCAATATCTTGGTTATTTATTGTACTAGTGCGTAATTGACACCATATTATTGCTCAGGAAATCATAAGGCATCCGAATATATAGTTTTTATGGCCCTATGTATTATGGTTCATAATTCCATATTTTTTCTATGTTAGTCGTTCAAATCTAGAAACTGCCACCTGTTCAATTTTTCTTACAACTATTTTCAAACTAAAAACGAGAATCGTCCGTAGTCCGTTAGAATTACGTCATTTTTTACAAGAGCTAAGGCTGTCTGCGTGACCAAATTGACGAACAATTTTTTACTTTTTGTATCGTAATTTGAAAATCGCCCAAGGCTATGTCGCTCGAGTTGGCTTTTTGAAATCAACGCGAGACGGCGTACCCTAGGTTCTGTCCTTCCATTCCCTCCCCTCCTTTTCTTTTATTCTATCACTCTGTCGTCTTGAACTTGCAAAAGTGTTACATTTAATCTCAAGGACGAATTTGAAAAGACAGTACCCTTCATTCGGCTATTAGGCTTATCAAAACCCGCATACCCGCTGGCGTGGGGAAGAAGACGCTGGACTCAAATTTTATTTTCTATCTTATTTTTGACTTATGCACTATAATATTATTTAATTTAGCTATTGTATTTATAATATCGTCACACTCAGCAATATACAAGAGCAAATGAAGAGGTAGACAGAATATTTTGAGGACCTTCTCAATAGACCAGCTCCACAAAACCCCTCGGACATCCAGCCAGCAGAAGAAGAGATACAAATTAACGGTGAAAGACCAACGAAGGAAGAAATAAAGAAAGCCATAAAGCTTCTAAGAGATGGAAAAGCGTCTGGACCTGATGGCATTCCAGCAGAGGCAATCAAAGCAGACATCAACACGGCTACAGAGATGTTATATAAATTACTTGGTAAAGTCTGGGAAAAGGAAGAGATACCAGCAGAATGGAAGGAAGGATATCTGGTTAAGTTGCCTAAGAAGGGAAATTTACAAGAGTGCACAAATTATAGAGGAATAATGTTACTTTCAGTGCCAGGAAAAGTATTAAACAGGATTATCCTTGAAAGATTAAGAGTCCATAGACAAGAAACTGAGAGATGAACAAGCAGGTTTTCGACAAAACAGATCCTGTACAGACCAGATAGCCATTTTGAGAATAATAGTTGAACAAAGTCTGGAATGGAATTCCCCACTATACATCGGATTTGTGGACTACGAAAAGGCATTTGACAGTGTAGATAGAGAATCACTTTGGAAATTGATGAGGCATTATGGAGTTCCCCTAAAGATAATTAATTTAATAAAGAAAACATATGAAGACATGACATGCAGAGTTCTTCATGAAGGACAGCTTACAGAACCGTTTGGGATAAGAACAGGAGTGCGACAGGGATGCCTCTTGTCTCCATTTCTTTTCTTACTAGCAATAGACTGGGTTACGAGAACATCGACAACACACAACAGAAATGGAATCCAGTGGACTCTGACTAAGCAGTTGGATAATCTGGATTTTGCTGATGACTTAGCTCTTCTGTCCCATAACCGTAATCAGGTGCAGGACAAATTGAAAACACTCGATGAGAGGTCGAGGCAATTGGGTCTGAAGGTACACAGGGAAAAGACAAAAATAATGAGAGTAAATGCAGGTAATGATAACGGGATTGAACTTGAAGAAGCACCAATACAAGATGTAGAATCGTACACATATCTTGGCAGCAATATAGACAAAGTTGGAGGGACAGACAGTGATATCAAAATAAGAATAAAAAAAGCAAGAGGAGCTTTCATTGCATTGGGAAATATATGGAGATCAAGAGAAATCGGACCCAACACGAAAATAAGAATCTTCAACTCAAATGTGAAGTCAGTTTTATTGTATGGCTCTGAGACATGGAGAACAGCAAAGACAACTACCAAAAAGCTACAGCCTTTCATAAATGGGTGCTTGCGTAGAATAGAGGGATTGAAATGGTATGACAAGGTTACCAACGTGGAACTGATGACAAGAACTAGACAAGTGCCAGTGGAACAAGTGATGAGAAGAAGACGATGGCGATGGATAGGACACACACTGAGGAAAACTGTTGATGGCGTTACAAGGCAGTCCTTGTTCTGGAACCCCCAGGGCAAGAGAGGCAGAGGTGGACCAAGCGGCACATGATGAGGAGAATGTGGAAAGAACTTGAGATGATGGCACGTGACATGAGGACTTGGTATGTGTTTGTTGAAGGCCTATGCTCCTTTGGGAGTGGAGGGTTATGAATGAATGAATCAGAATCATGATAAGAAGTCTTCTAAATGTGCTGCAGGTGATGTCATGTTAAAACGTTAAATTTACAAATATTTAAGGTAACCGATCAGAATCATGATACGAAGTTTTCTATATGTGCTGCAGGTGATGTCATGTTAAAACTTTAGTTTTACAAATATTTAAGGTAACCGATCAGAATCACGATACGAAGTCTTCTAAACGTGCTGCAGGTGATGTCATGTTAAAACGTTAGTTTTACAAATATTTAAGGTAACCGATCAGAATCATGAAACGAAGTCTTCTAAATGTGCTGCAGGTGATGTCATGTTAAAACGTTAGTTTTACAAATATTTAAGGTAACCGATCAGAATCATGAAACGAAGTCTTCTAAATGTGCTGCAGGTGATGTCATGTTAAAACGTTAGTTTTACAAATATTTAAGGTAACCGATCAGAATCATGATACGAAGTCTTCTAAATGTGCTGCAGGTGATGTCATGTTAAAACGTTAGTTTTACAAATAGTTAAGGTAACCGATCAGAATCAGGATACAAAGTCTTCTAAATGTGCTGCGTTGTCTGAATCCTGCTTGAGGATCAAATCACATATATAGCTCAGGAAATCGAAGATGCCTTCCACGAAAAAAAAAAAAAAAACACACACGCTAGTGGTTTGGGTAGATTTAGAAAAAGCTTTCGATACAGTATGGAAAGAGGGATTGAAAGTCAAACTGCAGAGAAGTGGTGTATGTGGGCGAATGTATAAATGGATTGGTCACTACCTGGAAAATAGAACCGCCAGAGTACAGCTGCAAAGACAGACTAGTAAAAAGTTTATATTAGAGCAGGGTGTCCCACAAGGGGGAGTCCTGTCACCTACACTGTTCCTTGCATACATAAATGACATAACTGACAATATTCAACAAATAGCACACAATGTTTCCTTTGCAGATGACTTAGCGTTGTGGATCTCTGAAGAACGTATCACTACTGCAAACATTCTGATGCAGCAGGCACTAACATCACTGGAAGAGTGGGCCAAAACATGGCTCATGAAGATTAATGAAGAGAAAACAACGTACACTGTATTTTCCCTCTCAACTAGACCTCAGAGCTTCAAACTAGCACTAAACGGAGTAAATCTTCATTTAAATGAAAATCCGAACTACCTAGGCATTATTTTTGATCGACGTCTGACTTGGAAAAAAACAGGTTGACAGAAATCGAATGAGAGCAAGACAAAGAACGGCAATTATGAAAAAACTTGCTGGAACAACTTGGGGTGCAGATGAGAAAGTGCTTAAGACGTTGTACACAGGGCGAGTGAGGCCAGTTCTTGAATATGGCATGGCAGCATGGGCAACAGCAGCTAAGACAAACTTCGGTAAAATTAGCAGACTCCAAAATCAAGCAATGAGAATTATAACGGGAGGTATGAAGTCAACACCTATAAAAGAACTCGAAAAGATTACATGCCTCCAGCCAATGACAGATAGAAGAGACTGCAGGGCTCAGCAACAGGCCGAAAAATTCAAAAGACTAACAGACCACCCAATGTGCCATAGAATAAATGCTCTTAGAAGGCAAAGACTTAAACGAAGTAATTTTGTAGAATCAACCAAACCACAAATGAGAGCAATATCCATAGATGAAATATCCACTGTTAAACCCATCTACACTGCACACAAGCTTCCAGTTTGGAAACAAAATCGTTTCCCTAAAATGATAGAAAACATTCCTGGAATTGAAAGTAAAAAGAGCCAAACTGCAACAGATAGAAAATCCATAGCGACAAAATACATAGAGAAACATTATCCATGCAACACCTGGACCCATGCATACACAGATGGATCAGCAACAAATGCAACAGAAAATGGAGGTGGGGGTGTCTTTCTGACCTTAAAGCACTGGTGCAGAAAAAAGGCTGTCAGTGGCGACAGGACGATTCTCCAGCAACTTCAGAGCAGAGGCAGAGGCCTTGAAAACTGCAGCAGAGGTTATATTGACAGAAGAAAGGGCAGAGAGACAAGTTGCTTTCTTTACTGATGCACAGTCAGTAATTGCAACGTTGAAAAGCCAAAATAATACAGACCTGGATGATCTCAGAGTAGTGCTCCACAAACTTTGTCAACGATTCAAAAGTGTTGTGATCCAATGGATCCCATCTCATTGTAACATCGCCGGCAAGAAGAGGCTGACAGAATGGCAAAAGAAGGTTCACATCTACCTCAGCCTGATGCAAGCATAACTTTTGAGGAGGCAAAGAGTTTTATCAGAATCAGATACAGAAACAAATGGAATGTAGAACATCCAGGGCACACACAGAATGATGCTTACTACCAGCTCCACAGAGAACAAGTGGTAATCTTCAGACTCCGCACTGGCCACAACAGATTGAGATACCATCTATCCAACAAGCTAAAGATAGGAACTACCGATCAGTGTAACTGTGGCACTGATAAAATGACTGCTGAACATCTGCTTCAAAGTTGCTCCTTATATGCGGTACAGAGAAAGTGCATATGGCCGACGCCAGCTCCTTTCGTGGAAAAGCTTTACGGGGATTCAAATAGCCTCAAACTGACTACTGCTTTCTTCGAGAACATTGAAGTGGACGTCTGAGAGTGTATGAAGAAGAAGAAAGAAGAAATGTGCTGCAGGTGATGTCATGTTAAAACGTTAGTTTTAAATCCTCACTCTCATCCCAAGTCATTGTTTTGACGGGTATATTTTCTCGAACAACAATACTAGACTCTAGTTTAACAACTAGTAAATTCTAACGATATACTTTTAAAACTACATTCTAGTAAACAAACACGCTATCAAACCTTACATTCCCCAGGTACACTTGTGCCTGCACAAAGTTTATTACATTGAATGTGATTTGTTTATTGATAAAGCCTGCCTGAGACCTTTATTCCCGACGGTATCGTGTAGAAATCTGAAATGTGCTAACTTTATTTCTCTACTCCCAGCTTCTCATATCATACGCAAAATTTCTTCCTCATATTATTCGCATAATGTCGGACTCTCAATTATATGCGCTAATTTCTGCCTGCCATACAAGACGCATGATATCTTCCTCTCAATTTAAGGGTGTCATTTCTGTTACTGGTCTTTGTGCTGGCTCATTTAAATTTACAGCTAGATTCATTATTGTGATATGTAACTACAACAGTCAGCAAATGAATGTTGTCCATTTTTAAATTTATTATTTGTGTGTCTATGGTTTCCATCTTTTGTATTGTGTTTTATTTCTGACAAGTATTTCATGATCACAAAGCGCTGGTTTGTTGTTTCATTTTTTTAACAAGCATTTCATGACAATGAATTACTGGTATGTTATATCATGTTTCATAAGTATTTCATGATAATGAAGTAATGGTTTGTTATTTCATGTTTCACAAATATTTCATGACAATGAATTACTGGTATGTTATATCATGTTTCATAAGTATTTCATGATAATGAAGTAATGGTTTGTTATTTCATGTTTCACAAATATTTCATGACAATGAATTACTGGTATGTTATATCCTGTTTCATAAGTATTTCATGATAATGAAGTAATGGTTTGTTATTTCATGTTTCACAAATATTTCATGACAATGAATTACTGGTATGTTATATCATGTTTCATAAGTATTGCATGATAATGAAGTACTGGTTTGTTATTTCATGTTTCACAAATATTTCATGACAATGAATTACTGGTATGTTATATCAAGTTTCATAAGTATTTCATGATAATGAAGTAATGGTTTGTTATTTCATGTTTCACAAATATTTCATGACAATGAATTACTGGTATGTTATATCTTGTTTCATAAGTATTTCATGATAATTAAGTCAGGGTTTGTTATTTCATGTTTCACAAATATTTCGTGACAATGAATTACTAGTATGTTATATCATGTTTCATAAGCATTTCATGATAATGAAGTAATGTTTTGTGATTTCATGTTTCACAAATGTTTCATGACAATGAATTGCTGGTATGTTATATCATGTTTCATAAGTATTTCATGATAATGAAGTTATGGTTTGTTATTTCATGTTTCACAAATATTTCATGACAATGAATTACTGGTATGTTATATCATGTTTCATAAGTATTTCACGATAATGAAGTCAGGGTTTGTTATTTCATGTTTCACAAATATTTCATGGCAATGAATTACTAGTATGTTATATCATGTTTCATGAGCATTTCATGATAATGAAGTAATGGTTTATTATTTCATGTTTCACAAATATTTCATGACAATGAATTACTGGTATGTTATATCATGTTTCATTAGTATTTCATGATAGTATCAAGGGATGAAACTTTGTGTCGAAGCGAATTATGGTTGTAAAACTAAAAGAAGGAGAAACCATAGTCAACCTGGTCATAGTGTATGGGCCAAATGAGGATGAGAGAGCAGAGGCCAAGGAGGAATTCCTCGAGCTGCTTCAAAGGACAGTGGATGACTGCCTAGATGAAATTATCATGCTCAGAGATTTCAATGCCAGAGTTGGAAATGACCATGCTAGATGGGGTGGAGTTATCGGAAGATATGGAGAAGATACTCTCAATGACAATGGAAAGCGACTCCTTAGATTCTGCAGTGAGCAGAATCTGATCATTACAAACACAAAGTTCCCCCATAAGCGCATACATGCATACACTAGATGTGAACCAACAAAGAATGAGAAGTCAGTGATCGACTATGCCATTGTTAGGAGGAGCTCATTCAAATATGTCCAGGATGCTACAGTCTGGAGGGGGCCAGAGATTGGAAGTGATCACTACCTGCTTACAATCAAAAGAACAACTGAAAGAGTTGCTCAGCCTAGGAACTGCTCAACAACACGCAAGAAACTAAGTAAACGAACGGGAGAAATGAGCATTAAGACCTACAAGCTGAGAGAGCCAGAAATTAAGACCAGATATCAGGGGCTTATTGCTGCAGTGGTGAGCAACACAGAAGAACAACCTGATGACTTGGAAACCCTCTGGCTTAAATTCAAGGACATTATAAAGACAGCTGCTGCAGAAGGATGTGGTGAAGTCCGACTTGGGAACAAGAGAAAGAGGACACCTTGGTGGTCAGAGGAAGTAAAAGAGAAAATAAAAGAGAAGAAAATGGCATGGAAACAATACTTAGGAGCTAAAAACACAGCAGGACAAATAGAGAAATATAGAGAATATGAGATACTTAGAACAGAAGCAAAGAACAAAGTGCTAGCAGCAAAACAGAAGTCCTGGGAAGAATTTGGAGAAAAGCTAGAAAAAGATGCGCAAGAAAACCAGAAATTGTTCTATAAGACCCTAAAGAACATGAGGAAGAAAAACAGTGATCTCTTAAATGTATAATGGACAAGCAAGGCAAATTGCTTACTGCCCCGAAGGAAGTAATGGAAAGATGGAAAGAATATTTCTCAGAACTCCTGGATGGTGAGCATGGTGAAGCATCAGAAATGATAACCACTAGCACAGAAGAGAAAACCAATGATGGTGAAGATGACATAAAGATGGAAGAACTGAAGGCAGCACTGGAGAAAATCAAGATGGGCAAAGCAGCAGGGCATGATGGTATAACACCAGAAATGGTTAAGTACATGGGAGCATCAGGCGACCTATTACTCTTAAGGGTCCTACAGGCAGCGTGGTGCAACAAGACCATACCAAAGGATTGGGAGATTGCCATCATAACACCAATTTTCAAAAAGGGTGACAATCGACAATGTCGAAACCATAGAGGCATATCTCTTCTCAGTGTTCCTGGTAAAATCTACTCTAGAATCCTAGAGCAGAGACTCCAACGCCTAGCTGAGCCACAATTGGATGAGGTCCAGTGCGGATTCTGAGCTAACTGAAGTACTCAAGACCTAATCTTCACAGACAGCTGAGTGAAAAGACCCTTGAGTATAAGAGTGAGATCCATCTTCGTTTCATAGATCTGGAAAAGGCGTTTGATAGGGTCCCCTAGAGCAAACTTTGGGACTGTTTGGCAAGGAAGAACATTCCAGCACCTCTGATTTATGCTATACAGAGCTTCTACAAGTCTTGCAGAAATTATGTGAGGACAGCAAACCATAAGTCAGACGAGTTCAGGACCATCACAGGTGTAAGACAAGGTGATATCCTGTCACCTTATCTCTTCATACTCCTCATGGACGATGTTATCAAGGCATGTAAGGAGAGAACAAGAAAGTATTCAGTGGGGTACTGGAAGATGAGACAAGTCTGTATTTCAGAGCTGGCATTTCCTGATGATGTTGCCCTGATTCCTAAATCAGAGGCACATATCCAATCCAACCTGCAAGTCTGGAAGGAAGAGCTGGAGAAGAGAGGGATGGTCATAAGCAGCTCTAAAACAAAATCCTTGGTGATATCACGAGAAGAAAGAAGACATCAGATTAAGCTGAGAGAACAGGTCCTGGAGCAGGTCGACCACTTTAAATACCTTGGAGCTATTATAGACTGAAGGGGAGGCATCAAAGAAGAGTTGGCCACTCGAAAAGCAGCAGCTGGGAGGCTTTTTCAGGCCATAAATCGAGGATTCCTCAGCAAGAGAGAGGTTGGTAAGAAAACGAAGATGGCTGTATACCGCTCCACCTATGTCCCTTTCTTGACATATGGATGCGAGTCATAGGCAACGACTACAACCCACAAAAGCCAGATCCAAACCTCAGAAATGAGGTATCAGAGGAAGGTGGTTGAAGTAACAAGAAGAGACATGGTCCGCAACCAGACGATACGTCAAGGCCTAAAATCCCACCCCCTGCAGACCCAAGTAGAAAAGTCCCAACTAAGATGGTTTGGCCATGTCTGCAGAATAGGATAAGATCGGCTACCACGACAAGCATGGGAAACAAAGAGCCAGGGATCCAGACCCCTAGGACGACCCAGTATCTGCTGGAAGGACAACCTTAGGCAATCTTTGAAGGACCAAGGACTAGAATGGAACCAGGCCAGGAGGAAGACAGCCGATAGGGTAGTCTGGCGCTCTCTCTTCCAAACCTCTACACCTCACGGTAGAAGGGGAATGACTAAGTAGTAGAAGTAGCTTTCAACTGTCGCACTTTCTTTCTTTCTCTGCTATGTGTAGCAGATATTATGTATTTTCCTTTTTACACTCCTCTCAGGGATAAGTTATTACGTCTGTTTGTTTCCGTCCCTTCGCTAAGCTTTGCAATGAGTGGCAGAAATAATATTAACGACAGGCAGGTTGGTAAAATTCATTGTACCAAATCTTGACCTCAACAGATTAGCCCCACAAAAATGCCAGCGTATTTGCTAATCGCTTACAAAGGCCAGAGTACAGGACAGATAACGAGATTGCCCGCCTGCGAATAGATTACTTTACATTAAAGTAATAACTTGTTACATCTTACACACATTGTCGTGTCAGGTTACCGATATGTCTGTGAGTTCGCCTGCCCGGCAATCGGATGTTTTCATACCATATATGTAATAGATGACCTGTACATTACGTTCAAAATATTTTCGCATGTCGGAAATATTTTGAATTTCCCCCAACCCGCCATGTTTGAAATGATTGGAGCTTTTTCTTAGCCTCCATAACAAACAGAGCGAGGAAGGACAGTGAATATAACCTGACGCGTTTCAGTGTTAGGACACTGTGAGATTCACTCTTGCCACGACGACACCAGACTTGCCAGTAGTTAAAATTCAGAATTTCCATTTATCAGACCGGACACCTTTTATTGGAGTATTCATCAGGACTTACAATTCAGCCCAGGAAATCTCTAACATTTTAAATAAGGAAAAGCGGAATATCTGAGGAAACTGAAACACACGGAGTCATAGAGGGAATTATCTTATTAAAGAAACGACACCCTAGACGCGTGTAAGAGTCCAATCCAAGTATCTTTTAACTATCTGAGCAAAAAAGTCTGCGAGCCAGCATTGGCATAAGTTGTCATTTTACATTTTATATTAGTAATATGTGAACTAACATATACACATATATATTACCATGTGAATATTAATATGTGAAAATCGCTAGGGATGTCCTAGTTATTTGAGGCTGGCAACTTCAGCGTATAGAATGATGATTTCATGAACCACCATTGCCAAAGCCTGGTGATTAATTTATTGCTAGTTCCGTAAAGAGAACTATAAGCATAAAGTAGTCCCAGGTTCCATATGGAGCAGGGAGGGAAAGATGAAAGAAATGATGTACATTCTAATTATAATGCTGACAGTTTCAAACCAGTGTAAATGTCGATGTTAACATTTGCACTTTAAAATTAATGAAAGTTTCAAACTATTCAAATCAGTGTAAACATAAATGAAAACATATTCAATTTATATTGTAAACATCAGTGGAAATGTAAATGTAAACAAATTGTATCTGTACTATTAAACTTTTCATTTAAATGTAATGTAAAGCTAAAGCTATTCAATTTAAATGTAAAGAAAGTTTTATCCCGAGGGATTAAATTTAATTCTCACCGAGGGTAAATTCTGAGATAAATGGGATGGTAGAATAGAGGAAAGGGGACACAAAAGTATGTGTTGGGAAATGCAATACTCAGGAGAGTGTTTCACTTCTATTCTTCATCATAGTTTTTTGGTGGTACCATCAGAAAGTACTATCTTTATGTGGTAGGAGGTTTTAGAGTATAGAATATAGGTTCCCTTGGACAATTAGATGTGTCAGATGACACTAGAATAGTGCCAGGTAAGGGCCTGGTCTTATGAGCAATACCCCCTTCTCTGAACAGAGTAAGGGTGTATAGACAATCAAGGTGAGGTCAGACTATGCAAGTTCCCAGAGTAAAGGATGATGATGTTGAAAGTCTCTGGGTCCCTAACTGTCACCTCCCGAGATCTCACCTGAATAAAGAATCTGTGAGGGTGTGTATGGCATGTGTCTAGGGTAATGCAATTATTATGATGTATGACAAATGGTAAAACAGAACTTTAACTTAGTAAAAATAATGAAGTAAGGCTGGGTGTAGAATTAGATATGTTTTGGACAGGAAGTATCAACTCAGGAAAAGTTTTTATTTTACAGTATAGAAATCAATATGTTGAAAAGTGTTCATGACTTGTATCACCTAATGTCACTTTCTTGGGCACCTCACAGTCTTTTTTAAATACTTGAACTTGTAACTACACTATTGTTTGAAGATCTGTTTTCTACAACCTCCCCAGGTCAGGAAATCTATGTTGTGGATTGTTATTTTATTTCTGAGAATGAGCTCTCAAGTGCCCAGGTAAGGCACTTATCTTAATATCTTGTCTGAGACTAGTTGCTCCAAACTGTATTTATGATCACATAGATAGTGCTGCCCTCTGGAAGAAAGACGGCCTGTAGCTCAGCAAGTATTGTGAGTGTCCACTGCCTGCAATTTCTGTCTTCTCCAGGATGGTTGCACAGCTTTTTAACTGGTGATATGACCTGTAATCATCACTAACCAAGATCTGCTTACACGTAGCAAGCAAGAGGACATGCACACCATCATAGCTGGCAGACGCTGGAACTGGGTTGGTCATGTCCTCAGAAGAGACCCCGATGCCATCACAAGAACAGCTATGCTTTGGACCCCTGAAGGAAAACGAAAAAGAGGCCGTCCAAAAACAACCTAGCGGAGGACTGTGGAGGTTGAGATGCAAAGAATGAACCAGAGTTGGGGCACTGTACGAAGGATGGCCACCGACCGAGCAAAGTGGAATCAATTTGTTGTTGCCCTACAAGACGCCACTAGGCGTGATGGCCACTGACTGCTTTGACGGTCGGCGGCTAAGGATCAAAGAAGAAGATGACCTGTAATGAGAAGGAACATTCCCTCCCCGATAATGCCTGTCTTATAACAATTCCACAACTAATTGACAGTACGCTTACCTGGGTCAGACGTGTGTGCTGACCATTTGCACCAGATCCTATCTCCATTTTCTACAATCAGGGATGTGTATTCTCATCTGTTACACACAACTTCACCATCTCTGTCCCTGAAGCATTGCTTATCTTCCATACTGTCAGTAAGGGTGCCCAAATCCTGTGACGGGTCATTTATTTCTTTTCAACTTTTAGGTATGGTGTCAGATGTTAATTGAACACTGTGGCACTCCAGAAGCCACTATTACTTTTCTTCTCTTTTGGACTTACAGTCGTAAAATGTTATGGCAAATTTTCAAACACATTTGACACAATTTCACAATAAAACTGCATTCCCACTTAAGGCGTCGTGACATTAATCTTTCCCATAGGCAGTATCCGAATATGGCGCACAATAAACTATGTGGCCGACACGTTAATTAATTTCTACAAATAAACTTATTCTGCCTTACCCTCAAGTAAGAATATATCACAATATGCACAAGCTTGACTAGCATTAAATGGGTAGTTCAGAAATGCTCTAGTGTCCAGATGGTGAAAGCCTTGGTCACGAATGCCCTCCCGCTGATCTCAAGTTGGCAAATAGTATTTTTAAAATGGCGGACTATGCCGGCAAAATGTTAATTTTATTGCCCCTATGCTCACCCCCCTTAACCAATCAGAAACGCGTCCAGAAATTTTAACTTTTCCCCCTAGGCTATAAACTTGAGCAGTTCAGAAGTGTGTTTGTTCGTCTGTCTCCATTTTATTTATACAATATCTTTGTTATTAATGGGTCGATTTTTAATATTGAAAGTGATTATTAAACAGACCACTCCTCTATCTTCCTATATAGGTTTCTTTTAATTATTTGTCCCCGTTTTCATACGTGTAATTTTTTTATAATTAATTGTGCTTTTTCGCAACGGAAAATATTAATAAAATAAATATTTCTACGTCAAGATAGTTTTATCATGGGAAATCTTTATGGTATTATATTAATCAATATCAGCGCTATGATTCAAGATATCCCTTTCAATCTAATTCCCTTTAGTTATTGAGAAATAAATTATTAATTTTTATTAAAAGCACAGAATCGGCATTTTTGCCATTACAACTTAGATTTTTGGTCTCTACCCAAAAACGAGGTAACAATACTATTGGTTGTTAATTTTTCGGCGTTCGTTAATAAATATTGGGAAGGGTAGTGTGTTAGAAGGGGGTAGTAACTTTTAACACTTGGTGTTCGAAAAAATTCAAATTATTTAATTAAAATGTTGGCGGTAGATGTGACCTTGCCCTTAACACATTACAAATACTGTAGCTATAATAGATTTTAGTAGTTAGTTAATTTTCAAGCGGTAAATTTGACTTTGCCCCAGACGAATTTCAAACACTGTAGTTATTAACAAAATTTAGGACTACGTTAGTTAATTTTCAAGCGGGGACATTTGAGCGGGGTGTCACACAAATGTACTTTACTACACTCTAGAACAAGAACGGACAAGTGGCCTACGCTTTAAGACGAGGGACCAACTTTGTAGACTCTCAATGACGTTTCTGGAAAACGAGCTACACTCAACAACATTGACCAGCGACGAGCATGAGCAGTGTAAAAAGAACCCATCAGCGGGAGCAGAAACTACTATTGGCAGCTAAGTGCAAAATATACACTGCCAAAGTGAACTTTTTTCCATCGACTCTTCTATCAATCAATGATGAAACTTTTCTTCTAAACTATTTAATTTTTTTCAAACTGTTAAAACTTAAGTGATTATTAAATTTTGTTATTTGTAATTTTACAAATTTAACTTCGATTTAATCATTTTAAATACACTGCATGTTTCTCTCAGTCAATTTACTACACACACTCTAAACAGAGATTTACCAGAATAATAAGAATTCCACTGAGTAAATCAGAGGTGGGGGCTTGAACGAGCTAAAATTAACCAATGCTTAATTCTTCACAAAAGTGGTCGGCAGATTCTAGAATTAACGTGCTCACTCAAAGCAGCATTGTTTTCGCTTATCTGAATAGCTTGTGAAGACTCCCTTTGTGACGGAAGGGTCATTACCCTTCTATCTACATCTCTGCCAAGAGTAATCTTGTGCTAACGTAGACACCTTCGAAGGCCCATATTAGATAATCTTGAGTTTTATCTAAGCAGGGAATGCAATTCTGTGACAGTGTGTGTGTAAAATTGTTTTGCTTGAAATGACATATCCTTGTCACAATAAGATAATACAGGATGTTGCTGGGAGTGTCTGCTATTTGTTGTTAATGTTTGTAAAGACATACATCATTGTTTACATTGTTACATAAGCATGTCCTATTAGAGTAACTTAGGTGATAAACGTATTATCCTCTGACCTGTATAATTAGCTTGGTATTATTACGATTCACCTGGCGAAACGTAAACAAGTCTGGGAGCGGCGAGACAAAAATGTAGGGCATAAAATATGCCGAATGATAGGACGATGAATGTAGAAATGAAGTGATACTGCCGGAGAGAACGACAGTTATGACCAGTACACCCAAATAATAGGACGATGAAGGCGAGAAAGAAGGGCGCAAAAGTAAATGCACAAACCGTTTTGTCACACACACACACACTTAAACAAAAAAGACAACATCAAACACATGACAGCGAAATCAAACATGCTAAAGCAGAGAACTCACCTCAGGTGTCATACGTGAGATGGTAGGTAAATCATAACCAGCCTGGACAAACAATGGGTAATACTCCTCGAAGTGGAGGTCATGCAACCAGGCATGGAGTACCTCGTCGTCCTGGGATACGACAGACAAAGAAAACATCACTGTAGGCAGTTGTATAATTAAAGTTATTATTTGTCTTTGCGCACATGACGGAGCATGTAATACGCCTTTCTTATCGGGAAGAGTACATGCCTGCGTACTTGAATCTGCTGTGTGGCACATCTTATCATTAGTAATGTCCCTGATGTTAAAGAGTGTATTACAGAGGACATTCAGGCGTGGTCTGTCCGACACATTGAGTGTGCTAATGCAGTGGTTACTAGAGCCATGGAAGCCTACTTCAAGCACTGACATATTCTTGCAACAGTTGGTTCTGTAGCTACATGTTTTATATGAAGCGTCATACACAATCTCATATTAATTGCCATGTACGACATGCTTTAAGGGTGGAGTAGCCACAATCTTTCTTTGTGACATGAGAGACACATGGGAACAACACAGAACATCACAGCAATATTTTAATCATTGTTGTTTATTTGTTGTTGTTGCATTATTTGACATCGCAAATCGATTAAATCGGCCTAAAGTCAGATCTACTCAGAAAGGACGGTCTCTGACGTAGTCTCTCATTTATTATGTTATTACCTGTGGTTATTGCTATCATATTCTTCAGATCTAAAGGCCTTTTATATTTAGACATGCGCCCTAATATAACCGACTAGATTGAGCGGGACGCGCCTCGCCAAAACGAGATAAAATGTTATTAAAAAAATTTTTTTTTTTACCTGGGGCTGAGTCTTCTTTCCAAATGTTTCATATTCAGAGTCTTCATATCAATTCTATTACCTACTGACAGTTTATTATGGGCATGTTTGCTCCCACTGCGATCCTATAGAGGCAAGGATTTCCATCAGCCATGTCGCGAAATTTCAAATTCTTCTTTCCCCCGACATTGTAGTGAAGTGACATGACGCAATTTTCGTTGATCGTCATTCAGGAGAGGTTCTGAACCTATGACATACGGGGATCCCATGACATATGGGGATCGTCCCATGTATGATCATTGTTTAATTATGAGACACTAAGTGGTCATCATGTGACATATTCTTTCCAGAACGTTGTCTCCATTACAGCTGCTCTGAACGCATCACAATTCTGGGCAAGTCGACCTGCATCAGCCAAAGACAAGTTCAGACGACACTAAGTGCCTGCCAAAAAATGTTGTGGTCTTCGGACCACTTGAAAATGGTGCCGTGACGCAGGATTAGCTTTACACAATTATCTGCCAAATTTCAATGTGAAAAGAAAATGATAAACTCCGGTTTATCAAACAATGTTACATTACGAGAGTTCCAAGAATCCCTCGCAGAATGCAGCTTGTTACAGAAAATAAATCCCACTACCAGCAACAAGAGTTATTTATTGTAAAACCACTTAAAAACAATTACCTATTTAGCGGAAAAATAAAATGTTTATTTTAGAACTATAGTGAAAATTCTATAATTTGTTTTACCGCCCTTAGAATAAATTAAATGTTATGTCCCTTAAGCCACATTAACGTTACATGATATGTGGTGTTGCATTCACTTCTTCCACATTATATTGAACATTGATTAGGACTAGAGCCGAGGTGCGCAGTGGTTAGTGCACTGGCTTCCTAGCTCGGTGGTCCATGGTTCGATCCCCAGTTGAGATAGGATTTTTTTAGACCGCAAACGGCTCCGGGGTCAACCCAGCCTCATGAACTGGGTACCAGAGCAACTCTGGGAAGGTTAAGGCGGCCGGCATAATGCTGACCACATCACCCCTAGTGTGCTGTATGGTAGAGAAAATATGGGCCTAACACCATATTCCTAATATGCCTCAATAGAAGATCCTTAATTAGGATTAGTCCAATTCTTCAGAATTCATTTACACTAGCATTCATATATTATTCCGTTGCAGTATTCCCTTTACATCAAGCTTCCTCACCCCTACATCATTCCCTGTCCATAAACTTTCATTACTTGCTACTGAAAGCTTAAACTGACAGTAGACTCATTCAGACTTATTTACTCCACCAATCATTTTGACTTTCTCTGAACAGCTGACGTATATTGCTATCGACTTGCTGCTATAATCTGTTTTCACATCATCACCATCATCGTCATCATAAACTGCCATCGAAGGTCGGCTGCAATGGACCTCAAACGTCTCTTGTCTTGATGGTGCACTGTAATAGACTCTTTCCTGTCTCTTGTCTTGATGGTGCACTGTAATAGACTCTTTCCTGTCTCTTGTCTTGATGGTGTACTGTAATAGACTCTTTCCTGTCTCCTGTCTTGATGGTGCACTGTAATAGACTCTTTCCTGTCTCTTGTCTTGATGGTGCACTGTAATAGACTCTTTACTGTCTCTTGTCTTGATGGTGCACTGTAATAGACTCTTTCCTGTCTCTTGTCTTGATGGTGCACTGTAATAGACTCTTTCCTGTCTCTTGTCTTGATGGTGCACTGTAATAGACTCTTTCCTGTCTCTTGTCTTGATGGTGCACTGTAATACTCTTTTATGTCTCTTGTCTTGATGGTGCACTTTAATAGACTCTTTCCTGTCTCTTGTCTTGATGGTGCACTGTAATAGACTCTTTGCTGTCTCTTGTCTTGATGGTGCACTGTAACAGACTCTTTCCTGTCTCTTGTCTTGATGGTGCACTGTAATAGACTCTTTCCTGTCTCTTGTCTTGATGGTGCACTGTAATAGACTCTTTCCTGTCTCTTGTCTTGATGGTGCTCTGTAATAGACTCTTTACTGTCTCTTGTCTTCATGTGCACTGTAATAGACTCTTTCCTGTCTCTTGTCTTGATGGTGCACTGTAATAGACTCTTTCCTGTCTCTTGTCTTGATAGTGCACTGTAACAGACTCTTTCCTGTCTCTTGTCTTGATGGTGCACTGTAATATACTCTTTCCTGTCTCTTGTCTTGATGGTGCACTGTAATAGACTCTTTCCTGTCTCCTGTCTTGATGGTGCACTGTAATAGACTCTTTCCTGTCTCTTGTCTTGATGGTGCACTGTAATAGACTCTTTCCTGTCTCTTGTCTTGATGGTGCACTGTAATAGACTCTTTATTGTCTCTTGTCTTGATGGTGCACTGTAATAGACTCTTTATTGTCTTTTGTCTTGATAGACTCTTTGCTGTCTCTTGTCTTGATGGTGCACTGTAACAGACTCTTTCCTGTCTCTTGTCTTGATGGTGCACTGTAATAGACTCTTTCCTG
Source organism: Oreohelix idahoensis (assembly GCA_024509875.1). Lineage (NCBI taxonomy): Eukaryota > Metazoa > Mollusca > Gastropoda > Stylommatophora > Oreohelicidae > Oreohelix > Oreohelix idahoensis. The sequence continues at coordinate 542,354 of JAMPIV010008998.1, forward strand.
TCTCTTGCCACATCTCAAGGTCTCAATTATTTCTTCGAATTCCCTGTTCATTGTCCATGTTTATACACCACATAGTAACGAAAATTATTTATAACATTTGATTCTTCTCAGTTTGAATTTGTGAGTTAATTGTTTAGATATTAGTATCTGTCTCATGTTGTTGAACGTAGCTTTGACCAATCATACTTTAGTTTAGATGTTATTATCTGTCTCATGTTGTTGAACATGACCAGTCATATTTTAGTTTAGATGTTTTTTGTTGAAGTAGCTGTGACCAGTCATATTCTCTTAGTCATTTCTGCTTGACATCTGTAATCTTCTTTGTTGTCATAGAAATGTTTAATTAAGCAGAAAGGTCAGTGCAATAACTGGTTTTTAAAAAAGAATATGCCTTTCCCCATATTTTTAAAAGCCTGGTGTTGTTGTTACCCCCCGGGGGGGGGGGGGTCTCTCAAGACACAGAGAAAGAATAGCACACTATTACACCCTCACACATGTCGTATAAGGCGATTACTATGAGGTTGGACATAGGGCTGGCAACTTTATCATGTAAAACAGATTGCTACAGACACAACGGCTGCAAGAACACGTGACTGCTTGATGCTACAGACACAACGGCTGCAAGAACACGTGACTGCTTGATGCTACAGACACAACGGCTGCAAGAACACGTGACTGCTTGATGCTACAGACACAACGGCTGCAAGAACACGTGACTGCTTGATGTAGGCTTCCTGTAAGGGGGTGAGGTGCAATGGTGGGTCCATGTTCCGTAAGGGGCAAAGGAAAATAATGATGATATTTTGAATGATTCTCTAGTCGACAAGGCTATCAATTCTCTAGTCGACAAGGCTATCAATTCTCTAGTCGTATTACACAAGGCTATCAATTCTCTAGTCGTATTACACAAGACTATCAATTCTCTAGTCGTATTACACAAGGCTATCAATTCTCTAGTCGTATTACACAAGGCTATCAATTCTCTAGTCGTATTACACAAGGCTATCAATTCTCTAGTCGTATTACACAAGACTATCAATTCTCTAGTCGTATTACACAAGACTATCAATTCTCTAGTCGTATTACACAAGACTATCAATTCTCTAGTCGTATTACACAAGACTATCAATTCTCTAGTCGTATTACACAAGACTATCAATTCTCTAGTCGTATTACACAAGGCTATCAATTCTCCAGTCGTATTACACAAGGCTATCAATTCTCTAGTCGTATTACACAAGGCTATCAATTCTCTAGTCGTATTACACAAGACTATCAATTCTCTAGTCGTATTACACAAGACTATCAATTCTCTAGTCGTATTACACAAGACTATCAATTCTCTAGTCGTATTACACAAGACTATCAATTCTCTAGTCGTATTACACAAGACTATCAATTCTCTAGTCGTATTACACAAGACTATCAATTCTCTAGTCGTATTACACAAGACTATCAATTCTCTAGTCGTATTACACAAGACTATCAATTCTCTAGTCGTATTACACAAGACTATCAATTCTCTAGTCGACAAGACTATCAATTCTCTAATCGTATTACACAAGACTATCAATTCTCTAGTCGTTTTACACAAGGCTATCAATTCTCCAGTCGTATTACACAAGGCTATCAATTCTCTAGTCGTATTACACAAGGCTATCAATTCTCTAGTCGTTTTACACAAGACTATCAATTCTCTAGTCGTATTACACAAGACTATCAATTCTCTAGTCGTATTACACAAGGCTATCAATTCTCTAGTCATTTTACACAAGACTATCAATTCTCTAGTCGTATTACACAAGACTATCAATTCTCTAGTCGTATTACACAAGGCTATCAATTCTCTAGTCGTTTTACACAAGACTATCAATTCTCTAGTCGTATTACACAAGACTATCAATTCTCTAGTCGTATTACACAAGGCTATCAATTCTCTAGTCATTTTACACAAGACTATCAATTCTCTAGTCGTATTACACAAGACTATCAATTCTCTAGTCGTATTACACAAGGCTATCAGTTCTCTAGTCATTTTACACAAGACTATCAATTCTCTAGTCGTATTACACAAGACTATCAATTCTCTAGTCGTATTACACAAGGCTATCAATTCTCTAGTCGTATTACACAAGACTATCAATTCTCTAGTCGTATTACACAAGGCTATCAATTCTCTAGTCGTTTTACACAAGACTATCAATTCTCTAGTCGTATTACACAAGGCTATCAATTCTCTAGTCGTATTACACAAGGCTATCAATTCTCTAGTCGTTTTACACAAGACTATCAATTCTCTAGTCGTATTACACAAGGCTATCAATTCTCTAGTCGTTTTACACAAGACTATCAATTCTCTAGTCGTATTACACAAGGCTATCAATTCTCTAGTCGTATTACACAAGGCTATCAATTCTCTAGTCGTATTACACAAGGCTATCAATTCTCTAGTCGTTTTACACAAGACTATCAATTCTCTAGTCGTATTACACAAGACTATCAATTCTCTAGTCGTATTACACAAGGCTATCAATTCTCTAGTCGTATTACACAAGGCTATCAATTCTCTAGTCGTATTACACAAGGCTATCAATTCTCTAGTCGTTTTACACAAAACTATAAATTTTCTAGTCTTACATTGAAAGAATTAAGGGTAAAAAAAATGAAAAATGCGTGAGCGAACTTGACAGGACAGGAGAGGGTTTTGTCAACTCTATGCTCCATACGGAGCGACTCATCGGTCGCTCATGTCTAGGGTAGAAGAAGTTAAAAAAGGCAGTTCCATAGCAGAAACTACCGTAGCGGAGTGAAGTGTTAGAGACCAAGTACAGCTTTTTCTATGAATGGAGTGACCAGTTCTATTCCTCGCTACTTTGCCTTACCTAATTCAAAGTTACGTATCCATTTACAGCTGTGTAGACTGTAGTGTGATGTTATTATGTTTCCAACCCGGTAACTGTGCCGCGAGAGGAAAGTAAGTGAGGAAAAAAAAAAACTACCATAGAAAGGAACTCTCAACAATAAGAAAACAAAGAAGACATGGAAGATCATAAACAGATGGCACAGAACAGCATGTCGTCAGCTGACTCAAGGCCTATGTCGTCAGCTGATTCAAGGCCTATGTCGTCAGCTGACTCAAGGCCTATGTCGTCTGCTGACTCAAGGCATATGTCGTCAGCTGACTCAAGGCCTATGTCCCAGACGAAAATGAAATATAATAACAGCAGTTCAGTATACCTCAAATCCTTAAACTAGCCAACTAGCTCGGGTCACCCGTGTGTTACCGAGGTCCGAAAGGGCAGCCCAGAACAGTAACACTGTGACCTACCATGCATGTCATAAAAGGCAACAGTGGAGGGTGGGCATGGAACCGGTTACCCCTTCCAGTAGAAATTTAAAACCACAAAACTTCAACAAACACAAGGACAGGTCAACTAAAGCAAATAACACTCCACAAACCAGGACAGGTCAACTAAAGTAAATAACACTCCACAAACCAGGACAGGTCAACTAAAGCAAATAACACTCTACCAACCAGGACAGGTCAACTAAAGCAAATATCACTCCACCAACCAAGACAGGTCAACTAAAGCAAATATCACTCCACCAACCAAGACAGGTCAACTAAAGCAAATAACACTCCACCAACCAAGACAGGTCAACTAAAGCAAATAACACTCCACAAACCAGGACAGGTCAACTAAAGCAAATAACACTCCACCAACCAAGACAGGTCAACTAAAGCAAATAACACTCCACCAACCAAGACAGGTCAACTAAAGCAAATAACACTCCACCAACCAAGACAGGTCAACTAAAGCAAATAACACTCCACCAACCAAGACAGGTCAACTAAAGCAAATAACACTCCACCAACCAAGACAGGTCAACTAAAGCAAATAACACTCTGCCAACCAAGACAGGTCAACTAAAGCAAATAACACTCCGCCAACCAAGACAGGTGCACTAAAGAAAATAACAATTCACCAACCAGGACAGGTCAACTAAAGAAAATAACACTCCACCAACCAGGACAGGTCAACTAAAGCAAATAACACTCCACAAACCAGGACAGGTCAACTAAAGCAAATAACACTCCACCAACCAGGACAGGTCAACTAAAGCAAATAACACTCTGCCAACCAGGAAAAGTCAACTAAAGCAAATAACATTCTGCCAACCAAGACAGGTCAACTAAACAAATAACACTCCACCAACCAAGACAGGTCAACTAAAGCAAATAACACTCCACCAACCAAGACAGGTCAACTAAAGAAAATAACACTTCGCCAACCAGGACAGGTCAACTACAGAAAATAACACTGCCAACCAGGACAGGTCAACTAAAGCAAATAACACTGCCAACCAGGACAGGTCAACTAAAGCAAATAACACTCCACAAACCAGGACAGGTCAACTAAAGCAAATAACACTCCACCAACCAGGACAGGTCAACTAAAGCAAATAACACTCTGCCAACCATGACAGATCAACTAAAGCAAATAACACTCCACCAACCAAGACAGGTCAACTAAAGCAAATAACACTCCGCCAACCAGGACAGGTCAACTAAAGCAAATAACACTCTGCCAACCAGAACAGCTCATCTAAAGCAAATAACACTCCACCAACCAGGACAAGTCAACTAAAGCAAATAACACTCCACCAACCAAGACAAGTCAACTAAAGCAAATAACACTCCGCCAACCAGGACAGGTCAACTAAAGCAAATAACACTCTGCCAACCAGGACAGGTCAACTAAAGCAAATAACACTCTGCCAACCAGGACAGGAGAAGGTTCTCTGGCAGGGAGGCACATGAAGCAGCACAGAGAAAGCCGAAAGGAGTTTGTGTTGCTGACTAACGTTCTCTTTCTTCAAGGAAAACTGGAGGAAGCTATTAGGACGAAGAAGACATAGAAAGAACGTGAGCTGGTGGCATGTGACAGGAAGACATAGAAAGAACGTGAGCTGGTGGCATGTGACAGGAAGACATAGAAAGAACGTGAGCTGGTGGCATGTGACAGGAAGACATAGAAAGAACGTGAGCTGGTGGCACGTGACAGGAAGACATAGAAAGAACGTGAGCTGGTGGCATGTGACAGGAAGACTTTGTATAACGTTTCTGAAGGCCTATCCTCCTTGGAGAGTTGAAAGGTAAAGAAGAAAAAGAACCAGCCCGGGTAATCCGTTGTAGGCCAGACAATAGCTCATTTTTCTCTAGCTTTTACATCCTAATGTATATGAGTTCACCACTAATGGTCGAAGGAGACGTTCCTCGCCGAAAGATTGTTAACGTGTCCATGAAAACAAAAAGTTAAATATTGAAGTCAGGAAACTTACTGACCCCATCATGTAAAATAAACTGGCTACATAAACCACAGCTGCAAAAGTATGTTAATGTTTGGTGCAGGATTCGTGCAAAAGGGGGGGGGGGGGGAGATAGCTGTAGTGGTGGGTCTATGCTTCATAAGGAGTGAAAAGGAAAAGTGATGATGACGGTGATGATGATGACGGTGATGATAAGGATGGTGATGATAAGAATTATGATGACGGAATTGATAAGGATGATGATGAAACTTACAGGCACTCCTGCCTGGAAAAGCTGAGTGACGTTGATTGTGGATGTATTGCCTGGTTCCTCGAGAAGGTCAAGGCTGCCGTGGCTTGAGCTTGAAGTACTATGGTAGCTCTGCCGGCAGGAGACACCGGACTCACAACTCTGGCCAGATAAACGGTTCTGCTGTGTGACCTGCACGTTCACATAGTTGTGTACAATCTGAAGACATGAAACAGGCAACATTGTGGTCACAGAATGAAATCTGTCAACACTAAAACGTTCTTATAACAAATCAAAATGTTCATAACAGACAACTTTAATCTCTGATGCTTTCAGACACGTTCTAAGCTATCACTCATATTCCACACGAATAGGTGCATCTATGGCAGCGTATCTTTATCTGTTGTAACAGACGCCTTGGGGGTCTATGAATAGATTCTAGGGGGCCCATAGCCTTCACTGGAGAATCAAAGGGTTCCAACACCTTCCTCGGACAATCAATGGGGCCCATAGCCTTCACTGGAGAATCGAAGGGTTCCAACGCCTTCCTCGGACAATCAATGGGGCCCATAGCCTTCACTGGAGAATCGAAGGGTTCCAACGCCTTCCTTGGACAATCAATGGGGCCCATAGCCTTCATTGGACAATCAATGGGGCCCATAGCCTTCACTGGAGAATCGAAGGGTTCCAACGCCTTCCTCGGACAATTAATGGGGCCCATAGCCTTCATTGGACAATCAATGGGGCCCACAGCCTTCACTGGAGAATCGAAGGGTTCCAACGCCTTCCTTCGACAATCAATGGGGCCCATAGCCTTCACTGGAGAATCGAAGGGTTCCAACGCCTTCCTCGGACAATCAATGGGGTTCATAGCCTTTACTGGACAATGAAAGGGGTCAATAGCCTTCCTTGGAAAAACAAAGAGATCCATGGCACAAACAAGGTTGATAACTCCTGCTCTATCGGGTAAGGCAAACAGTCCTGTTTGCTTCAAGTGTGGAAACAGTCCTGTTTGCTTCAAGTGTGGAAACAGTCCTGTCTGCTTCAAGTGTGTAAACAGTCCTGTTTGCTTCAAGTATGGAAACATCAATGTCTGTTTCATTCGTGGAAATAGCCCTGTCTGCTTCAAGCTTGGTTGCGTCTCAGTTTAAACACAGTCTTGCACGCTCTTTAAAATGTTTACGACACAGGAAGCACCATTACTACTTCCGGTTTCTACGTTTCCAACTTTATTTATCGTGACCACTTCCGCTTCCATATTTCCATATGTTATTATTTATCACAACTACTCCCGTTACCATGTCCATATTGACTTATCTTGGATGCTTGCTCTCTGCGTGTCCATGTCCATATTGACTTATCTTGGATGCTTGCTCTCTGCGTGTCCATGTCCATATTGACTTATCTTGGATGCTTGCTCTCTGCGTGTCCATTGGTTTGTCTCCCCCTCCTCTTCTACTTAATATCACTTTTAATGTCAAGAACCATCCGGGAATTCCAATTTCCTGACGTCGTGCCTGGGTACATCTGGTCGCTGACATGGGTAGTTGTTACACAGCCAGATGCTGGAAAAGGCGGACGTGGAATAACAATAGCTCCTCCATCTTATATGGAAATGGCGCCAAACTGGACGCAAACAGCACACATATAGTGATATCATAATGTTCATAAACCCATACACAATGCTGGTCAAGGTCACTGATTATCATATTTTCATAACCGGGGAGTAATAAATAAATAACATTAAACTATGGCAACCACATATACACATAACGAAAATAAGTAAATGGTACCCACTCGTCAGACAGACAGACAGACAGCTAGATAGGTAGCTGATCTGCTCCTGAGTTAGGGAAGGTAAAGGTAGCGTGGAAAAAAAAATGGGTCACCCCACATCATAAAGCTGCGATCTACTATTTCGAGATCTCTAACACGTTACTCCCCTATGGCAGAATATGCTATGGGACTACATCTTAATAAGCAGAGATTCGATCCCGACCCACCAGCATTTCTGAGCACCTATAAGCCGGTCGTCTGCTGTTGCAGGTCTCTCTCTCTCTCTCTCTCTCTCTCTCTCTCTCTCTCTCTCTCTCTCTCTCTCTCTCTCTCTCTCAGGGTGGATCTGGGTAGGTTCTCCGGTGTCTTTCCTTCCTCCCACTTCCTTCCGTCCGTCCTTTCTTCCTGTCTGCCTATCTGTCTGTTTTTCTTTCGAGTGCCTACCGATAACCTATATTCGTTAAATGTGTGATAATTCACAGGCCAGTAGTTCGTCTCTTTATTCCTGTGTTGAATACACGCGGCAGGCAGGAACAATTTCTCAGAATTCTAAATATAACCCACAGACGCGACAATATACAAGAAATCTGACATAAGATATTGGAAGTTCTCGGTGGAAACATAACGTTAAATAGATCGCTAACAGTAACGTCTGTGCGGGTGTGTGGGCTGATGACAGCCACATCTTCACACTGTGAGGTGCTCTTTGCTCTTCATGTCCTGAGCACATTACTTTTTCTACCGACTGATGACGTTTTTGTGGTCTGGCGTTTCTTTGAGTTCCCAGGATTCTTCATCGCCTACATGCATCTTTTTCTTTAGTACCTTTCACATCCCTGTGGGATTCAGGTCTCCAACAAATCCACGTTCTGTTTAATCCGTTCGCCTTTCTCTGGGTTGCCAGGTTGGTCGTCATACGCCCCCTGACTACGTGACCTTCTTTATCTCGTGATGGCTTAGTTTATTATTTAAACTGTCTTTAGTTGACTCTTCCATGTTGTTAATAAAGTATTTTTCGCCTACAGTTTCTACCTGATGGGGGTAGTCGGCCTCATGACCAACCTTTATTGGTTGCCTTCCACGACATGCTTTACACGTTACAGTCTTAATATTCTTTGCTCCAATTTCGGGCCGCAGTAACACACAGGTCCACATGCATTTGGGTCACAAACATTTCAACTCAAATGTTGAGGCAGTCCAATTGTATGGCTATGAATCATGGACGATAACTACAGTGACAACCAAGAAATTACAAGCTTTCATAAAT